>OY804594.1:80143537-80541523 GCA_963680895.1 Fragum sueziense | reverse complement strand
TGCAGACAAAAAAGTAGATCGTAATAAATATTGGATTTGTGTAAAATATGGCACAGAAATTATTGAGACGAAAGAAGAAATTGCTGATTATCAGAAATTTCTGATTTTGTCTCAATATTTTCCCAAGCCGTTTATGTAAGGGACATCAAAATCAGGTCTTGTTTGAGAAAGGTTTGGTCCAATTCTGAATCTGCTCAATGATCAACCTATACTTTAATTTGGGTTCTCATTAGAATTTCTTCTTTAGAGTTCTAATGATAATAACTTAAGATTTCAAAATGATTTAATGAAATGAAGTAGACATTATTGAATAGTGAAATGTCAATTTATTTGTCATTTCAACTGACAGTGTATGCCTTATAATTTCAGTAGATCATTTCAAAATTCCCTTGTCTGGAGCTCTGACTTTAACCCATTCCCACAAGTGACGTTTTTTGACGCCCCTCAAGAAAAAATGCCAGGAAAAATAGGGAAAAAGACTGACGATTTTAACTTGGGGGCCCAGAAAAGCAAAATTCAATACTTAACATTAAGGGTATGGGCATTTTCTCTAAATATTCAGGGGCACAGCCCAAAATCTAGGGGCCATGGGTGACTGGGCCTCTACTAGTCTTTATCCCTGGAAAATATTGTGGTAAATAAAGAAATTGCTTGTAACAATGTTTTCAACACTGTAAAACCAAAATATGCAAAAAGTTCAATAACTTGAAATTGTCGTCTGCCACACATTTGAATTTAGACTAGTCTAAAATTTTGCCATCTGGTAATGGGTTAAAGTTTGGTTGTAATGACCGATAACCATGAGAATCTTTTAAAACAGCAAAGGAAAACAAGCATTTTATTCAATGTCTCCAATGTTTTGTTCAAGAAACAACCAATTTTATTTTTAAAATAACTTCTTTCTCATTACCAACTATGTGTTGAATCTCACTAACTTAGGAAGCGAAAATTGATCCCGTTGACTAGGCCTACAGTATTATCATCATGTATGAAAAATGATTTACTGAGAAAAAACTTTAAGTTTTAAAAAATGCTTTATATAAACCTCTTAGATTCAGTCACCTTAGAATTTTTAAATTTCACTTTATTGTCATTCTTGAACACAACATAAAATTATGGTCTGTTTTCAAATGATTATGAATGGGAGCATTATGAGAAATTGAGTAAAGAGAAATTGATGAATGTTGGCAATTTCTCATTTTCCCCGAGTGTTATGTCTGCTAGTAGTGTATTAATTTAATTATATTCACTATTTTCTTGAACATTACTTGTAAAAAAAAGATTGCCCACAGAAATTTTACTGTCTGATTATAACATACATGATGTGTATTTTGATTGTCACTTGTACATATAAATGAACAATTAAACTTTGATGATGAAGGAGGACTTCTGTTATATTTAACATGACTACTCATGGAATAGAGGCGCTATTCTGATCACATGGGCGTTGGTACAATTTTTTAAGGTTTTCAGATGCAACTGTTTTATCTTTGCTTCTATTCTATTGCTATTGAGGCTATTGGTCTGAAACTTTGTAACCATGATATCAGTTGCTGTACAAAGATTCATTACATATCTAACAATTGATTTAGTGGAATTTCCGCTGGACTTAAAATTTTCTCTATCCAGTACTTCATAGTCACGCTTTAATTAATGTCTTCCGACAGCTCTTGTTTGTTGTCTTGTGAGCAAGTCAAAGTCGTCACAGCCACCCTCGGTATACTCTCTTAAAACAGAGCACATTATCTCTGCATTCTATTACGATAAAATGATATTTGATGTTTTAATCAATAGACCTCGGCTTTGGAGAGTACTCTCGGTATGGTATGTTTGTGCACCAGTCACTGCCGCCAGTATGTCTTAATCCATATAATGACGCTTTTTGACTCTCCACTAAAAATGGCTTAAGAAAACATTGTGGAAAATGTAGAAATTGTCTATGACAAGTTATTTTTTCATTGCTCACAATTAAATTTACCCAGAAAGACAAACACGAAAAAATCATTCTCTTGAAATTATCGCCCGCAACATCTTTATGGTAGTCAACCCCTAAGGAGATGCATGCGACATCGAAATTATTTGGGCAAAGTCGAAAATATTCGGCGGTGGAACTTTCCACCGCCGAATGTTTACGACCGTGCCCGAATAGGTACGGATACATAATAACGACGCTCGAAAAAAAGTGATGTTTTATGAATCTCAAAAATGGCAATTTCAAGTGAATGGAACCATACATTAGTTTATCTTTTGGGGTAGAAAATATTGTGGTTAATGAAGAAATTGCTTGTGACAAGCAATTCCTTCATTTTCCACAATTTTTAGCTCACCTGAGCACGAAGTGCTCAAGGTGAGGTATTGTGATCAGTCTGTTGTCCGACGTCCGTCTGTCTGTCTGTCCATCCGTCTGTCTGTTCACGATTTTAAAAAATATTCTCCTAAAGTACACTTAAAGACACTTCCAACGCAACACTTACATTTTTCATCATACTTTAAAAAATGAAGCAGTATATTTTATGAAATTTTCTGCAAATATAAATCATCTACGTTTACATGTTTTCTATAAATTTCATCAAAATCGACTAATCCAAACATAAAAAATATTTAGGTTTTTCACTAAGACCCAAATATGAAAAGCCACAAAACCGCAGGCAATTGCAGAATACAAAAGAGTCAATGCAACGTCGCCAAATCATGCTAATTTCTCATACCACTGCTTCATTCAGTTTGATAACATGCTTTCACGTGCGAAGCAATACTAGAATTTAGTTGCACCTATTTTGTTTAAGAAATAATATTTTGTATGGGTCAGCATTGCACAAAATCATCGAATTTGTTACCAGACATTAGTTTTACGATATTTTGCTCCAAACATTTTTCAACAACTGGAACAGGAACTTACAAGGGACGAGTTAAGAATGATCCCGCAAAGATTCATCATCAATTATGCTTTATCAATGAGAAGAGGGTGTCTTCATGTCATTTAGGTCCATGACGGACTCACAGAATGATAGTAAAATGTCATAAACTTTACTGCTGTTACATAAATAACATGATTTTACGTTATCAGCTCGCACAGCTTTTTTGTGACTTTCTGTTTTCTAGTCATGTTATATGAACTGCAAATTTAACCATTTCTACTCAACGTTTCTTTATGAAAATTACAGATATTATGCAAATGTGAATGAATTAAATTTTGTTGGAAATTTGATGAAAAATGGTTCATTTAATTTCAAGTTATTACCAAAAAGGTAAGTGTTGCGTTAGAAGTGTCTTTAAGTGTACTGTGCAGAATTGGATGAAGTTTCACAGATATGATCCTTGGGTCATCCTTTTTTCAAAATACTTCAAAGAATTGGGATCGGGGTCAGAATGGGGTCAAAAAGTAGGTCACTAGGTCAAATCTTATCTTTGCTCTAGGGTGATATCTAGGTGATGATGAAAAGTAGGTCATGCCAGGTCAAAAACTAGGTCACTAGGACAAATGATTTAAAATCCTTGTTTTTATGCCCCCGATAGGGAGGCATCATAAATTTGACTTGTCCGTCCGTCCGTCCGTCCGTCTGTCCGTCATTCCGTCCAAAAACTTTAACATTGGCCATAACTTCCTTATTACTTAACATATTCGCTTCATACTTTACCACAACATTCCTTGGTACATTACCTTTCTGTAGGCACATACTTTGGTGACCTTGACCCCTGGATGACCTTGACCTTGAACATAGATTGGCCATAATTTAAAATCAAAGCGGTGTCGTGGGGCATATTCATCTTACAGTGACAGCTCTTGTTGCTCTAGAAGTGCCAATTTTGGCTCAAATCTTGTGAAAATTGCTCAGAATCTTTTTCTTTTGGATATCTAGGTCCACTTAAAAATTCGGTCATGTGAGGTCAAAACCTAGGTCACTAGGTCAAATTTTATGAAATCCTTCTTTGTGCTCTGGAAGTGCCCATTTTGGCTAAACTGTCCTGAAAATTGCCCAGAATGTTTTTTTTTTTCAATAATATAAAGGTCATAATAAAACTAGGTCATTTTTCCAATGATATAAAGGTCATAATAAAACTAGGTCATGAAAAGTAAAAAAAAACTAGGTCACTTGGTCAAATGTCAAAAATCCTCCTTTTTAGTTAAGAAATGCCAATTACGGTCCAAATCTTATTAAAATGGTTCAGAATGTTTTTTTCTTGTGGATATTTAGGTCCTGTAAAAAAAGTTGGTCATGTGAGATCGAAAACTAGGTGACTAGGTCAAATGTTAAAAAGAATGTTCTTTTTGCTCTGGAAGTGCCCATTTTTGGCTAGATTGTTGAGAAAATTGCCAGAAATGTTTTTCATGATATATTGGTCATGAAAAAAGTGGGTTGTGCACGGTCAAAAACTAGGTCACAAGTTGAAATGTCAAAAGTCTCTCTGTTTAGTCTGGAAGTGCCATTTTTAACTATAACCTTTGGGGGGTTAGATTTCAAGTTCTTACTAGTATCTCAACTATGAATTCAGGTGAGCGAGCTAGGACCATCTTGGTCCTCTTGTTTTCAAAGCCTTTATTGTGTAGGGCGTCAAAGGCGTCCTTGAAGTGGGTTAACTTGTAAACCTTTGGAGGATGACAAATGTTAGATAGGATGTTTGCCGCGAACGGAGATCGAACCCAGGGCCTTATGAGTGAGAGTCCCTTGTGCTACCAACTGTGCTATGACAAGGCCTCTTCAGTCTAACAACCCACTTGCGCGTCTGTGTGCGCCTCTGCAAGGCTCTCGTCTATTCCCGACTTGTAATGGTGATATCAAAATTAACCAGGGATTATTTGTTAAAGTGTTTAGCAGCATTTTAACGAACCCGGACATAATCGTCCGCTCATACATACCGGGTATGTGTCTTAGAAGCTAATGTCATAGCTGTAGTGTCGGCGGTATCGGTTTCATGGACAAAAACTTTATTCCGGTCTGCATCTTAGGAAGTATTTGACAATATATTAATATTTACACGCGGAAACCTAATGATAAAGGCTTTCAATAAGAACCACGACCTCGAATCTCTAAACCTCGGAATTTCAAAAGGATCAACCTAAACATTTATGTTGCATGCACTATCATAAAACATTTTCGGCAAGAACATTCTCCGTGGAAGGGGGCCGAAGCAGAGAACTTGTCCAAAAGAGAAGTACGACGTAGCCTAATTTATTTAGACAACAACAACAACAGAATATATTTGCAATAAAAAGAGTGAAACTGAAACGGACCATGTGCAAATCATCCAAAATATACAGAGCTATATATGCCAATGGTCTTCATGCTTTCTGAAGATCAAAGGTTGAATTATCACAATTTGACCTCACTAATTTAAAGCTGTGGTGTAACTTTGACGAAACACCATTAAAGCTTTGCATATAAACATCAAATAGGCTACATAGTAGGCCTATAAATGCTAAGAATTGTATATGAAAAATTTATGGGAAAAGAAGATAATTTAATATGCTTGTTTTGAGCAATTTCATTTTTTTCATAAGGTTTTCATTCAAATTCATATTATTCAAAAATATACAAAATGCTTTGTCTATCTTTTTAACACGAAATACCGCAAAATCGCTCTATATGGTTTCACATTATGAAGACATTAAACTGTGGAACTTTTAAAGTCAGAGTTTACATGACTTTAAGGCCAGTGAGTCCACTGTATAACCTATTGGGCTGGGGAGAACACTGAAATTCACTTTACAAAATAACTTGTGGTGGGTCGTATAAACCAATTTGTTGGTAAAGGTCATGGTTATCCCTTTCCCAGCATTATCTTTTTAGGCTGGGTCATACTGGAAGGAGCAACAAGCAAGGAAACTGTGCTTTTTTTCATCAAAATCTGATAAGTATAAACAGAGAAATTAGGGGAAAACTTCCTTGAAACAAGTGTTTGTACGTTTCCAAAAGTGTCATGTTGGTTAATTTTACTGTGTCATTTCTGTACATAACAAAAAACAACAACAACAACAAAAACCTCCCTGGTTTGACGTCCGTAGGAAAAACACCGAGAGACGAGAAAAAAGTGATGATAATCAGCAATTTCTCCTTCTCTCTCAACTGTTTCCATGATGTAACATGCATAGGCCTATATTTCACAAGTAAAAAATTGCTGTAATGTACAGCAAAATGAATTGTATCGCGCTTAAAAAATTATACCAAAGTACTGAATGGTACAAGTGTCTGGTTAAGTCAACATGCAGTGAAAACCGAAACAGGATTGCATGTCTGCATATGCTGGTGCTAGATCTAGTCTATTTTTGTGTGTTCAGCCAGATTATACATTAATCAAACAACATAGGAGGGGAAGTAAGCGAATACAAAAGTGTTAAATGTTGCAGTTGAATAAATGGGGATTAAAATTAGCTTAAACAAGAAAGGAAACCGAATATTTCAGCAAGGAATTAGGGCCAAGATGGTCCTGAATCGTTTCTCTGTGAAGTTATTCTTTGGAAAAAAAAGAAGGAAAAAAAAGACACACACAAAAAAATTGAAAGTGCACAGTTCACTATAAAATTATTTTTTGAAAAAATAATAATGATAAAAAAAAAAAAAAGAAAACAAAAACAATTCGCTCCATGCAAGGAAGATTCCTGTTAGATTCCTATGTTAGAAGATTCCTGTTTGAATCTTGATTGAAACTGGCCTATTAATTTTGGAGAAGTTTTCACATGAACGCACGCCGGAAACAGGACCGTGGCATAAGCCCCGCTAGCCTTTGGTCAGAATAGGTAAAATACTTTAATTAAATAGAAAAAAAGTACTTGTTTATCCATTAGCCTTCTGAATATAAAAATCGTATCAAGTAAATTTTCCAAACCGGAACATTTTGACCACTATAGCTTATTTGTTCTTCGTATAATCATTCAATAGAGACTGTGTTGAATAGATCATAGTGCACGCTAATCTTAGTCTATGGAATCTAAAAATGCTTTGATAACAGCAGGAATAGGAAACGTTTATGATAACAGACATAGAATAACGAACGCACAGCAGCCACAATGCCACGGATATGATCCTTATTACTTTTGTCCGGCGGAGCAATAAATTAAATGTAAAAAAGATAAATACAGAAATGCCATATAAAGTGACAACTACCAGCCGCTAATGTTTAGGATTTAAGCTGTAACACAATACAAGCAATACCATGAATATGTCTCAATAATTCACCCGGCAGATCATCTCTGCCAGGTCATAAATCAGGACCTATATTTGTACTTATCACACACAAAAAACACAAAGAACGAGCGACACATACGAGGAGATTTACTAGAGTGTAACAAAAAGTACAGGACTAAAGTTTTGATTGTGGCGGCGAATTGATTGCGCATAAAGTATTCTTTTGAACGGTTTTGAAATCCATCCAGTCAAAAACTGTTGAGACATTAAAATTGGGTTGTTCTTTTATGTGAAAACCCCTAACAGTTTGTAGTTTTTAGAAAAAAAATAATTGAGAAAACCTATTTGTTCTACTAGTTACACACATGCCTATTTAGTTCAGACGATCCCTTGAAATTATGGAATCGAATCATCCATAATTGTACATGCAGTGTTCATTCAATACTTACCGGGTAAGTCTTTTTCGTGCTTTGGTTTCTTAGGAAGCGATGCAGTGAATCGGATAGGCCATGGGCAAACCGAAAATAGGAATTCACATTGTAATGCAATTTTGAAAAACGCTTGAGAAAACCCATTTGTTCTACTAGCAATATACATATCTAGTCAGATAAGACGATCCCTTGTAACAATGCAAGTTGACCAGTCAAAATAATGTAATGGTCATTCAATAGTAAGGTACTTCTCGTTCTTTGATTTCTTATTGCGATTCGAAATGGTACGGTTGGGCTAAAAAAAAATTGATGCGATGAAAATTCAAAATTAGGAAGTTTGGGCTGATATGAATCTTCTTTGCGCCACCGCAAGCTCATTTTCGCACGTGAGTATAGCCTATGAAAATCGGAATTAATACAAAAACCAGACACTTTATGTTCTAACATAAACATTATTGATTAGATATGATCTTACAATACATGAATATAGCAATTTAATGCAATAAAAATTCATGATTTAGGAGTTTATGCTGATTTGAATCTCCTTTGCGCCACCGCAAGCTCCTTTTCGCCCGTGAGTATAGCCTATGAAAATCGGAATTAGGCCTACTAAAACAAACAGACACTTTTTTCTAAAGAATACATAATTATTATTGAATAGCTATGGTCCAATAATACATAAATATTACGATCAATTGTGACGAAAATCTATGATTAAAAAGTTTATACAGATACAAATCTCCTTTGCGCCACCCAGCTCCTTCTCGCCTGTGATTAGCATATGAAAATCGGAATTTATACAGAAAACAGACACCTTTTGTCAAAAAAAAAAATAAACATTATGGATTAGATATGATCTTAAAATACGTGAAAATTACAATTTAAATGCGATAAAAATTAATGATAAAGGAGTCTGGGCTTATATGAATCTCCTTTGCGCCGCAGCCAGCTCCTTTTCGTCCGTGAGTAGCCTATTAAATCGGATTCAACACAAAAATCAGACACTTTATGTCCCAAAACAAAGATTACTGACTAGATTTAATCGTAAAATACACGAATATAACAATTAAATGCGATAAAAAAAATCATGATTAAGGAGTTTGGACTGATATAAATCTCCTTTGCGTCACCTTCATGTCCTTTGCGTCCTTTGCGCCAAAAACAGGTCCATTGCGTGTTTTAGTCCAACCCGAAATGGTATGCATAAATGCGTTGCATTTAAACGGATGGGAAAAATACATGTCCACCATGGGCAAACCGTAAGTAGGGACTTTCCATTTCTATGCAAAGTATAAAACTATACTAGAATTTTGTTTACACGAATTTTCAGCGTGGTCTGAGATTAAACGAACTTCAATGTATACTTATAGTACTGCTTGAAAAATTATACCGTGTAAACAGTTTATGTGTAGGTTATATATATACAACTTTCAAGTACAAATAATTATCCCTCATGACGTAATTTCTAAAATTAGAATATGTAT
This sequence comes from Fragum sueziense, assembly GCA_963680895.1. Classification (NCBI taxonomy): domain Eukaryota; kingdom Metazoa; phylum Mollusca; class Bivalvia; order Cardiida; family Cardiidae; genus Fragum; species Fragum sueziense. The sequence goes on along the minus strand of OY804594.1, from coordinate 80,532,484 downwards.
ACCACATATGTATCGCGCATGGCGCGATACAATAATTTTGAAATTAACTATTTTGTCGTCTGCGACTCCTTTAAAATTGGACCGCCCGAAAAATTTGCTGTTTGGGAGAAGACTAAATTAGTCTTATTTTGGTGGACTATACGACGCGGACTTTGTGTTTGTTAAAATAGTTGTATCTAAATTTTACAATAAGGGTTTGACAATTAAATTTCATTAATTAAAGTGCTAATTTCCTTACGTTCAGGAAGGCATATCTTACAGTCCTCCTGCAATTGCAGTAAATGTACATAATGTATACATATTACTTGTGTGCCAGTGTATTTGCTTTGTGTTGTCAATTTACGCTGTTTCAAGCAACATAATCACGGTGTATAATCACGTGACTCAGAATTTCCGATAATCTTCAATTGATATCTTTTTTATTACTTGACCAATTTGAATTCTGTTTGAAGCAGAGAAGGTGGGAAAATGCCAGGAATAAGCTGAACGTGTTGGATTTTTGAAAATTCAACTGATAAAAAAGTTATTGAAGATAAACCAAAATTTTGGTTTATCTTCAATAACTTTTTTTATCAGTTGAATTTTCAAAAATTAACCTCGTCCATCTAATGCGTGACGTCTGTCCACATTCTCTGCTTCAAATCGAATTCAAATCGGTGCAGTGTTTACAAAGTTATTGAAGATATTCAGTAATTATTGCATCACGTGATTATCCTTCTTCTTTCCACCGTGATAATAAACGTTTTGAAAATCAGAAAACGTATAGAGTCTATGCTAGACTGGCGTGCGTATTATATATTAAGAATCTATAGAATATGGAAGAAAAGTGAGATCTCAGAACACGGAATCTAGATCCACTGGTCAGGTGGTTTCTTTTCTAGCTCCATTGGTCTTTCAGGCCAGCGGGCTATCGTCATGGCAGTGTGTCCGTCATGCGGGCGTGCGTGCGTCCGTCCGTAATTTTTTTCTTTAAAAATCTTCTTCTCAAAAACTACTGGATGCTTTCATCCAAACTTCATAGGAATGGTCCTTGGGTGACCCTCTTTCACATTCCTTCAAAGAATTAGGATTGAACTAGAATACCCTTATTAGTTATCTGCCCCTGGATGTCAAAAATAGCTGGTCTTGCCTTTATGTTTACTCTAAAATCTACAAATACTGAACAATCAATACAAAACTTCGACAGAATATAATTAAGCATAACAGCCTGCCTGGGTGTACTTTCAGCTTGAATGGAATCTTACATCATGAGTTTCATTTGATATTTCAAGAAATCATAGTCCTGTCAGGTTACTGTTATTCTGTGTAGCAAATCTTAAATTCTTCTAAGTCCCTATTCATGGTAAAGTGAGGCATAAACAATGAAAAAATAACTACATTATGTTTATAACCACCTTAAAATTACTAAAATACTGATGTGTCAATCAAATTATGACTGTGAAACGTGTTTTTACTACAATTGGCAAGCCTGTCGGCCATCTTGCTTTTGTATAGGGTTGTTGGAAATTTGGTTGGATTTTTCATAAAACAAGGTAATTTTTTATTTCGAAATTATACTGAAGTGAAAAACAATTGATTTATCTTTCAATTCATACCATTTTTAGATCGAAATTTTGATTTCAAATGTAGTAGTTTGAGGGCTAAACCTCCGAAGTTTTGCGCACGGCGGAAGTGCTATAGACAAAATGGCGGAAATGATAAGACCTGGCATCACTTCAAAGATAAAATTTGCCAGGGCTTATAGATAGGACTAAAGAAATCCAGGCCTGTGGAGCGACTCAAGCCCTTCAGGGCTATCTAGTTTCTCTTTATGTTGACCCAACCCTTTCTAATATGGATATCAAAATCACGAATTGTTTTATGCAGGGTTGAAATGTGAATAAGCCGCTAAAATACATAAACTAGATCTACGTTGTATTCCTAATAAGGCTATGTGAATTTGACCGCTGATGGGTACGAATATTTTATGGGCCGTATATCAAGCGACGACAACAACAACAACAATCAAAAACCGAAAGTATGTTTTTGTTGCTGACAGGTGTTGCATTGTTTACATTTGTTTTGTACGCGATTTTTGATCGAGAACACGAGATTATCGATGGATATCCGGGATTTTTCTTCCCTAGATGGATCATCAGATTCCTGTATCGCTGGATCTGCAGACGACAACAGGGGGTTCTCACACTGCCAAAGAAGCTGATCTACGTCGCTGGGGGCGGAACAGACACCATGTCTATACAACCGAAGAATCATCATCTGAAAATTAACGACATAAGGTCAGTTTAAAGTCTTTAAGTATCAAATAATGCGTTGAACCCGTCGATGATTTTCCAGACGACAGAATTCTAGATTGGTTCAAATTGAAAGGTTCTGCAGACGACAAAATAAATGTTGGCGGGTAGGCTACTTGTCCTAGCACAGCAGTGAGCATTTCCTTCTTTTCTCTCATAATTTTAACAGTTTTATGATTAACCCCTTCTCAAACAAGACCTGGTTTTCATGTCCTTAATAGAAAAGGTTTGGGAAAACATGGAGACAACAGAAGAAAATGCTGATAGATCTAGATCTGGGCCTACTCAGAATTTTCTCCTTTTGCTTCAACATTTTCCATCCTATTTTGTATACAAATCCTATCTCTATAATCATCCATTTTGTCATCTTCAGCAGCTTTCAAATTGGACTAGATCTAGATCTAGATTCTGTATCTGAAAATTGTGTCATTTAGGACAGTGTTAATCAAATGCGTGGTAAATAAGGCATTTCATTTTTTTGAGATAGGTCAATGTATGTCAGTTTAATCAGACTCCTGTCCATAATTCTTTTTGTGATGTAACCTGATTATTTCAATTATCAGTGGTGTAGGAAGGTTTATGATATTGCCTTATTGGGGGGGGGGGGGGGGGGGGGCAAACGTTCTGAAAGTAAATGGAAATATGGGTGTATTATGGGGGGCAGGCCCCTTTTCTAAATTAATGGGGGGCAGGCCACCCCTGCCCCCCCCTCTTCCTACGCCTATGATTATGTAATACCAGGAAAACAAAACCCTCCTAGATTTGTATGTTGGAACCCCCTTCACAGAAATCCTGGATCGGTGGCTGCACAGCTGTGTGGGAATGGGTTAATATCAATCGGCACTCTATCAGTATCTCTGCTCATTTTTTCAGGATAGATTCTATGAACATAAAGACAAATCAGGCTATTTGTAAGGTCAAAATCATTATGATGGGGGCATTTCCATGTATTATCCAGACCTGAGACAAGGGTGGATTCAGGTTTTTTTTTCAGGCCCGTAGGAACAGGGGGGGGGGGGGGGCTAGGGGGGACTAAGCCCCCCAATGTTGGCCAAAAATGCCGAATATTCTTAATTTTACACTGAAAAATTTGGGAAAATCCAAATTAGCCCCCCCCCCCCCCCCCCCCAATATTCAGGACAAAGGCTTTAGCCCCCCCCCCCCATATGAAATTGCTTCCTACGGGCCTGAAATGTAATGTTACACTTAATTTATATTGTCAAAATTTAATTTTCAGCCAATGCCAGGGGGGGTCCGGACCCCCCTGACCCCCTCTAGATCTGCCCATGAGAGATGCTTTTTATTGAATGAATCATAGGAGACCAACATGGATCTTGATCAGACTGGGCTTATGTGCAGGCTGCACTAGATCCATGTTGCTCTTATGCGCAGGCTGTTCTAGATCCATGTTGCTCTCATACTGTAGAAGCTAAGCCTATATATTTTTATTTCTGCTCCTTTATTTCAGGATAGATTCTATGAACCTAAAGAACTATAGAACTTTGTGTGGATACAATCGTTATGATGCGGGCATACCCATGTGTTACCCTGAGATGCTGTTTATCAAAGGAATTATCATGATCATGACCTCAGAGAAGTTCTGCCTCTCACCTTGGGGTAAATATCTTATTATCATGTAGATCTGATTTTAATACAGTTCAAGGGTGGATCCAGAATTTTTTTCCAGGGGGGGTCCAAGCCCAAAATTTTTTCCAGGGGGGGTCCAAGCCCAAATCATGGCTTAAAATGTAGTAAATATGTAAAGTTACACTAGATTTATATAGTCAAAACTCAATTTTTGGCCAATGTCAGGGGAGGGTCCTGACCTCACCCCCCACCCCCCTCTAGATCCGCCCATGCAGTTTTTTAACATTTTGATATCTGCATAGATTATCAGAATGATGGGCATGCATATTTTCACACAACAAAGAGTGAAAGAGAGTCCAAATAGCACTTGAAGCACACCTCCCAATACATCCACAATTGGGGCTCTTCTATGCTTGACTAGATAACCTTTGAGTTGTCCTAGTAGCAAATACGCCAAAGGTATGTCCATGGAACACTTGTGGAACACAAAAATGCAAGTCTCTACCCCATGCCAAACAACATGGGCTTTATCCACCATTCGATGATAGCACAAGAGCTAGTATAAGAATCATCTTAACAAAGTCCCGGACGTTTTGTACAAATGTATTACAAAGAGATCAGCGAAAATACAGCAAATATCCATATAACTGGGTCTCTCCCTAAGATACCAGCAGGTTTTGCTGCCACCTAGTCTGTTGTTTGCTCCTTAAAAGGGAGCAAAACCATGAAAACTGGATCGCTCCTATCATGAACATCCTTCCAGTCAGGATCTGCCCATCAGTAGAACATGAGAAACTCACATCAGCCAATTAGTATTTTATCAGAATGAAGTATGTTTTCTAAATATTTTTTGAAAATATCATTTTGAGAGTATATTATATGTAATGAAATGACACTTTAATGCTTTCCTAAACAACAAAATTTTGACCCGATCAAAGATTGCACTGGTGACAAAATTAATCTGACAGTCAGAATAAGAATTCCCTTTGATAGGATGAAAAATATTGAGGAAAAAGGAGAAAATGAATTACAATTATTTGAAAATAGGCTAAGGGATAAGTGTTAATATCATGGTCTCATAGTTTTGAAAAGAAATTTCAAACCTTGCATAATCAGTTGCACATTAAACCTTTCCCAAATGGCAAAAATTTGGACTACTCCAATTCAAATTGTCGCAGACAACTTAGTGGATGTTATTGAAGAAAAGATTTGTGTATACAATAGCATAAAATATTGCAGCAAAAAGAGAAAGTGCTGATTATCATCATTTTTGTCTTTTGCATAAATGTTTTGCCAAAGTACATGTATTCAGGTAACAGACATCAAAATCAGGTTTTGTTTGGGAGAGGGTTAACACTGGTTTAAGTCATTACCATTACCAAACAACAAAATTTTGGGTTGGTCCAAATTCAAATACCTTGCAGACGACAATTTCAAATGAATGAAGTTTAACATTGTTGCATGGTCTTTTGATGTAGAAAACATTGTGGGAAATAAAAAAAATTGCTTGTAACAAGCAATTTCTTCATTTTCCACAATATTTTCCAAAGCCATTATCTTGTAAGGATTCATTGTGTGGTAATGGGTTTTTGATAAATGTATTGTGTTATACAGCAACAAAAGCTTGCAAAGTTGTATAAACCTTTCTGAAAAGAAGAACGTCTTTAGGTCCCAGAAAACGTAAAATGTGTATATTTTCCACAGCTTTTGCACTTAAAAAGGTCAAAAAGCATTACAGTTTAGTAAAAGTACAAGGGCCCTTTTACCAGACCCAAATTCAATTTATTGAATTCTATACTTATAGGCCTCATTCATACCAAACAGTCCATAGAGCAGTTAGAAAATCTGGAAGAATATACAAATGCCAAGTTTTCACTCTATCTCAATGTCAAGGAATACAGGTAACATATTTATACTCTACATGTATTTAACCCATTACCAAAAAGCAGATTTTAAGACTAGTCCAAATTCAAAGATGATACAGACGACAATTTCAAGTGAATGAAATTTTACATTTTTTGGTCTTTTTATGTAGAAAACATTGTGGGAAATGAAGAAATTGCTTCTCACAAGCAATTTCTTCATTTCCCACGGTGTTTTCGAAAGCCATTATCTTGTGGGTAGTCAAAAGGAGTTTCATTGATGTCTATACTATACAAAAATATTTCAAGAGCAAAAAGAGTCCATTTGCAAGGCTATATAAAATGAAAAAGATTATTGGTCAACTTTTGATTGATTTAACACTTTTTAAAGTGCAAAAATTTTGGCTGTTTCAATTTGAAATCTGCTGCAAACAACAAAATGGATGTTCAGAAAGATAGGATTTGTGTATGACATAGCGCATAGGAAGTATTGAGGAAAAAGCAGGAATTGCTAATTATCAGCTAATTCTTCTTTTCATACATATTTTCCTAAATTATTTCTACTAGAAACAACAAAACTAGGTATCGTTTTAGAATGGTTTAACCCTTTCTGAAACGATAAAGTGTCAGGATGGTCCAAATTCAAATACATACATGTTAGGCCTAATACATGTTGAAGATGAAAATTTTACGTGAATATTATATTTTTAAAAACAAAAATGGTAGAAAGCAGTGTTGGAAATGAAAAAATTTGTTTATCACATGCAATTCCTTTTCTACAATATTTTCCAATGTCTTTATGTTTTGCACATCATGTGGGAACGGCTTTAAAGTGACATTTCATGATTATTTTTACATAAATTATACTTTTTATTCTATCTGAAAGAGCATGTTTTCTTATTGAAATTCTGAAAATTTCAAGCCAAAATATTGAACAGTTTACGAGAAATATATATATTTTTGTGCTAAAATTAAACAAATTGTTGTGGACAACAGTTCAGATTTATATAGAATTTGTCATTTCTATCTCAACTTTAAAGGTGTATTTTTCGCTTATAAATAACAACTTCAAAAAACTGATAGCATTTCTACGCATTAGAATAAACAATCTTTGCATCAAGACATACTTTTAAAAAATGAAATAAATGTGAAATGTCACTTTAAGTCCAGTTTTATATTCAGACAGTTAACAAGGGGTGTGGAAGTTGACATCGAGTTACAGTTCCTGGCAAATAGTGAACTCCCTGTGTGGAAGGGAGTTGTGACCCTTTTCTCAAGGGGTCAAGCTGCCAGGTCAAGTTCACAACGGAGCCAGAGTTTTAGTAAACAGGAAGGTATGTACATGAGAATAATCTGTAGCACCAAATCTTCTACTTGTACATGTTTACTTAATTAACCCTTTCCCGGATGCCAAAATTTTAGGGTGATCCACTTCAAGCACTGCTATAAATGACAAAGTAGACGTTATTAAAGATAGAATTTGTGTAAAATATGGCATGGAAAATATTGAGAAAAAAGGAGAAACTGCTGGTTATCAGCAGTTTCTTCTTTTGTCTCAATGTTTTCCCAAACATATTCCATCAGGGACGTGGAAACCAGTTCTTGTTTGGGAAAGGTTTAAATTTTGATCGCTCATTTTGTCCTCTGTCAAAAAAAAGATTGAAAATGCATGAAGTCCTTGCCCAAACAAGGGTGGGAATGGGTTAGATATTGAAGTGAACCCAGGCTCTGCTTACTGCAGTATGAAATATAACAGATTTTGTCAGTTATTATGTGTATCACATTACGACATTATAATTCAGCTATACTGTATAATTATTTGTACATAAATCTGAATAACTGAAAGCGTTCATCTTTTCACAGATGACAAAAAATCAGCTCATTTACGAAAATCTAGATTGGTGAAATTTATAGATTATTATACCTATTACCTGGAAAGGTCCTATTTTTCAAAAAAACATGAAAGAGCTTAAAACATTAAAGAAAATGAGACAATGCTGATAGAACTAGCATTTTTCTTTTACCTTAATGTTTACTATACTTTGAAAGAAATCCCAAGTGTTCATTCCTCTTCGCTGTTCTCTGTAACGGTTTTTAACCCATTCCAATATTATGATGTTTTTTGACTCTCCACAAGACAAAAGCTTGGGAAACATCATGGGAAATAGAAAAAACAACATTTTGACGAGCAATTTCTTCATGCCTACTTTATTTTTTATGGAGGCAGAGTAAAAACATTCTATTCAACTTAACCCTGTAGCTTTTGAATTGGAACACCCAAAAAATCGTTCACAAAAGGGTTAAGATACCTTGTTTATGTATTTTCTACAGATGATGTTGAAGCCATTGATCTAGATGTGTCAGCCGATACTGGTCTACAGTATGCCAGACTATCTGGAGACTGGAACCCCTTCCATCTGTACAAATGGAGTGCTCAGTTACTCGGGTTTAGATTACCAATAGCACATGGCATGTGGACACTGTCAAAGGCTTTGTCTTACATTCAGAAAAAAGGTAAGAAAGTTTCATCAACATTCACATGCCTTAGCCTGACTATTTTGTTTGTCTCACGCCCTGCATAGTTGGCATCAGACTCTCACTCATGACGTTTGCAGTTCCATCCCTGGCTGCTGCACAGCAATCATGCTTTTTTACAAAATTGTACCCACCAATGGCTTGATGATCGTTAACCTATGTGGACGAGCATCTGGAGACTCGGTAAGGATGTTATGGTAATACTGTTGTGAGAAACGACAAGAATTCATGGTTAGGTGCTCCAGGCGCCACAATATGGCCAAAGCAGTTGAAATGGATGTTAAACCCCAATCAATCAATCAACTGACCATCTAGTTATTTCGTTTCTATACTGTGTTTATACTACATACACTAGGGTAATGAAGGGCATGCGTACATGGTCAGGTGCACTGGCCACCAAAATATAACTGAAAAAGAAATAAGAGGGACTTTTACTTACTACCGGTATACTCGAATTTTGCTTCAATTCAGGTAATGATTTGTATAATGGGAGAACCCAGGTTACATGTGCCTTCAAGCGACCACTTTTCATGCCCGGGAGAGCCTCCGTCAAGATAGACAATCTTGATGACATTAACAATAATGTTTTATTTTTCACTTCACGTTATGATTTGTACAAGGGGAGAACCCAGGTTACGTGTGCCTTTAACGTATACAACCTATCATTAGCACCAAAGAGCCAGCAGCGAAATTTGAAAAGTGCCTGTAAATCCTAAACTTTGTTATACTTCCATTCCAAATACAAATATAAGCATTTTGAACGGTTTAGAATTTTGAATTAATGCATACTTATGGAAATATTTGACAAAAATGTTATAAATTACATCCCTTGCATATGAATAAAGAGTAAAAAGAGATTTGTAAATTATTTTCTTCTTGAAGCATAATCTTGAAATCCGGCACGGTGAATCAACTTATTTGAAGTGTATTTACAAGAGTGCGTAATTTGATGCATGTCCAATGGCTAGAAAGTGGAGTTTTTAATGATGGGCCATATACCTTAAGCGACCACTGTCTATGTCCGAGAGAGCTTCCATTAAGATAGACAATCTTATGACATTAACAATAATGTTTTATTTTTCTCTTCAGGTTATGATTTGTATAACGGGAGAACCCAGGTCACATGTGCCTTTAAGCGACCACTATTTATGCCCGGGAGAGCCTCCATTAAGATAGACAACCTTGATGACATTAACGATGATGATGGGGCAGAGATTACAGTGGAAGATCGGGACACAAGTGTACCGCACCTGAAGGCTACAGTGAAAATCTTGTAGCATAGTTATTTTGTAAAATGACAGGGTTAGTGCAAAACTACATTGTAAGTGCATATGTGTTATATCGTCGGTGTAAATGCAAAACCTCGTATGTCGATTCTTGCGATTTTCAAAGTACAAACTTATGTGTCCTGTTTAGACAATTCTCGCAGGTTTTGAGATATTTTTACCAATCAGTATCAATTGATACATTATTCATGAACAATATGTCCAAATTTCAAGTAAAACATTTCAGTTTGGGAAAAGTTATTACTCTTTTTTCCCTCCCCTTAAAATTTTCCAAAAACGAGATACGAGGTTTTGCATTTACAACGACGATATGCACTTACAATTGGTTTTGAACTATCCCATTATAATATATATTATGGTATATAATCAGCAGAGATTAGTTGTTGAAGATCGGGACACAAGTATTCCCCACCTGAAGGCTACGGTGAAAATCTTGTAGAATATTCTTTGATATTTTAAAATACTCTTTACAAATAAAAGTATTGGTTTCAGTAAAATATGTTTTTAATTTACTTGGTCAAGGTTATATTTGGGTATCAAGGTCATATTGGAACAAAAACATACTTTAAATGTTTTAGACTTACTTACAGGTCTCTAAATAGTTTACTTGAAATTTTCAACACTTACACTTTTCAAAGTATTAATTTTACATTTTAAAAGAGATTTATGTAGTTTAAGTATTTCATGTTATTGAATTGACGAAATCTATGCTATACTTTTCTCATGTCCAAGATGACCACTCTTTGTGTGACATTTCATTTGTTTTAACGAGAATGAATAAAAGTGCAAAAAACACAAGTTATGCATATCGGTGTATTAAAGAGATTCAGTATTTCAGCATATTTTGAATAAATGTTTATTAAAGTCTATTATTTCCTCGTTCTACATAATTCGTCGGTGGGGAGTCAAAACCTCGTAACTCCAGCTTATTCAAGCTGTAGTTACGAGGTTTTGACTCCCCACCACCAACGATATACCTATACATGTACATGACATGTGAAGTGGGAAAGTATGGCACTTGTCGAGACCAACATGTATCAGGATAAGCTTGTGTATACTACTATGTGCAGTCTGATCCAGATCCACATTGTTCTCTAATCGCTTTGTCATATCGATGTAACTGAAAGTTACTAGCAAAATGGAAAAATTATATAAACAAAATAGTTGTAAAATAGTTTATCAAGACTGCATTTGTCCAAGATCTGATTTGGAAGCTTGGTTTCCATAGTTATGCCGGATGAATTAGTCTGTGTGACATACATTACGTTTTCAGTGGTCTTGTAGTATAAATTAACTCTTTCCCAATGACGTTGACTGTTCCAATATGTAATCTACTGCAGATGACAAATTTGATTTTGAAATACACCATGTTAACCTTTGCACCATTGCTTCAATGCTAGTGGAGCTACTTACATGTGTAAAGATTTCGGCGAAAAATTATTATCAGATTTGTTCAAGACTTCAATTATGGAGGGCTTAGCGCAATACTGTGATGCAGATTAAACCAGAAAATGTTCACACTTATGCGCTAAACTCTCGATATAATGACTTGAGTGAGATAATAGATCTATGTCTACACATGCTGATCTAGATCTACAGTTCTTTGACCCTGATCGGTGTACATGCTTACGTAGTTGGCCCTGGAAAACGACAAAAACATTATTAAATGTATGTCCTGGCCAATGAAATTAGCACACGAAATTAATTTTAGATTTATTATACCCCCCAAATTCAATTTGGGGGGGGGGGGTATATAGGAGTCAGGTTGTCGGTCTGTTGGTCTGTCTGTTGGTCTGTCTGTTGGTCCGTCTGTTGGTTTTTTGTTTAAACATCTTCTCCTGCTCAACCACTCAGCCGATTCTTACCAAACTTGGCAGGAATGTTCCTTGGGTGACCCTTTTCAAAACTTGTTCGTGAATTTTTGATTCGTCAAAAATTGTGGGCGTGGCAGGGCGGGGCTTATCGGACTTAGAGAAATCATATGAAAAACTTTTAAAAATCAATTATCTGGCCAATTTGAAGCAAACTTGGCAGGAATGTCCCTTGAGTGACTGTATTCAACACATGTTCATGAGTTTTTGATTGGGTGAAAAATGTGGGCGTGGCAGGGCGGGGCTTATCAGACTTCGCGAAATCATTCAATAATTCTTCAAAAATCTTCTCCTCCTCAACCACTCAGCCGATTCTTACCACACTTGGCAGGAATGTTTCTTGGGTGACCCTTTTCAAAACTTGTTCGTGAATTTTTGATTCGTAAAAAATTGTGGGCGTGGCAGGTCGGGACGTATCGGACTTAGAAAAATCATGCAAAAAATCTTTAAAAATCAATTGTTTGGCCAATTCAAATCAAACTTGGCAAGAATGTTCATTGAGTGACTGTATTCAACACATGTTCATGAATTTTTGATTGGGTAAAAAATGTGGGCGCGGAAGGGCGGGCTTACCAGACTTAGATGATTCTTCAAAAATCTTCTCCTTAACCTTTTGGCAAATGCACACCAAACTTGGCAGGAATGTTCCTTGGGTGATCCTTTTCAAAATTGTTTTTCAAAATTGTTCGTGAATTTTGATTCATAAAAAAATTATGGGCTTTGATGGGCGGGGCTAATCGGACTTAAAGAAATCATGTGAAAAATCGCTAAAAATCAATTATCTGGCTTATTTGAACCAAACTTGGCAGGAATGTGGGCATGGCAGGGTGTGGCTTATCTGACTTCGAGAAATCGTTAGACAATTCTTCAAAAATATTCTCCTTAACCACTAGGCCAATTCTTACCAAACATGGCAGGAACGTTCCTTGGGTGACCCTTTTCAAAACTTGTTCGTGAATTTTTGATTTCTTAAAAATTGTTGGCGTGGCTGTGTGGGGCTTAACAGACTAAATTATGTGAAAAATCTTTAAAAATCAATTATTAGGCCAATTTGAATCAAACTTGGCACGAATGTCCCTTGAGTGATTGTATTCAATGCATGTTCATGTCTGTTGAGTTTTTGTTAGCTGTATGTCTCAATTGATCATCTCACAGTTCAAGTGAAATGCAGTTCGCAAAATGCACAAAAACAGCACTGTTGGGGGGGGGGGGGTATGATCACTTTCAGTGATTTTCTAGTTTTTATTTAGCTATCATGCTTATGCATCTTCGCAAGCCAAGGGTGACATCTACGACGTAATGTCGTTTCTGTATTCGTGATTAGGCCTCCAAACGTAGATGGGTTCAACATTGGCTAGCGAAGATGGTTTATATGCTTCTACAAAAACAAACTGGATAAAGTATATTGAAGTACGTATGGCGGACGAGAATTGACCTGGCAGAGCATTCCATTCGATTAGCATGGGCTGCTCTGCCAGGTGAATTCTCGTCCGCAATAGCTTATCGAGTACATGAGGTTTCGTTGTTTGTCTCTTCTTGATTTAAATACTGCTCAGTATCGATATAATTCTCAGTTCCCACGAAGTTCACTCTTTTGCAGCCCTTTAAATACTTTGCAGTTACATGTACAATCTATCTACACTAACGAAACTTCATTTCAGTCTTTTTCAGCGAATAGTAACTCCCTTTCCAGTCATAATCACTCCAGAACACACCATGTGTGTAGGACTCGTGTTTTTCACGTAAATACTGGCCGTTCAGGTTAGAATGAAAACATCGTTTGTACCACCATGGACCACCATAGTTGACGGCACAATTCCCATCTTCTAGCTTGTCATGGTCCGCATCGTGAGTGGAAAACGCCATACCATTATGATAGCTCAAGCTGTCACGTGTGTCTCCCGTGTATCCGTCAACCGTCAATGTATAGTTACTTCCCTTAGATCCGATACTGAAGTTATTATATTTAGCATAACGCTGTTCACCATCAAAGTCTTCTAGATCGATCCGTAACTCGTGACAACAAGAACCAGTCGAAAGATGAAGGTTTTGGTTCCCGAGCCAAAACTCCCCCTCGAGATTGCCGAACCCGACTTCATAATCGTGCCAACCTCGGTAGAATATTTCCGACCCGTCTTCACGTCGCTGGAAGACAATCCAGCCACCACCGTCCGTAACCTGGTCACAGTAGACCTTGATAGGCGTGCTGCTGTTGGCGGGGTAGACATCATACAGGCCACTTGTCGTGTAGTTGTTCTGCTGTAACTCTACACACGAGTGGTATCGTGGTCCCAGCAGGTTACACTGGGTTGTGTTGATTGTTGACATTTCGTCAGAATCCTTCACGCACACATCCATGTCATCTAATCGAGCGACGATTGTCGTTGTACTGGCCACATTGTAGTTCTTGAAATCTCGTATAGCTCGTCCCAGGAGATCAATATTTCTGAGAATGTCCCTGTTGGATCGTTCAATATCTGTTATTACAGATTCCAAACTTCTGCTGGACTTGATACATACTTGAATATCCTCGACCAAATCTGAAAAACCTTTAACGAAAACTGTGTTTGATTGTTTATCGTTGTCTACCTCTCTCCGAACTCTCCCGTTATTCAATGTTTCCTGTTTGTACTCCTCTAACAAATCTGTTGTTATTTTGTCCACATCCCCATGTTTATCAAGCGTCCTTTGTGATCCATGTCCTGCGCTTTGTGAAGGATCAGCTCTACCACGATTGTGTTGTAGAACTTCGCCGATGTCGATCAGCTTATCCATGATGGCTTTCTGACTTTCTTGTGTCGCCCTCGTCGCTCTATCAATCCTGTTTTCAATATGATTAAAGATCCTTTCTTCTAGACGATTAAAGCGATCCTCTAGTTGATTCATCTGGTCGTCATTAATACGGGCGCAGTATGTTGTGTGTGAATGACCCAGCAGAATGACCAAACTGACGAGTGAAATAAAATTCCTCATTAACTTCCCCATGTTAAGTTAGTTGATAGTTTGAACTTACAGTTTTGGAGCTACTAATTGACTCTGCAACCACTTGACGTTTATTCCCTTTACCGATGGCAAAAAATATGCGGCTCCGATTAAAAAGCTTCTGGCGACGAAGAAATGATAAGATTTGTATACAATACTGAACTGAAAATATTGAGAAAATATGAAAATGCTGGTGATATGCATTTCTTCTTTTATATTAATAAAATATTTTCCAGGGATTTTAAGGTCAGTGACGCCAAAACCATGTAAACGGTTTTACAGGGACTAGACTTTTCCATAATTGCATGCGGTTGCAGCACGACCAAATGCTAGTTCTAGTACAAGTATTATTGCATTCTAAACACTTGAGTGTCCTTGAAAAAAAAGTACGATTTTATTATAGGCCTACTCCTTTCTATTTCGCCTGATTATTTTCTCCTATCCTAAAAAAACACTCCATTGTCGACCTTGACATTTGGATAAATCGGACGTTGTCTTTTTGACGTAATTCTATTTTCTCCAAGGCTCTATGTATTTAGTAAATAAGCAAGGCTAAATTACTGGACGAAATGGATCCTTAATTCACTTTTACCCTTTTTCAAACAGTGACCGTTCGACACGTCTAATAGTAAATGTTTCAAAATGTTGATGACCGGCATTTTCTCCATTTGTCTCAATAGTTTCTAACCCTTCTAAACTACATGTATGATGTACATTGATATGAAATATTCTTTTCGTCTGCAGCTCCTGTCAAATTGAACTGGTTCACCTTTTTTTTGTTTCAAATGGTAAAGGGTTTTGTCAACCCGGCAATGAAGGAGGTATGTTTTTCTCAGTATTAAGCTATAGCGTAGGCCTTTCTCAAGGTTTAACCTTGTTCCAAACGGCAGAACTTTGAGATGGCAATAATTCAAAGATTATGCAGACGACAATCTCCTGTCAATGAAATATACCGGTATTTTTCTATCGTTTTTGGTAGAAACATTCTGGAAAATGAAGAAATTGCTTGTTACAAGCAATTTTTTCTTCCCAAAATATTTTGCCCAAGCTTTTCTTTCTATTTGGAGCTTGAAAAGGTGCCACTGTGCTGTAATGAGTTAAAGGGCTTTGAGGAAGAAACAAAAATGCTGGGTTATCCTGCACCCCGATGTTTGGTCACTCATTTTGCCTATTTAGTTAAAAGCAGTTGTTGTTGTTGTTGTTGATTGTATATTCCTCCTCTTGATAGGAGCACCGTTCCAGGAACGTATAACGCAGTTTGTCATCTGCAGTCAGTTACATTGTATTTTGTAATACCCAATCATATCTCCTGGAAATTACTACAAGGCACCGTTCTTGGTCAGATGTAGCTTAAGGCTTTCCTTGTGGTCAATCAGAGCTACATATAAAGGGTGGGGTATTGGGTTTTCAAAATGCAATAACTAAATTATTGTTTATAAAATAGATTTTAGAATTTAAAAACAAAGTAAGAATGCTTTACCCTCTTATCTGTCGCTCTTTCGGGTCTACGTAATCGGTTTTTTTTTCAGACAACAAAAGTAAGACTGGTCCGAATTGCAAGTTCTTACGGGCTCGAGTCTAGAATTTGCCATGAATATGCTACATGCAAAATAGCGACTTTTAACACAGAAAAGTTTTACAAAAACTGGTATAGCAAAAAGTAAACCTGACCCATCGACAGGGAATCAAATGACACAACAATTTCAGAAAATCAATAAATTGTTGATACTTGACCAATTTGATTTCGAGTTGATGGTGGGAAAACGACAGGAATTAGCTGGACGTGGAAGATCTTTAAGAGATCAGCCGACAAAAAATTGATTGGTCGTCAATATTTTTTATCAGCTGACTTTTAAAGGATCACATTCAGCGTATCCCGGGCGTTTTTCTCGCCTTTTTTGCTTCAAATAATAGTCAAATCGATCATAATTTTATCAACCCTTTATAGACATTATAGACTGATTGACAGATGCTTTTGATAGAAAACATTGTGGAAAATGAAAAAATTGCTTGTCACAAGCAATTTCTTCATTTCCCACAATGTTTTGCCAAGCCATTATCTTTAAGAGAGTAAAAAAGAGTCATAATGTGGCAATGGGTTAACATGATTAATGTTTCACTAGATTCACCGCCGTGTTATATGCCAACTAGTGATTAATATGTGGCTATATAACGTCGCCAGTAATCTTTGATCGTAATCGTATTTATCAGTCTAGAGCCCGTTTTACAGGACATCCATGATGATTAATTATATAGGGATCCGAGGCAACTTATATTTGACACTAGTTGACATGATTTGGAAAATATTTGGATCGTTTATAATAAAAGTTTTGAAAATGGGGCGGATTTTGGTGCAGAGGCTACACATCAGGCGTGTAGTCAATGGGTCTCTTAAGGATGCTTCCCACTCCAAACTTTCAGGCGAGATCGAAGAGCTGTCTCCTAGCGGCCATATGTGTTGCATGGAACGTCAATTTTGAACTTTAAGAATCCGACTATGAAGTCACCACAAATTTTTAACATGAACTTGAGATATGAGAAATGGACATGGATCGATGTATCTGAGATCAAATCAGCCTGTGACTAGGTGCTGTCGTATCAGGATCCGTGGCTTTCTTTTAAAATTGTTATAGTTGCTTGACGAGAATTATTTGAACAATCTTGGTCTCAAATTCTAAAAGGGACATTTTTCACAGCCATTATACATTTAGGCTAATTCTGATATTTCTTCCCTTTAAGACTTAAGCTGCCATCGGTCATAAACAGTCTGGCTGGGCTTTGTTATGTCGTGTTTTAATTGTCGGTCAATTCTCCAGACGGTTCTAGACGTACTAAATGGCAAGTTTATGAGCTGCATAAGTGACCACCTAAATTCATCATTAGTATTTTTTCTCAATGCTTTTCTATAAGGCTCACCAAAACACGCACTGATTTGATAAAGATTATCTTGGGTGAGTTTGATTAACCAGAAAGTAGTCTGGATTGTCTTTATCAAACGTGGCTGGTGAAGCAAACATGTTAATGACTTCTGGACAGTTAGGTGAGTGTTAGATTTAAACTTGCTTTTGGTGTTCATGTTGTTAAAACGACGTTCTGATGGACCTGAAGCATGTTCATATCGTGAGATCGGGAGTTCGCCGCGACGTTAATGGATCATACGAGGGTTGATTGGTAAGTAGTGAGCCTCTCATAGAAGGGGTCATGCAAGGATGTCTATTTTCAGCCCCTTTGTTCTCTGGCTATATAAAGCTGTGCAGCCGAAAACTGGTGTCATTTGGTCAGTTTGTGTTGATAAGGTAGCACTCTTAAGGTAAACCGGGCAAGTAACTTTTGCAAAATGGACAAGGTTGCTGAAAGAGCAGTGATTCAATATCTGTATAAAAAGGTTCTAACATCGAAGGCTATCCATGCAGATATGGTTTCAACACAAGGGGATGAAGCCCCTTCGTATGCTACAGTAAAGAGATGGTAGGGGAGTTCAAGCGTGGTAGGCAGAGTCTTGAGGACGACGTCCGCCCTGGAAGGCCTGTCACTCTTGCAACACCAGAAATGGTCAATAAAGTCCATGATATTGCTATGACTGACAGGCGGGTTACAGAGATATATAGCCAGTAAAACTGGTATTTCACAGGAAAGAGTTCATTCCATTCTCACGGAAAATCTTGAGATGAAAAAGCCCGCTGGGTACCAAGGCTTCTGACAGTTGACAAGAAGCACGCTAGGCGCACTTTGTCGCATGCTAATCTGTGTCTTTTAGAGGCAGACCCAGATAACTTTCTGCAGAGGTTAGTGACAATGGATGAAACTTTGGTCCATCACTTCACCCCAGAGTCAAAACAACAGTCGAAACAATGGAAGCACCCTGGCTCACCCCCCCCCCCCCCCCCCCCCAAAAAAAAGGCAAAGGCTGTCCCATTAACAGGAAAATGTTATGGCTTCGGTTTTCTGAGATTCTGATAGCATCTTGATGGTCTATTATCTACAGAAGGGCCAAACAATTAATGGACAGTATTATGCATCGCTTTTAAGGCAACTGAAAGAAACCATCAAGATCAAACGCCGTGGAAAACCCAGCAAAGGTGTACTGTTCTACCAGGACAATGCCCCTGTTCACAAATCTGCCATTGTCATGGCTGCCATCAATGACTGTGGGTTTGAACTAGTAGAACACCCGCCTTATTCATCTGATCTTGCTCCATCAGACTTTCACCTGTTTCCACAGTTTAAAAGAGCTATTGCTGGTACCCACTTTCAGTCAAATGATGACGTCATACATGCAGGGGAGGCCTTTCTGAACGATAAGGAGAAGGAGTTCTACAAAAGTGACATTGAGGCCTTAAAACATCGCTGGCAAAAGTGTATAGACAAAGAAGGGGATAATGTTGAAAAATAAAATCGTTTGACAATTACAATTCAAACCTCTCTATGTGATGCTCACTACTTATCAATCAACCCTCGTATTTGTTGCAGTCAGACTGCTTAAAATATGTTGGCTCCCACTTAACGGAAGATTAGACAGGACAGATAATTATATATGTTAATTTACGAAAGTAACGCCCTATTTTCTGACAGTAGTAGTTCACCGGATTGAATCAAGTAAGTCCCTTTACTTACTTCAGGGGTTTTTCCCCTTAAGAGAGTGACACTGGTTTCCAGCGTCTTCCCCTCCAGAAATAATCCACTTTTCCCCCAAAAAATAAATTTTCCCCTCTTAAACCCACGACTTATTGTAGGAAAATCACTCTATAAACCCAAATAAAATGAAAACTAGTTTCCGCTATTGCTGCAGCTTTGCAAACTAGCCCTACTGGTTCTCAAGTCTACAGTAGTGGGTATAAGAAGGTTTTAGCTTAACAAGAGTATAATTTCTATGTTTTACAATTTTCCCCAAAACAAGGATGTCGCATGTGATTTTTCCCCTTTTCACCAGCGTCAGGTGTCTTCCCCCAACCCTAAAAAAGGCCCTGTACTTGGATAAAGGTTATTAAGTACTGGGGGTCAAATCAAAGACCCCTATGCTCCAGGCTACGGCAAACTATTGTTCATTTCACGCCTACGGACTGTTTGGTTTATTAGGTACAGAAATATTCATCACAAAGCGGCTTGTCCGTGAATATGTGTCTTTACACTTTCCCAAGATTACAAAGGTGATACAGACGACAAAATTAACCTTACTGAATATGTGTATAATATTTGTTACAAAAGAGAAACGTTTAAAAATGTTGATTTCTTTTCAGCACATTGTCTTTTCTTCCATTTTAACATACACGTTTACTGCGAACGTACAAAACCGGGAATACATTTGGTAAAGGTTCAACCTTGAAGTCGGGATCGGTCATAAGACATAACTCAGTCTGGAGTGAGTTTATTGTCTACTGTTTTAATTGCTGGATAATTCTTCAGACGGGTTTACGTCCGTACTAAATGGAGAGTTTACGAGGTGCAGAAGTGTCCTGAGCTGCCCCAGAAAATATGTCCTCTGATCTGTGAGCATACACTCTTTCACAAAGTAGTATTGGTTTTCAGACGCTTAAAAAGCAGCGCAAGAGAAAAGACACCGAAAGGAATGTAGAAAAAAACTGATTTCCAGCATACGCCTATCCCATGGACAATAGTTTATACCTAACAAAACTGGAATTGTCCTCAAGCCCAGCAAACATACTTATATGGGTCCAATATTGGATGTGTATGGGTAAGCCCATGTGGGTAGGCCCATATTGGACCCAAATAGGACCTATGTAGGTAAGCCCATGTGGGTTTGATCATAAGGGACCCAGATTGGTCACATATTCCCAGCATATGGGCTGTGTATGGGCAAGCCCATATGGGTATGCCCATATAGGACCTATGTAGGAAAGCTCATGTTGTTTTGACTATGGGGGTCCCAGTTACAATAATCGGCTTGCGCCCATTCAAGTACAACAGAATAATTATGTATACATGAGCATATCTAAAATATCCATAATCTGAATCATGTAGCCTATAGAATTATAAGTTTTCAATTTGAATGACGATCTTATTTACATCCATCAAAATTAATGACCATCAAATCAATACAAATTGAAAAACAGCAACATTAGATTCAGCAAGACAAGTAAGGCAACATCAATAAGACATGTCTTATCCTTTCTCGAACAAAACCTGGTATTGACTTCTCTAATAGAAAGGTAGGCCTAAATTGCAAAAAAAAAACAAAACAACATAGGCCTAGAGATATTAGCAAAAGTTGATAATCGGCATTTTCTTCTTTTGCATAAGTTTTTTCTGCGCTATATTGTACAGAAGTAAATTCTTTGTCAATATCGTTTTTTAAACATGGGCTTCATGTTGGATCATACGAATTATTTTGTCGTTTTAACGGTGTTTAAACTGTAATTAGTCTGTTCAAATCACTTACATAATCTTATCAATTAGTGTGTTACAAGGAGTTTTATGTATATTAAAGGGAAATAATTTAAAATCTTGACAATAAATCATGTTTTTACAAAGCATTTATGTAAAGAAAGCATTTGGCTTGATAATCCTATATGATTCTGTTAAAAGAAATTAAATTGTGTACACATTTTCAAAAAAAAAAAAGATAGAAATAAATCAAGACATAAAAATAAATCAAAAAAACATATAGATAGTTATAGAAAGCCTTGAAAATGTTATGACAGTTAAGACCAAATTCCTAGGTATCAAACCTTAGAAAATGTGTCAAGGTCGTCAGACATACCTGGCGAGACCTTAATCCTCTATGATGGGGAATAATTACCCCTTCTGAGCGAGAAGCTCTGGAAGGTTTTCATCTTCGATAAACACCAAACGAAAGCCAATAGAAATGGGTTAGATCAGGGTTGTCTTTATGGGTCTGCCCATTTGGGACCCATATGGGTCCCAGATTGCATGTATATGGGCTGCCCAGATAGGACCCATATGGCCCCCGGTTGCACATCCTAAATGGGTCCCATATGGGTTGCACTTATGGGACCCATAAAGGTGCCCATAAGGGACCCATATGGGACCCATACAAATTGCTTGCTGGGAGCGGACAAATACCCTACATTATAGCGCTTTGTCGTGCTATTTGTCAAATAAATCTAGAGTTTAAGGACGGAAACAGATTTTTAACAGACAAGTTTAATGGTGACCTTTACATTTGACCTTCGTGTCCCAGATACAATAGGGCATCACCTTTAGTCAAGGTCAACACTTTTGTAAAGTTACACGGTCCTTTGTTATAATTATACTGTTCTTGGGTGTAGACGAACAAAGAAACTGGTTTAAAACAAAGTTCAATCATGGCCTTAACATTTGGCATTTGGACTACCCCAGCAAGCAATTTGTATGGGTCCCATATGGGTCCCTTATGGGCACCTTTATGGGTCCCATAAGGGCAACCCATATGGGACCCATTTAGGATGTGCAACCGGGGGCCATATGGGTCCTATCTGGGCAGCCCATATACATGCAATCTGGGACCCATATGGGTCCCAAATGGGCAGACCCATATAGACAGCCCTGATCTAACCCATTTCTATTGGCTTTCGTTTGGTGTTGATCGAAGATGAAAACCTTCCAGAGCTTCTCGCTCAGAAGGGGTAATAATTCCCCATCATAGAGGATTAAGGTCTCGCCAGATATGTCTGACGACCTTGACACATTTTCTAAGGTTTGATACCTAGGAATATGGTCTTAATTGTCATAACATTTTCGAGGCTATCTATAACTATCTATATGTTTTTTGATATATTTTTATGTCTAGATTTATTTCTATCTTTTTATGAAAATGTGTACACAATTTAATTTCTTTTAACAGAATCATATAGGATTATCAAGCCAAATGCTTTCGTTACATAAACGCTTTGTAAAAACATGATTTATTGTCAAGATTTTAAATTATTTCCCTTTAACCCTTTCCCAAACAAGACCTGGTTTTGACGTCCCTAATAGAAAAGGCTTGGGAAAACATTGAAACAAAAGAAGAAACTGCTGATAACCAGCAGTTTCTCCTTTTGTCTCAATATTTTCTGTGTCATATTTTACCTAAATCCTATCTTTAATAACATCCATTTCGTCATTTGTGGCAGTTTTTGAAGTGCATCATCCTAAAATTATGTCGTTTGGGAAAGGGTTAATATACATAAAACTCCTTGTAACACACTAATTGATAAGATTATGTTAGTGATTTGAACAGACTAATTACAGTTTAAACACCGTTAAAACGACAAAATAATTCAGATGATCCAACATGAAGCCCATGTTTAAAAAACGATATTGACAAAAAATGTACTTCTGTACAATATAGCGCAGAAAAAAACTTATGCAAAAGAAGAAAATGCCGATTATCAACTTTTGCTAATATCTCTAGGCCTATGGTTTTTTTTTGCAATTTAGGCCTACCTTTCTATTAGAGAAGTCAATACCAGGTTTTGTTCGAGAAAGGATTAGACATGTCTTATTGATGTTGCCTTACTTGTCTTGCTGAATCTAATGTTGTTGTTTTTCAATTTGTTTTGATTTGATGGTCATTAATTTTGATGGATATAAATAAATAAGATCGTCATTCAAATTGAAAACTTATAATTCTATAGGCTACATGATTCAGATTATGGATATTTTAGATATGCTCATGTATACATAATTATTCTGTTGTACTTGAATGGGCGCAAGCCGATTATTGTAACTGGGACCCTTATAGTCAAAACAACATTGGCTTTCCTACATAGGTCCTATATGGGCATACCCATATGGTCTTGCCCATACACAGCCCATATGCTGGGAATATGGGACCAATCTGGGTCCCTTATGATCAAACCCACATGGGCTTACCTACATAGGTCCTATTTGGGTCCAATATGGGCCTACCCACATGGGCTTACCCATACACATCCCATATAGGACCCATATACGCATGTTTGCTGGGACCATGGAATCAAATCCGCCGGTGCATACTCACAGTCTCAACTCCTCCCGAAACTTTCAAATTTCTGAATGTTCAATATTTGAAAGCTGAGCTACAGACATTAAATGGACATCGAAAACAGTACAAAATACATGTATGTATGCAATAGGGCATACAGGACAGAATTTAGCATTTCCTCTTTATATGCTTCAAAGTTTTACCAAGCCTTATCAATAACGTCAAACCAGGTATTGTTTTAAAAAAGGCTATATTCTTAAGATACCAAAATATCTTGTAATAAGAAAATAATACAAGCTTTCTGAATTAATCTAAATATTCATCTTTAACTTCTGTTAAACTTAAAGTTGAAGTTACATGTAGTTTATATCCAAAGGAAAGAAATATTTCATTCATTTTATTTGAGGGCATGAATTGATTAGACAATTTAATTATCATTTGTTGTAATTAAACCTGCATTCGTTTCTTGTATAACCTTCTAAATTATTTCGAGCATAGTTTAACATTCGATCTTTTAAATGTGATACATAATCATCGCAAAGTTTTATCAGTTCACAAAAAATGCATACGTATATATTTATATGAGTAAGGCACCAAATCGAACGTGTAAGATAAATACTTCATACGAGGGCCCATCAATAATTTCGCGAACTTATCTTATGTCAGAAAAATACGTTGATCAACTTAGAATCATTACCCATTTCTTATAAAAGTAACATCCCTTGAACAGTTTGCATTCATTTCACCGCTTGACCCACGCCTGTGGCACGTGCTGCAGCCGTCACGTGACATGTCCCGCAAACATTTGTGAATGTCTCATCCCAACTCTTCTTTTTACTCATTATGTTCACGCCGTAAGTTATTTCTAAGGTTTGGAAATAACTAGAAGTCGCAAATTGCATTATCTGTGCGGTGCGGAGAGTTTGGTAATATTTCTATGACTAGTTTCACAATACCGGCCCCTTTAACGCGTTACCTATTGCGCGACGCGCTTTCATAGCGCGGCAGAATTCTAGACCTTAAAATATTTGTGCGCTGTACATCAATTGCTTTCATTTTGATTTGATTCCCAAATTTCTTAGCCAATTACTTTCGTGCATATCATTAAAGCCGGATGCAAATAAGATTTGATTACTGTTGCAAAATTATAAGGACTTACTCGACTTTATATAGACATAAAAAGTTTCAGTGTGATTCCGAGAATATCGAACCGGCAGGGTTCTGCACACAACCATAAAGCTATTGTAAGTTTTCTTCCTTAGGTGACCGTGTCGTACAAAAAGGGGACCATAATTGATTTTCGACTCATGAAACGTGTGATCTTTTTTATTCATTTTCATTCGTTTTCAACCTTGCTTTCACTCTAGCATGACGCAAATATAGACATTTTAAGACAAAGCTCGCAGAAATTGTTTGTATTTAATGGGTGCTTTTGGTTTTCAACCTGATCTGAAATTGCAACATCAAAATAGACTACCTTTGGCTTTGACAAAATGTTCCATTTTAGATTTTCTTCACTCTTGTATCCAGATATACTTGCCAATGGAAGCAATGTGAGGTTGGAACCTCACGTCCTAAAGTGATGTGCTATTAATATTGACAAAATTCCTGTATTTGACTTCATTTTACTTTTATCATATTACAGGGGCTTTTTTCAGACTTGGGGAAGGGGCCTGGCCTTTTTGTAGGGGAAAAACAAGCTCGTGAAACTGTTAAAGGGGAACAAAATTTCCAAGGTAAACCTAAATTTAGGGAAAACTGCATGATTTAAAAGAATTTTTTCAGGGGAAAGGGGCCTTTTGTCAAGGGGAAGGGGCCTTTTACAGGCCCCTGCCAAAGAAGGAGAAAAACCCCTGTATTATCATTATCTACAAATACCAACCAACCAAGACACACTCATGTGGACGAAACGTGGATAAAATCTAAGATAAGTGTGGTATTTGGCTTGCTTGTAACAAATTGTTTCAATTTTGTGCCTTTGCTTACATTTTAAAATGACGAGCCTTATTTCTGCTTTATAAGACTCCTACATCCTGACTTACCTGAGATAGTCTTATATTAGGTGTCTTTGTCATCATAGTTAACATTGTGTCATGGTTGTACAGGTGAGCGATTGAGGAAATTCATGGTCCTCTTCTGCATCAAAAATTACAAAACAAATTCCGCATATTAAAAATTACAAAACGAACAGTCTCTTTTTCAATGTTTAATTCATTTATGAATTTAAACACATAGATTGATTTACTTTTACAACTGTTTGCTAAAAAATCGTTGAATCTTTGTAGCTTTTGTACGCGTGACTTTTCGATGGGTGGTGTTTCATCAAAGTGCTAACTTTATCAAGACTAAGCGTGCACAGACATATCACTTAATCCGCGTATAATTATTTTTAGACATCTCTCCAATCCATTATACACATTATTTGAAATGCTAGTGTTTGTTGTGGAAAAATGGTAGCATTTTACTCATGCAGTTCACATATAATAAAATGCTACTTTTGATTTTTACTTGGAGTGCGCAACGAACACTTGTTTTATAGATTTGTAGCTTACACATCTTTATTGTTTTCTAAAATTCACAATACCACATTTTCTGTTTTAATGTAGGCATGTAGGCATATAAATAGATCTTGACCAATTTAGACTAGATCTAGACTAAAATTGTCCTGAAATATCCTGAAATTTCTTGAAATGTATTCCGTTTGTTGTATATTAAACATCCACTTTGATATTTGGCAAGCGTCACAAAATGCACAAATCACAACAAGATAAACAATAAATGCACCACTGGAAGATGGGAAGAAACATATAAACTCATTCATGTCGTCATTGATTTGAAAATGACGTCACATTGTTTTTGTTTTTGTAGTAGGTATCCGAGCTGTACAGTTCTAGCGTGATGGGCTCCGTAATTTCTGTAGATAAACAGGAAGGTCTTGGGCAAGTTTTCCAGGCGTATTTTAGGCTGAGTCGAAAGTTTTTACACATGAGTCCATAAATCACCGGGTTGATGCACGACTGGATATAGGTGAGACAATATATTCCTATCTGAAAGTAGAAAAAACAATAAATGAGCTGGGACCTGGAAAAACGTCCCTTATAGCATTTAAAATGAGTTTGAAGATCAGACTGTTGTCAAATGCAGTCCAATATGCATTTATGCTGCTCTCTTTAAGTTACTACAGGTCACGAAATAGCTATTAGAGAACAACATAGAACCTGATCAGACTGTGCGTATGCACAGGCTGATTTGGATCTATGTTGGGCTCAAAAGCCTTAAGGGACGTTTTTCCAGATCCTGGCTCATTTATATTGCTTGAGGCATTAGCCTACCAAACAATATTAGGGGATTTTCTAACCAGCCATTTTTGACAGCTGATGCACATGAGAAAACTGTCTTTGGATTTTGCATATATATGTAGTGCCTTAATTTTTTTTTACCCATTTCAAAATAGCACATGCCCTATTTCGAAGCTGGGTATTGAACTTTGCCCAATATCGAAACTGGGCATCCATTTTCGAAATTATGATTCAGTATGTTACGTGTGCCATGCATTATTTTTGTTCGCTAATAGATAATTGGATAAAAAAAACGCGCGAAATGATTATTTTTACGGTTTAATGCGACAGTGTCATTCAAATATATTTCCATAGATTTATTGTCTTTTTTCCAAGTGATTTATTGACAGCTGAATCTAACAACGACCCAATGATTATTTTTACGGTTTATTTCGATTTTTATCGATTTCTTCCTCATTGAAAATAGTATAGAATACTATAGATCTATCTAATCCTGGTTGTCCATAAGACCAATTTCTCGCTCTGATGTTATTATCATTGTAGCTTCATTGCATTTAAGCCGGACATGCTGTTTGTGAAAATTGTGTTTTCGAGTGCATGCCCATTCGGAATCTTTATAGAATATATATGGAAAATGAGAGAATGCATGAATATCTTAATGATTTCCAAAGCATGTTGTGTTGGGGACGTCATAAACTACAGGTCCTTTTGGAGAAGGAGTTACATGTAGAGCAACAGATAGAAGTGTGTAAAGACATTCTAAATGTTATTTCATATCCAATTCCTAGTATGCGGGTATTCATATGAATTTTCTCAGGGAGACGATTCCAATGAAAATAAACAACATACGGTTTGATAACAATGCATGATATTTTGTTTTTAGACAATCCAATACTGTCAATTATTTGTAGTTTTGAGAATGAATATAGGACATTATTCGATTGTCCAACATTTGAGAAGGCGTAAAACGCATAAACAGATAGGTGTCGTCGTAACTGCACATGACGTCAATAGCGAGATTTGTGTCGACGGCATTAAAAGAATTATTGTCAGAAATCTCATAGCGGCGCCTTAATAATGGATGCATACAAGATTTTCGGATTCTATTGGAATGCGGTATAATAGACTTCAAGCATGTTACAAAATCATCCCAGAGAAGAAGCATAAACAAGAATAAGTTGATGTAAGAAGACAATCGGCCTTCAACTGATCATGATTAATCAATTATTATATTTGTATTATATGCCAATGATGCCAACTTTTATTTTGTCGACTGCACCATCTTCATTTTGTCCTCTTTGAAAATGTCCAAGCTAAGCGAAATCTTCGAATTCGTTGACCTTTACGTGATTTTGTCAGAGAAGTGGGCTTTATTTGCCATGTTCACTTAGCCTTATCCGAAATAGATTAGATTTCGTCTAATTGTAAACTAGGAACCTAATCTAGTTTGTGCACGAACTCTTAAATCCCGCTTAGCCCGCTTCTATGACATGAACTACACTTAGGAGACTTATTTGACACTGTTTATATATTAGAGCTGCAGATAAGAGAGAGTGAATGCAGTCTAACTTTTTAATTTCAAATCTAAAGCCTTTGCTGTGTGTATTCATTTGAATCGATTCCAATAAGTACCCACAACATAGGATTTGAAGAACAATAAATGAAATATTGCTTTTTGAAATGCCTTCACTCCCTCTTATCTGAAGCTATGTATATGATTACCGTATATGTTGTGAGTAATCTTGGGGTTTGAAGCGTTTACTTATTCGCTTAGCTGTGTTCGTCAATACTTTTAAAACAATTTCATAAATGCTCAGTTACGAGTTTCCTTATCAGACATATATTATGGTATTTCAAAGCTATGAATTTCATTTTACATTTGTAAAAATGCATATCAAATATCCATCTCAACTACGATATGTTACAGGTTAACCACATCACCGTTTTATATATATATATATATATATATATATATATATATATATATATATATATATATATATATATATATATATATATATATATATATATATATATATATATATATATATATATATATATATATATATATATATATATATATATATATATATATATATATATATATATATATATATATATATATATATATATATATATATATATATATATATATATATATATATATATATATATATTGACCTAGCATCATAGAAAATTAATTATGACAATAACAACATTTATGAAATATATGTAAATCATTACCCTTTTTAAGTTATAATGAATATAATAGTGCTTAAGGCCTTCCACAAAAGTACAAACATCGATGCAACACATTGGTTTGATAAACTAAATACGTATGTTACTGTTTGTATGCTTTCCTGTCTAAAAGTCTGTGCCATATTGATAAACCGATGTCATATAGATGTCCGTCCACATGACGTAGGGCGGATAGTTAACAAATTTTACTTTGGCCTTTAAAGTGACAAATCACAGATATTTTTTTCATAAATTTTACTTTCACTGTTATCTGAAAGAGCGTAATTTCTTATGAAAATTCTGAATTTCTTGCCGAAATATTGTGCCGTTTAGGAGAAATATATATTTTTGTGTTAAAATTTAACATTTATGTGGACAACAGTTCCTATTTATATTACATTTGTCATATATGTATCAACCATAAGACTGTACTTTTGGCTTATAAGCAACAACTTAAAAACTGATAGCATTTATACGCATTAGAATAACCAATCTTGGTATCAAGACATACTTTAAAAAATGAAATTGGAATGTTATGTCCCTTTAACAGAAGAACTTAGAATGTAAAGGCGTTGAATTTCACACATGTGTACTTTCCTAGTGCAGATACCTTTTCTAGAATATAGTGGTACCATCAACATTGAGACTCAAATGTACTTTTAACTGTTGACTGTCCTGCGTGAGAGGGGCGTTGTGATTACATCTAACGGTAAACGCCTTCTTAAATCTACGACGTTTGCATACCTGGTTTACCTGTTCCGTTTGATTACAGTTGGCGCAAGATCGTATGGCACATATTTATATTATGTTCAATGTAAACAAAACATTATATAAAAAATACTTAAAATGTGTTATAAGTAGTGACGTAGGTCCGGTGAAAACTTAGGTACAGTGGTAGAGCGGTTTATCTTCTGCTCCGGAGATTCGTGTTTGATCCTAGGTCTCGACGATTCTTTTTGTCTTTTTTTTTTTTGGGGGGGGGGGGGTCTTTCACTATAATCATGTGTAATTTAACTCAAATACACGGGTTTCGCATGTAACCTAATTCATTTGTCTATTCAAATGTATATCACTTACAGTATGATAAAATACATGGTCTGAAACGGCTGATAATACTCGCAAAAGATTGCTTCTTTCTGAACAATCAAAAACCATTGTAAAGAATGTTCTTGCTTTTTTGTGAGAAGGAGGCTTCATCGGGAGCCCTTGAATTGCCACTTTCGTCCCCGGTAGTTAGAGCAGCAGCAATGACTAAAGTCCCTAAACGAACTGTTTATAGAATCAAGTCAGCTGCTGCAAAGATGAAGACTCGACCGAAAACGCGACGTGATAGGATAACCGTCGATGACTTTGATATGTGTGTGATACGTCGCACAATTCCTTCAATGTATGCAGAAAAACAACGTCTAACCATTCTGGCAGAGCTTCATGAAAGTATCGGATTTAAAGGCGGTAAAACTACCCTAAGAAGAATTCTGAGAGAGCTTGGCTTCAGTTGGAAAAAATGTTGTTCCAATAGAAAACTTCTAATGGAACGATCCGACATTGTTTCACTTAGAATTGACTTTCTTTGTCAAGTAAAGAACTTTAGGGAAACAGGTAGGCCAATAGTCTATATGGACGAGACCTACGTGAATGCATCACACACTGCATCCAGATGCTGGCAGTCAAAGAGTACTGGCTTGAAGGTCCCATTTGGAAAAGGGGAAAACTGATAATTGTCCATGCGGGTTCGGAAAAAGGCTTTGTCGATGGAGCAAGACTGGTCTTTAAAGCAAAGTCTTCTTCAGCAGACTATCATTCGGAAATGAATGGCGAAAATAATAAAAAGTGGGTCGAAGAAAAGTTATGTCCAAATCTTGAACAAAATACAGTACTTATAATAGATAATGCCCCCTATCATAGTGTACAAACAGATAAGAAGCCCACCATGTCAACAAAGAAAAAAGACATACAAGCTTGGCTAACTAGACATGGTGTTAGCTTTACATCAAACATGATTCGTCCCCAATTTCTTGAGCTATGTAAAACAGCAAACGTACCACCGTCTTTTCAAATTGACTCAATAATGAGATCGAAAGGGCATACTGTATTAAGACTTCCTCCTTACCATGCGGATTTAAATCCAATAGAATTGATATGGGCAGACTTAAAAGGCTATGTCAGTAGACATAACATGGATTTTAAAATAAAAACCGTCGAAAGACTTGTCCACGAAATCTTGATCTCATGACCGCAAATGATTGGCAAAATTGTATAACCCATGTAAAGAACACAGAAGATTCGTATAGAAAAGCTGACATAGCGATAGACAGTATGATTGATAGGTTCGTAATAAACCTTGAAGATTCAGATTCAGAATCTACTTCCACTGCTTTTGAAGATAGTGAATACTCTGATGATTCCACGGCAACGGACAATGATACAACCGATAGTGTTGACGAATCAACTGACACTGCTGATGAAGTATTCTCCGTTGTTTCGCTAATTAAAAACAATGACGGTGGTACGTTTGCTGTTTTGCATAGCTCAAGAAGGTAAAAACAAAGACCTCAAGGTTCTAGATCCGTAATGTTTCCTCTACAATATAAATGTATGGTGTCCATTATATGTATGACAAAACTCCAATTGGTATTTCATGGTAGTAATGGTAAATAATTCGTATATGTTCTGACTTACAAAAATAATTGATTTTCCGTCCTTATTATATACATACAAGTAGATTATTATTATTAACAAGAGTGCCATGGTCACAATATACGCCGCCACTTATAAAACTTGAGACAAAAAATGACATTGACAAGGATCTATAAATATTCACTGAAAAACATGTAAAAAATTGTGTTCACAAAAAGGTTTTTATAAATATGACCCAGTGAAAAACCTGGAATGAATTGCGTTCACGAGGCTGAAATATCATTAAGCCCCAGAGACTAAGATTGAAGGGGGTATAACTCTGGCAAAAAAATCAATGAACCATAAAATCCTTACTTCATGCACATCTACCAATTAAGGTAATAACATCCACCAAGTTTCATTAGGATCCAGTCAGAATCTTAGGAGGAGTTGCATTGAAAAGACTGCAATTTCAATCAGCCCCAGAGACTAAGTTTTAAGGGGGCATAACTCTAGAAAAATCAATGAACCATAAAATCCTTCCTACATGCACATCTACTAATTGAGGTGATAACATTGACCAAGTGACATTAAGATCCAGCCAGAAACTAAGGATGAGTTGCGTTGACAAGGCTGCAATTTCAATAAGCCCCAGAGACTAAGATTGAAGGGGGCATAACTCTGGCCAAAAATCAATGAACTATAAAATTCTTACTTCATGCACATCTACCAATTGAGGTTATAACATTGACCAACTTTCATTAAGATCCAGCCAGGAACTTAGGAGGAGTTGTGTTGACAAGCCTGCAATTTCAATAAGCCCCAGAGACTAAGTTTTTAAGGGGCATAACTCAGGCAAAAATCGACGAACCATAAAATCCTTCCTTCATGCACATCTACCAATTAAGGTGATAACATTGACCAAGTTTCAAGAAGATCCAGCCAGAAACTTAGGAGGAGTTGCGTTGACAAGAAAAGTGGACGGACGTACGGACGGACGGATGGACAGATGAACGGACGGACGGACGGACAGACGGAGAAGATGACGCCAATTTACGTCCGCCTACGGCGACGTATAAAAAAGAATGGGTAAAAAAAATTAAAAACCGAATGAATGAATTGAGTTTTAAGGCCCGTCGACAACTAAAGTCATATTGGGCGCACTCACCTTAAATATACCTCACTACATACTCCCCCGGGTAGTTTAACCCCCCCCCCCCCCCGCCGAATTTGAATTTTTTGGAAACGGGATCAAATCCGGGTCTGTAGGAACGGGGAGTTATTCAAACTTGTCTTTTTAGAGTGACGTAAAATTCCGTTACAGATAACGCCCAATAACGGACGGACGGACGGATGGACAGATGAACGGACGGACGGACGGACAGACGGAGAAGATGACGCCAATTTACGTCCGCCTACGGCGACGTATAAAAAAGAATGGGTAAAAAAAATTAAAAACCGAATGAATGAATTGAGTTTTAAGGCCCGTCGACAACTAAAGTCATATTGGGCGCACTCACCTTAAATATACCTCACTACATACTCCCCCGGGTAGTTTAACCCCCCCCCCCCCCCCCCGCCGAATTTGAATTTTTTGGAAACGGGATCAAATCCGGGTCTGTAGGAACGGGGAGTTATTCAAACTTGTCTTTTTAGAGTGACGTAAAATTCCGTTACAGATAACGCCCAATAAAAAATAGGCAAATATCTCGGTAGTTGCCGACTTAAGCACCAAAAGAATGAAATTTCATATCTAATAGAATTGGGGACAAAGTAAAACTCTAAAAAAAGCTGATGTATGGGTTCGAACTCCGAACTCCTGAACAGAGAACTGTCTACTCTACCTATGTACGAGGGGCGTTCAATTAAAAGTGGTACTAATGGTCCACCATACCTCATGGCTCTATAGAACTAGTGGTGCTTGTGGCTATCTGACGAGAAAATTACTGTCTATACTTGGTCAAAATTTGAAACAAATTCGTTCACTCTTTCAAAAGTTATTGAACTTTTAAGTTGGTTCAGTCATATACACTGGCTATTTCGCTGTGCGCAAAATGGAAAACGAACTGAAGTAGGATGTACGGGTCTACATTAAAGGTCGCATAGGCTTTGGAATATCTACATCACATGTATATAATGAACTATATCAGATTCGTTGACATTCAAACGTTGAATATGCATCAGTTTTTAGGAGGACAATGAAAATTAAATTTGGTAAAACTGGCCTGAATGATGCTCCCCTCTCAGGCAACCCGGGTAGATCTAGTACCAAGGCAAATGTTGCTGTAGATTCCGACATGACCGAACAAAAGGCATGGTTTAATGTGCAAGAAATATCAGATAAAGTTGG
This sequence comes from Fragum sueziense, assembly GCA_963680895.1. Lineage (NCBI taxonomy): Eukaryota > Metazoa > Mollusca > Bivalvia > Cardiida > Cardiidae > Fragum > Fragum sueziense. Next base: position 80,498,662 of record OY804594.1, on the reverse strand, counting down.
TTTTTCATCGGGGACATGTTATGCGATTTTGACGAAAGAGTTGAAACACAGAAAGGTTTATGCCCATTGGGTCCCCCACCTGCTGGCTATGGACAGAGAGCCACCCATGCAAAATATGTTTTGAAATAATGCAATAAATGCAACAAATGTGGACTTTCTGGGCTTTATGCATATGACTGAACAATAATCTATTATTATGAGAACCAACGACATGTAATTAGCAATCAATGGTTGCAAAAAGATCTGGCAAGGTCCGTAATAGCCAAAAAATTAAAAGCGCGGCAAAAGTTTTATACGCGGTAATTTTTCAAATGTAACGGGTGTATTGTTCATATTACTGTTTCAAATAGCACAACTATCACCGGTCATTCATACAAGAAATGTATGACGGCCAAGGTAAAGAAATATCACGAAAAGAGCAGGTCTAGGACCGGCTAAAGAGGCATGTACCAAATCCATGACAACGGGGCTATCCACAGGTGTCATCTTGTCCAAGACTTCCTGAAAGAGACACATGCTGCACAGCCTCTTCATCCACCCTTATAGCCGGGCTTAAGCCCGTGTGGCTTTTTTGTGTTCCCCATGATGACGAAAAAAGCCTCCGGTCGTCGGTATATGTCTTAATATTCCATATGCAGTGCAATTTTCCAGTGTCTGCGAGGTGTTCCAAAAGAGGCCCATTTATTGGCATATAAGTAATGAATCTCAAAACTTCAGAAGTGTGTGGGTGTCAAAGAGGATTACTTCGAAGAATTGAAGAAACTTAAAATTGAATCGCGACATAACTATGGCTTATAGAACCCCAGTTCCAAAATTAATTGAACGTCCCTCGTACCTAAATTTTCATAGTATATACGTCACTGTATATAATGAATTTATGTAGCGTTTTATCGAAAAATGTTTTGTTTACATTGAACAAAATGTAAATATGTGCTATACGATCTTGCGCCAACTGTAGTCTGTCCAGAGGTCATGGTTTATTTATACCAATCTTATCTATAACACCAAATTCAAATCCTCTTTCAACAGCGTGGACAAATGTGAAGCAGAGGAGCTGCTGTTGCTTTTCGAAATTACTATGATATATTGGTGTTTCTTGACACATTACTAGATGGCAGAATTTTACATTGGTCCAATTTGAAAGATCTCTTAGTCGATAATTTCATATGGATAGAATTTTACATATTTTGGTCTTTTGTGATAAAAAACATTGTGAGAAATGAAGAAATTGCTTTTCCACAATGTTTTCCAAATCCATTATCTTGTAAGGGGGTAAAAAAGAGTCATTGTGTGGGAATGTGTTAAAACTTACATTATGGAATCACGAAATGCAGACGTTGGGAATTTCTGCCATTGTTTTCGTTATTTCGTTATCAAAAATATATCATCAGTGATCAATGAAACTTCTTTCACGTATTGAAGAGTCAGCAACGCATCCAGACGTGGTAGATTAACGCTATTTCTTATAAATTATACTTTTATTTAGTAAAGGTGGTTAATAGTCTGCGCCGTTTACGATGAACATGATTTTTATCTTAAAATTAAGCAAATTGTGGTACAGTTCAGATGTAAAGAATTTCTCTTGTAGTACTTGACTATCAACGCCCGATTCTAGACCAAAATGTATTTCACACACGACATGAAAATGAGCGAGAACACAAAATGCAGACATTCATAATTAATGTTTTCATTATCAAAACGATATCATTAGATATCAATGAAACTTCCTTCACGTAATGGAGAGTCAGTAACACGTCCAGACGTGACAGATTAACGCTATTTCTTATAAATTATAATTGTATTTCTATAAAGTAAATGTGTTTCATAGTATCAAATTTATTTCTATCTTAGTGCGCATAATTTTCTTATGAAAATGCTGCGCCGTTTACGAGGAACATGATTTTTATCTTTAAATAGGGGTTTGTCAAGCAAATAACGCGCATGCGCACAAGCCGTAATTCAACTATCGGTTTCCCTCGAGGGGGCAAGTCGATAATAATTCTGTAATGGGATAATAAGCGTGACGGATTAATCTGCTACTGTGATTCGTTAAATCGAAAAAATGGGCGGACACGATCATTGTTGCGTGTATGGGTGTGATCATAGACGGATAAACTGTCAAATAATTGTAGATTCATCACTTTTCTAAAAAAAATCGGCATTAAAAATGCGATGGATTCATGCGTCGGGTAGACAGAACTTGAGTTTAAAAACACTTACAAATAACAGGAAAGTTTGTGGATGCCACTTTATTTTGGGAAAGCCAGACAGAACTGATAAAAACAATCCTGACTATGTACCAAATAGAAATATACCAAGTATTTTGACGAAGAAACCCACCAGACAATCTTAAACTAGCAAAAACGTTGGAATATACCAAGACTCTAGAAGCCGCCGAACAAAGTTCAACCATAGTTTCTAGAATTGCAAAGAGAAATCGACGACAATTATCAGTCTCCCAAATCCCCAGTCCCTCCAATGAGATCGAAATATCTTCCGAAGTAAGTATTATTCATTTATAACTAGATGTATTAAGTTTTATTATGTCCGTCATTCAAAGGCCGGAGAACATTTGGAGATACGGAAATAACGAGAAAACTCTATAAAAGAAATCTAGATTGACTCCGTATTGGATTAACATTTTGGAAAAGAAAATTTATAATGGTCTGTTAATATATTTATATACAAATCAGTTCACCGTAAGGATCCTGCTCAAAATTGAATTATTACTTAAGTGCAAATAACGTATGGAAAATGCTAAATTCCGCATGATTTCGAAATATTAAAATACCCACTCTTCGTTTTTTCTCGAGCCAAATCACGTTATTCATCCGCGAGCTTTAAAATTTCAGAATTAGGCTATAGGCCTAATGATATCATATCATCGAAACGGTATCGAAACTTGAGTTGATTTCTATTCTGGAGTAAAAAACTGACTTTTATTAAGACACTATTAAATATCAAAAATAAATGCCAACTGAATACATTCGTTTCCTTTCTTATTTGAAAAACACGGAACCTGATCAGTAAAATTGATGCTTAATTTGCGCTCCGACTGGGATGTTTAGCATTTTTAATCATTATTAGGTTTTGAAATAGGAAGTGGCTAGAGATACGGGCCCGTATCTCTAGCCTATGGGGGCTAGAGATACGACCCGTGTCCCTAGCAAAACCCCCTTGTTTTCACTAGAGATACGGACCCGTATCTCTAGTGAAAACAATGGGGTTTTGCTAGGGATACGGGTCAAACGACTTCCGGTCTTACATACGGGCTAACTTATCGCGTCAATTATGAAAAATCGATAATATATTGATCCTTTCCCAAACTACGAAATTTAGACTATAATTATAATACATTTTGAAATTACGGGCGATAGGCCCATTACAGGCAGTGGCGGATCCAGAGGGGGTTCGGGGGGTTCGAACGAACCCCCCTCTGTGGCGTGATTGTTTCATTTTCATGCAGAAATTCAGTCAAAATTGCATAAAACTAGGAAAACGAACCCCCCTTTCGTATGCCCGAACCCCCCTTTAGAATGTCCGAACCCCCTTCACAGAAATCCTGGATCCGCCACTGACAGGGGAAATGTCGGAGGAATGGAGAAATTGCTGAAAGGAATGTATTAAAATTGAAACTTTATATTAAATCAATAGTCTATTAGATTTATCTCATGTTATTTTTATTATCTTTTGACAAGAAGGTGCTAAATATCAGCAAATTTATCAATGGCAATGGTTTCACACATGTGACATGTGTAGGGCCTATTAACCCTTTTGTTTGTTTTAATATTAGATTAAGGGCTATTCTTGTTTAGCAAGAAACTGTAAGGTTTGCGTCAAGAAAGTATAGTCTATTGCCTTAATTTCTCGGCGAATAGCATACCCAGTTCGCCACCCCTTGCCTTTTATCATTTGTGTATCATCACGAGAAACGAGTTCATTAAATATCATGTTATTACACGTAACCTATGTTATTTTTTGTTGTTTTGTGTCCCCCTTTTCAGCTGTTTATATTATCCCTTCATATATCACCGGGACTATGCTAATTGAAATCTGTCCACGATCAACACCCAAACTTGTCTTTATTACATATTAATAACTCAATATTTACCCTACCGCGAACAATTTTCGCTTTTTACCGACTTCTCATACTTCTTTTTACACATTCAAAATTAATGTGATAGGCTACTTGACATCCTCAACACATTCCAAATAATGACTTTGAAAAACATTGATGAAAATGAAGAAACTGCTTGTAACAAGCAATTTCTTCATTTCCCACATTTTGTCTACAAAGAAAGATCAAAGAATGCGAAATTTCATTCAATTCATATTTCCGTCTGCAGCATCTTTGAATTTGGACAACTCCAAAATTTTGTTGTTTGGTAATGGGTTAACAAACAAAAGGGTTAATACACACGGCATAAAGTGTATGAATAACGAGATAAGATATCTATGAAATAAATAATTTCCATTTTAAACCTTTATCAAACAAGAAGAAATAGTTTCAGCAATTTCCCCTGCAATATTTTGTAAGTAAGACTATTTAATGTGTCGTCTGAAACTAATTTCAAAACGTAGTCTAAATTTCGGAGTTTGGGAAAGGATCAATATATTATCGATTTTTCATAATTGACGCGATTAGTTATAGCCCGTAAGTTAGACCGGAAGTCGTTTGACCCGTATCCCTAGCAAACCCCCCTCGTTTTCACTAGGGATACGGGCCCGTATCTCTAGTGAAACATGGGGGGGTTTGCTAGAGATACGGGTCCGTATCTCTAGCCCCCATAGGCTAGAGATACGGGCCCGTATCTCTAGCCACTTCCTTTGAAATAATGATAGGCCTACCGATGATCTGTCTCATTACAGTATTGCTATTAATTTCGGTTGTTCTATTTTTCCCATCGAATTCCGTTCAATGACAATTTCGACTGATCTGTCACATATCTGTGATTGGTGTCCAAAATTATCGTTTTTACAGCTTGATTGAAGGTTAAAGTACATTTTGATTGTCAATATTGATGGGATCAGTATTGTCAATGCAAAGGGTTTTGCACATAGGCCTACTGGTATATCACGCGTTTGACAGTCTCGGTACAGCACTTTAATAACGCCTTATCAGTATATCACAATCAACGTTATCGGCTTTTCAACAGAAGCAAAAAATTTGTCATTCCAAAACCCTTTCCTCACCGATATGTTCCAAAGAAACGTGCAAATGCGAATATTAAATCTTGAGAAAAAAAAGAAAGAAAAAAGAAGGCTCGTAAGAACAGGGGCCGGTCGGTCATCGATCAAGCCATCATTTATAACGCTGAAGCAAAGGGGAAATGCTTACCATCATCGTTTTATTCTTTTGTCACAATGTTTTCACGAGTCAGGGACAGTCAGGCTTAGCAAATATTAAGCATAATACCAAGTGGGGTTTTGTTCATAGTGGCGGATCCAGAGTCGTTTCGAGGGGATCAAAAGCCCCCACACCCTGTAGTGTAATTTATTCTTTTTTTTTTAAACTTGTTTAACTATTTCCAAGACAGCAAATATTGAGACTGTTTGACATGTGAATTGACATTTTTTGCTTTAGAAATCAACAATTTTATAGCCCGTAACTCTTTTTGAAAATTGTGCCAGCCTTAACCCTTTCCCAAACGTCTAAATTTTTGGGTGATCCACTTCCATAACTGCCAAAAATGACAAAATGGATGTTATTAAAGATATCATTTGTGTAAAATATGACAAAGAAAATATTGAGACAAAAGGAGAAACTGCTGGTTATCAACAGGTTCTTCTTTTGTTTCAATGTTTTTCAAAGCCTTTCATATTAGGGACTTCAAAACCAGGTCTTGTTTTGGAAAGGGTTAAATTCAGTCGTTGGAGAAAGGGTAAAATATCTCTGAAAAAAAATCGCCTTTAATGGCAAAAACATCGTAAAAGTTGATTTGATAATTCGTTGTTACAATGTTCTGTCTTCTCAATAACGAAATGTCGTTGGCTGAATGGTTAGAACGGTTATGGTGATGTTGGAATATGCCAATCGCCGGTGTTATTGCAAAACCTCGTAACTGCAGTTTGATTTAAGCTGTAATAACAAGATTTTAAAATACCACGGAAGATATAGGAGTCGACATATACCAACTATTCATCCCACCAAAATGTATGCGCAGACAAGTGAACGGGCTTCGTGGTCATTATGAAAATATGACAATAGGGATAAAAAAAAGAAACCGATAGAAATAATGAATTACATCTATTTATTGTCAATTTTGACCAATTTTGACATCTTGGAGTATAAGTGATTCATCTCGCACACAATTCGATGTATAATCATGCTTAAATGTGTAAATAAACTTAGTTTTTAAACGTGTATTCTACAAACAAAATAGAGCGATAATTTACCAGAAGTAAATAGTGCCCCCACAGGAACACCGGAAGAACATTTTTAATTTTCTTTGTGAAGAGTTTCGCAAGGGAAATAACTCTTTGACAAACCTCTATTAAGCAAATTGTGGTTAAGGTTAGTTCATATGTAAATTGAATTTGTCATTTCTGTCTCAAATTTAAAGGCGTTTCTTTAGCTGATTAGCAACATTAAAACCCGATAACATTTGAACGCATTAGAATAGCCAATCCTGGCATCAAATAGGAATGTGATGTCTCTAAGAATTTCTCGTGTAGTACATACTTGACTATCAACGCCCAATCCATGACCAAAAGATATTTTCACAGTCTGGAATCGAGACACGAAAATGAGTGAGAACACAAAATACAGACGTTGATAATTACTGCCATTGTTTTCGGTATCAAAACGATATTATTAGACATCAATGAAACTTCCTTTACGTATTGAAGAATCAGCAACGCATCCAGACGTGGGCGATTAACGCTACTGTCTTGATTATTTAACGGAGCCACAGATAAGATGGGATAATTACTTTCCAAAAAAATAAACAGAAATTGAATTATTGTTCATCAAACCCTACGTTGTGGGTACTCATTAGAATCATCTCGTCGAGATGATTCTAATGAGTACTCGCAACATAGAGTTTTGATTCGAAATAACAAATTTAGAATGTCTTTACTCCTTCTTATCTATTGCTCTGTATTATCCGAGAATTTTATCTGCGAATTGTTGTCAGTTTCCTTGTTGACAGTGTTTATTACAGCCGGACAGGGATGTGTCAGTTTTGACAGTTAATTTCCGGAATATTTTGACACAATCCAGATGACAGTCACAACAATAATATGTGTCGCACTGCGATGAAATGGGAAACATTAATATAAGTGAAGTGAGCTATTTGAATCAAAGGATTTTCGAAGCGACAATGATAATATTCTCGAATATCAATCAGATAATCGGCATTTTCTTTCACGTGTCCTGCAAAGAGATCATAGATATTGATGCCCCGATTATAAAAAGCTCTGGAAGCATTTTGGAAAAAATAAGAAAATGCAAAGAAAGAGAACATAGAAATTGGTGCCCCGATTATAAAAAGCTCTGGAAGCATTTTGGAAAAAAGAAGAAAATGCAAAGAAAGAGAACATAGATATTGATGCCCCAATTATAAAAAGCTTTGGAAGCATTTCGGAAAAAAAAGAAGAAAATGACCTTATAGTTGAACTTGATTAGGCTATATCTTATCTAAACTAAGTATATACCCAGACAGAACTTTACGAATGGTCGAGCAAATTTTAACAGCTCCAAATATCTAAATATACCTGTATCGGAAAATGTGACAGGGGTAAGATTTTTTCTTAAAATGTAAGATGTAAGAAATTCCATTTTCTGTCCGCTTTTTCTTTCACTAACAGCTTCATATGTACTTTTGGAATGTAAACAAAATAACTTTAGTAACAGACAGATTAATTGTGTCTAAGTCATGGAAAATTACTTGTGGCTATTTATCTCTTACAATAATACAATGGTTTTAGATCGTTTAATGACCGAAGAAAAGTCGGTAACAAAAATGTTTTGGTTACAGGAATTTGAGAAAAGACGTGCCCTTAGAGTATGAAAGCCACCGAGAAAGTCTGCGATATTTCGTCAGTGGGGAGTCAAAACCTCGTAACTACAGCTTGAATAAGCTGGAGTTACGAGGTTTTGACTCCCCACTGACGATTTGTATCTGAACGATCTGTCCTAACTACGCTGTATCTTCTGGAAATTGCCGTTTTAGTGTTTTGAAATACTGATAAAACGTGCGTTAAGCGACAAAATAGGACCGGCCCAAAAGTAATATACAGTAACAATAGTATAGATCTACCGTTGTGTTCTTTTAAGTCATTGTTTCGTAACAATGGGTAATAATTTAAGCATTTACTACAAAAGATGGTCAATTGATTGATCAGGTTGGGGATAATCGGATTGTATTTGCACTGGTGCCTGAAACTTCGGAAAAACATGGTTAGATGCGTCAGAGGCCACAATCTGTCTGAAAATTTATGGTTAAACCATTACCACAAAGTGACGCCTTTTGACACTGAACAAGACAGAGGCATTAGAAAATATTGTGAAAAATGAAGTAATTGCTTATGACAAGCAATTTCTTCATTTCCCAAAATATTTTTAACCAAAAAGACAAAAATATAAAAAGTTTCATTCACTCGAAATTGTCGTCTGCAATATTTTTTTTTTATTCGAACCAGTCTGATATTTTTTCATCTGGTAACGGGTTAAGGCGACTTGTGTAACCCTTTGTCGTTTGCATTTTTTTTTTCATTTTTTTCTTACTTATCTATGGAACCGAAAAAAGACAATTGTTTTCTTTGAGCCGACAGATTAATTCCGTCTGAGCCATACAAAATTGCTGGGAGCTATTATTTATGCCTACAGGAGGCAGTCTGGTCGATCTGACCTAAATTAAAGACAATAACGAAGAATAATTGTAGTTTGCGCCACGAGAAAATAATCATTTTTTTATTTAGATATCTTTCAACACCAGTCTGATAGGAGAAAATGTTGTTTTTCTCTGTATGGTGGTGTCCTGAATGAACCGGGATATTTTTTGTTATGTACAACATTTGAAACCAAAATCATGGATAAAAACAGTCTGACCTAGACCCGTGATATTCTCTACAGGATTCTTCATGCCTAATAGTTACAGCGAGACATGGTGGATCATGATCGCACAATATTGCACTCTCTAATGTAGAGGCATGTTGGCCCCAAATGCTGGAAGGGGCCATTTACAAATCCCCCTGCAAACACAGAACATGTTACACGTGTGACACAATTTTTAATTATCCTAACCAAGATTTTGATACAAAAAGTTGTAGTTACAGTGTATTAACAAAATGGACCAATTTTATACGTGATATTGATTAGATCTTATGCCTTAGTATCGAAAAAAATATTGGGAATGTTTTTTATGTTGTTCTAACTTCGTCCATACGTGTTTCTGTCCGAGCGTCTTTTCGAAACGTACGTAAGGAACAAAGTGGAGGTAGTAGCCATTGACTTGCAAAGATGATCTATCTGGGACATTTTTGTTTGACAAAGTTACCTGAGCTTGGAATGCCTCTGGATTATAGATGATTGATAACTGTAGCCTCTTGAGTATCTCTAGTATCAGTCTTGGACCCCAACATATCAAGAACACCACCACAACCGTCACCAACATCTTTACTACCTGGAAATAGTTAAAAACAAAGTGATTATCAATGCATGATGTTACACAGTTATTATTTATGACACGAATGATAACCCATTGACTATCAACTATACATGTATCTAGTATGAGACTGGGATCTCAATATATCGTCGCTTTTCAACAAAAGCCTCGTAACTGCAGCTTGTTTTAAGCTGCAGTTACGAGGTATTTGCTGAAAAGCAGCGATATAAGGAATACCACAACTACCGCCACCAACAGCTTGGCTGCCTGGAAATAGTTCGAATCAACGTGTTATAAATGTGGTATCACGTGTATGGTACTTTTGCTACTTAAACGAATGATATATCCGTATACTCTACTTTTTTATTATCTCTGAATGATTCTGGGACCACAAAGATAATTATAAGAAATAATACGACCTTTGTTACTACCTGAAAATACTAGTATAGTGTGTAAATACCTGAACCTGATGAATATGCAATGAGTTATTGTGACATGGAATTTGTAATCCCCACTGTCGAGCAGAGTCGATAGTTTCCATAAGCATCATGACTTTGTATTCTGCACATGCTTCTCGTGTCAACATGTGTTGGAGAGTGATTATTCCACATTACACTTACTCATTGCATATTCCACAGGTTCAGGTCAATATTTACGGAGTATAGTTGGAATGAAAGTCGTTATCCATGTGAACTTATGATTTCTTACACGTGTGATACAGAATCTCTGATCTACATGTTTTTGTGCGAGTACTTGATCCCAGATTATCTGGAATGTCACAACTATTGGCACTAACATCTTAACGGGTACTTCATGGAAATAGTTGGGAAAATGTCTAATTCCTGATATGACGAGATCAAACAATTTTATTAATGTGAAACTTCACTCTAATTCGGTGCATCGTTTAAAAAATACTGTATAATGAGTAAGGTGTACAAAGAGACATTACAACTTTATTGTTTCATTTTTACTTAAATTTTTATCTGAAAGAGTATAGATTCTCATTTTCTTTTGAAAGTTCAGAAATTGTCAAACCAAAGTATAGCACCGTTTACGAGGAATATATTTTTGTCTTAAAATTAAGAAATTATTGTTTATCACAGATCAGATGTAAATGGGATTTGGAATTTCCGTCTCAACTTTTAGAGCGTTTTTGGCTTATCAGAAACAATTAAAAAACTGATAACATTTAAACGCATTAGAAAATCTTGGCATCAGAACATGCTTAAAAATGAAATTGGAATATGGCGTCTCTTTAACGAATTTTTTTTAAAAAAAAAGTCACAGATCTACATAAAAATCAGAACCAGGCGAATTGTTCGTTGGTGGATTTGGGCTCCTTCAAACTTATTCTCAATTGTTCAATCAGGTGAAATGATCGAGGGAATTGCTAAAAAGTCGTCCGTGGTCTAGCCTGGCACATTAAATTCCATGTAGATAGGCAGATTCGTTGCTGTTGAAATTGATTGTGATGATGAAAAAATCACAATATGATATCGACTGTGTTTGAAAATTACAAATAAAAAAGAGACAAATGACGTGTACAGACATGAAACACCCTAAACCTTTTAGTGAAAGAAAACACATGTACATTACATTTATCTCCAAAATCTCCAAATAAACAACTAAAAGCCATGGAGACAAAAAAATACGACCATAATAAGTACTATCTTTTTTTATTTTAACCTTTCCCTAAACGACAAAAACTGGACTTGTCTACAATCAAAGCTGGTGCAAATTGCAAATTTGTGCTGAATGTATAGGAAATTTGTGTGTATTACAGCTTATAAAATATTGAGACATAAGGATAATTTGCTGGTAATCAATATGTTCTTATTTTGTCTCAATGCTTTAACAAAGATTTCATACCAGGAATGTCAAACCAGGTCTAATATGGAAAATGGTTAGATTAATCATAAGATAACACTAATTAGCGCAAGAGACAAATAGACGAACATTAATTTAATTTTGTTTTTAAACAAAACAGAAAAGCATGACTTATCGTAACTCTAACTTTAAGCGTTTCCCAAAAGACAAAATTTAAACACACCCAAAATAAAGCTAATGCAGATTACAAGATACATTAGTTTGAACATTGTGTATGTTACGGCATAGACATGTTGAGGCAGGTTTGAAAATGCTGGTCATCAGAATTTTCTCTTGGTTCAATGTTTTTTTTCCAGCCTATTATTTTAAGACGCCAAAACAATGTGTTGTTTGGAAAACAACACAAAAATATGTTAAACATAGCTTAAATACGGCTGTTTGAATCCCATTTTTAAAAAGGATGTAAAAAAGAATAATGTTATATAAAAAACAAAACGACAAGTATAAATACATTTACAAATTCAAGGTCATATTAACACAGCCTTATCCTTTAATAAATGGAAATATAAGAAGAGATACACAGATAATGGCCAAGTTTCTCAGAACTTCCATAATAAGATAGAATAATTCATTTATTGAATTGGGACGCTCATTAATAAAGGGCACTTGTACTATTTGAGGAAGTTGTACTTTTTTGAGTTCAAACTCGTATGAAAAATAGCCCAAATCAAAAGGTCCTGCTTAGTCTTCGCAGTAAGATATGGTAACCAGACTAATATTAAGGTAGAATACCCGTGATGTCGCCATTTTGAGGTTCATATTAACATAGGATTTTTTCGAGTGGCGTCGTTACGTATCCGAACCTATTCGGGCAAGATCGTAAACATTCGGCGGCGGAGGGTTCCACCGCCGAATGTTTTCGATCGCGCCAGATTAATTCCGACGTCGTGCGAATCTCATTAGGGTTGGACTACCTTAATCGCCCAGAACCAATATCCTCATCACGACACACTGTGTGTTTTCGTAAGTGTAATGACACCGGGCTGTGGTTACGAGATACCTTATTGAGAAACGTCACGGTGGGGCTTTACGTGACACAAGTATTTTTAAGAAAGATGCCAATAATTCTGTTTAAATGTGGCGAATTTGAATTCAGTTTGAAGCAGAGAAGATTGAGGAAAAAAACCGACATGATTTTTCTGGATTTGGGTATGATGAAACAAAAACAAAGAACTGGGAAACTATAATGCGATTTTAGTGAAATGGCACTTTGTAAGCTTCATTATAACCGTTTCCTTATTATGAGTCTTATTTTACACCATCTTCCTTATTATCTATGATTCATTTCTCTTTGATGTAAGTATGACAGGTTATTTGGCAAATATTAATGTGTCTTGCGTAAAGGTCATCGTCTTGTCAAATAAACCAAGTAATACAGGGAGTAAAACAAGCTAGACGAAACACCTAATTACAACAAATTTGAAATATCTGTTTTGAAAAAATATATTTCTTAGATTACAAAGTACCAATAACTTAATGTGATAAATCTACATATCAGCCCATTACAATACAAACTTGGTGTTATTGAATTAGGACGCCCACTTATGAAGATGCATGTACTTTTTGAATCCGACATTCTACATTGGTTCAAAACAAATTAGATATATCATTCTGGATTTACGTCATCAGAGAATTGTTTAAATTATGCATGTGAATTCACAGACAACGAAACTAACAAGAGCCGTCACAGACGGATTATGCTCCCCGAATAAGTGTTTGTCACAAAATAAAAACTATCATACATTAAGCCCCCTTTTCCCATGACAGCTTTTTTGTACACACATTATTTATAGAATATGGTCTACAACATCTTATTTATTACATGAGCACAAAATTTCATTAAATTCTGCCCATTAGATGAAGAGAAATAAAAGAAAAACTAATTTTTACACTAAGGCCCCTTTTTCCATGACGCAGCCTTAAATTTACAAACGGAAAAAAGGTCCCTAGGTATTGACCCAGGGAGTTCACATGTGAAGTTTCATTGAATTTGGTCCAAGCGTTGCTGAGATATGGCTGTGGACGGACGGACGGACGGACACACGGACGGACGGACACACGGACGGACGGACGGACAGCGTGGCGACTATATGCTCCCCCGAAATTTTTTCGGGGAGCATAAAAATGAGCTTGTCCTGATCAATAAAATATGCAATATCACATACTGCTGGAAATGGATGAAATAGGGAGAAAATCATTTACAAGAAGAAAAAAAAGAACAAAAAGAAAATTCATATTACCCGGTACTTATATACTAGTATTTCCCGTGTTTGTCGTGCTATAATAAGAGTGTTATCAGCGAAATGACCAGGTGTCGATGCCATTGTACAGTGACTAATATCAAAGAATTTTGCGCTAAATATAGACTGGGTTTGCGATTATGTTTTGATAAACCGTCGGTATTGTTACAAAATTTCGTTGCGAGTTGCGAGATTTTATAACAACATCTACGAAATACTATTTGTTTGTCCGAATTCACGTCAAAATAAACTTGATAAAATCTTTCCCTATTTAGGATACGAGCCGTTTGTTGAAAATGTACACGTAAGATACTATAAATAAACCATGACCTCTGGACAGACGAGTCAAACTGAACAGGTAAACCAGGTATGAAAAAGTCGTGGTTTTAAGAAGGCGTTTACCGTTAGATGTAATCACAACACCCCTCTCAGTAGGACAGTCAATAGTTAAACGTACATTTGAGTCTCAGTGTTGATGGTACCACTATAGTATTGAGCACTGTGTTGAATTACCAAATTTGGCTTTCTGTGTTTTTAAAGCTTTCTCAAACCATTTGAATGGAAGATATCAATTTCAAGGTCTTTGCAGACAACAAAGTGAATGTTTAGAGGAATGCGATAGCATAGAACAAATTGGAGCAAATATCACCTTTGCTAGCTTCTTTTTTTCCCGCCTCAAGGCTTTTCCAAGACTTCGTCTCTTCTATCAGGAATTGACTATTTTGTTGGTCTATTTGTTTTTGTTGTGACGCGGCATATTTTTCTATTATGCCAAAGAAATTACCATTTACATAATGAAATACTTTACGACTTTCTTAAAAGTTCCTTATTTGGATAAAGCAATTCCTCTCTGTGTACTAGTAGGCTATCAATACCGCCCATTTAACATATTTCTTGAATCCATTGAAAAACCTGATACCCTTTAACCCATATATGCCTGAATTTTTTATTTTGGTAGAATTGATTTTTTCATAAAGAAAATAAATATACTATATAACTTCGAACATTTTTGAACTTGTACAGTACTTTATTCGGCTAAAATCATGCGATTTTTATCTGTCCTGAAAACAGGACTATAGGCGCTAAAGTGATCTAAATTTCAAAATAAACCCATATTTACTAAATGATTACAGACAGATATAAACCAATTTTCCTCTTCCCAAATGTATCTGAAACATTTTAGCAAATCCCTATGAATAGGGGTCTTTGTGCTTATTTGATCCAAAGAGATTTTACAAATGGACTAAGCACCGTTTTCATAGAGCATGTTTAATATTGTTACTCTGTTTCTGCTAAAGTTACATGAATTGTCGCTTTTTTTTCGAAAACCTTGGACATTACTACAGCTTGTATTAAGCTGCAGTTAGAAGGCTTTTGAAGAAGAGTCTGATAGATCTATTCTTTTTTATTCTTTTATCAAAACTACACATCAGAAAAGTTTTCTCAAACTGTTATATTGCTAGAATATTTTCTACGAAGTCCAAAAGAATACCCAGTAAAATTCGGTTTCAATGCCTTCTATACGATGCACATTGTTCTTGTTTAGTTAGTGATATATCATGATTCTTGTGATTGCATCTAATATCTTATGGAACGTTTTGGATCAGTAACATGACTCCCTTTTGCTGCGAGTGTCCGTGCTAGAGGCACTTCAACAATCATGTCTAATCAACCCAAGAAGTTTGTCGATTGGGCTCAATGAACTAATTGGAATACATCTATCACTAAATAATATGTGCCTTTCTTCATGGATTGTTGTCACAGAGTCCAGTTTTCAAACTTCTTGACCGGGAAGATTGTGTATTTCAACATTTCCGCCCTCATCCACATTGTCCTCATCTGTAACTGCGTCTACAGGTGGCGATTCTATATGGTTATCAATCCTTTGTAAAACCATTTCGTTGTCTAGCATAGACAGAACATTGTCCAAGCAAGATCTTCTTCAAAAAGATACAGACATATGTATAATGTACATATTGGTCAACTATGCCTCCCGCACCCATTTACGCCTACAGTCCTGTTTTCAGGACACTTCTAAATTGTCAAAATTGACAAGGAAAAAAATACAAATGATTAGTTTTTATTATCATATCTAAGAAAGCATTCCTTAAACTACATATTTTATTCATGATATTCTTTTAAAATATTGAAAGATAAAAAGTTATACAGAAACCTTTGCATTGTTGCCATTATAAAAATAACTTGCGCCAGAAATGCATTCATTTTGTAGCAACAAATACAGAAATGTGGGAAAGTTATCATTTCAAACTCTCTAATGGGTCCAGTCACATCTTATCTGATGATTTCTAAGATAAAAGTTAGCACTTATTTCTAATTAGTGGAGACAGGTATAGGTATATGGTACTGTCCTGAAAACAGGACTCTCGGCATATATGGGTTAAAAGCCATGTCCTGGTTTCAACGCCTCGAAAGATAAACGAGTTCATTGAAAACATAATTTCACGATGGGTAACCCACGTGACTTTTTGGAAAGCGTCCACACAGAAAAGTCGTCCGCTTCAAGGTATATTTTGTTTAATTTCTCAGCTTATACTCTATTGATTTTGATGAGATAAAGCGCACGGAACGCGCCTTTGAGAGGGTTATTCCCGGCTCTAACTCACTCTGCTGCAAATCCAGTGGTTTATTCAAACATTCGAGCCAAAATATTTTTAAGTGCAAAACGAAAGTGGGAAGCGTTCACATGCACCGATTTTTTTTTTCGCTTGAATGTTTGAAGAAACTGTGGAATTTGTCGCAGAGTGAGTTAGAGCCGGGAATAGCCCTCTCAAAGGCGCGTTCCGTGTACTTTATCTCGTCAAATTCCGTAGCGTATAAGCTGAGAAATTAAACAAAACATACCTTGAAGCGGACGATTTTTTCGGTGCGAACGCTTCCCAAAAAGTCACATGGGTTACCCACCGTGAATTTGGGGGAGAGAAGATAACTTTCATTTTTTTCTGTTCTACTCCGAGTTCAGAAATAAGGACATCGTTAAGCGTTTTGCAACACCTTGATGATCAGCATTTTCTCCTTTTGTCTCAATACTTTCTGGGTCAAAATTTGCACAATTTTTATCATTATCAACATCTACTTTGTTGTCATCAGTGATTTTTAAGTTGGACCACCCTAAAATTTTGCCGTTTGGTAAAGCGATTACTAGTATTCGGTCTTACACTACAGAAAACAAAAGAAATTATTTTCTTGTTGCATTCTCATGATTGAAGTGGCCTTTAGAAGTTGCTCCACCATTGTAAACATTCCGCTGCGATCATCCCGGGCTCTGATTTAGTGCGTCTATATTATCTGAGGTGAAGAGCCGCCGGTAAAACGAGAAATTACAGAACATGGCGAAATTAAATTTCCTGAATTACCATAATCCATTTGTGAAAGGTCACTCAAAAAAGAGACTTCTGGAATTCCCTTCATGTAATTGGAAAATAACATTATATTTGAAACTAAAGCTATGAAGTTACGCAACAAGATGATCTGGGATAATATTAACTAATAAGTCTAATCCCAAATAAACCTTTAAAGTTTGACAGTAATCAACCCGATCGGTCGAGACAATATAGAATTACACAAATCGGTTTCGAAATGTTGGTGAGTTCGGTCCCTCGGATCATACAAAGATGTCTTCATGAATCTGAGTCAAATATGGATCTTGTTAAGTCTTACCAAGATCAACGTTGTTAGCAACTTTCAGAGCACGACATGAACCTTTGTTAAAAGCGTCAGTTGGCTTTGTTCTCGGGTGCCAATTTCCAGGTTTTGACGTCTCCAAAATAAGAATAACTGAAAAGTGGTTTTGGATGCCAACCAGAATTGTCGCCTTCACTCTTCAAGCTCGCTTTTGAAATAATATCAAGATAATCTATCGTATAATTCGTAAGATAAAACATTTATTTTGTCGATTGAGAAACAGTATATCCTAAGAATGCATCAGCCTAATTGTTGAAGTCTGTGAAAGGCTAAAATTTGGAATTTAGAATTTGCACAAATAGTTAGGAAAAATATGTGTCCATTACCAGAAAAAGTTGACACCAGGCACAAAACTTGGGTTTTTCTGTATATCTAAACATGTGAGGCATGTTTCGATGTAGCATATTTTATAGTTTTATAATATAAAGAGTCCCTTTCCTGATCATTCCTTTTTTAAAAATTGTTTGCAACTAAAAGTAAGTAACAAGTCTAAAACTTTACCATACGGCAATTCAGTGGTGAAGCACCATTGCTATCAGAGTGTGTCAATAAGACAAAAGTAACCTGATTATACATACATACACAAGAACACATCGATAGCTCAGCGCGAAACAGTTGAAACTGCCTGTAAACATATAGGCAGTTACAACTGTTTCGCACTGAGTCATCGACATTTATACGGACAAAAACATGACATAAACATTACTCGCCTTCGACAAGTGAAATGTGGATCACGAAATTGCTAGGAGATAAAACTGTAGTCCTGTTAAGGAGAGAAGTCGTGAGTAATTGGCAATTTCTGTCCCTTTTTGTCTACTGCATTTACATATTCATGTAACGTTTGTGAAAACGGCAACATATTTCAATCCCATCTTATCCAGGGACATATTCCTACCCATTGAAGATTCAGCCACAGATAAACGGATGTGAAGACATTCTAAATTTGTTATTTCATATCCAAATTCTTTATCGTGGGTACTCATTGAAATGGTCTTGATAAGATTATTCCAATGAGTACGGTACCCACAACACAGGGTTCGACGCATAGTTAATGAAATAGATGCATTTTGAAAACACACTTCCCCCTCATATCGGTAGCCCTTACTTATGGTATTCATGTAAATAACGTGTTGGATCCATATCAAATATGCCAAATGCAGCGATGAATCTAGCAAAGTACTTATATATCGTGGTATTCTCGTAGAGTACACCAGAACAATAGATAACAGTGTAATACAATAATCGTCGTAAATGTCAAATTTTAGGATTCTTCTAGAATTTATCTCCTGAATCAGGCAACATTTCAGTGCTTGAACTATACGAACATCATTGATATGTATCTATTGAAAAACATTAGGGTGTGTCAATAACTATAGAAATACAGTATGCATCGTTTTAACTTTATTGGTACAATTCGGTTCCGGGCCCCAGGCAAAGCCTTGTATTTGTGTTTTTATACCAAATGGAATTTGCAGTCATATGATTTTGATGGAGGTTATCCGGTAAAGTGGCCACGACAATTCCAAATACCCTATGTTAATAACAACAAATATAAAGGGGATTTTGACGGCTAGCCTTTCAGTGTGATACAAATGTGATTGGGAAGCTACATTCATTTAACCGAAGAAACATTTGTCATGGGTTAAAAGTTGGTGTGTTGTGCTGTTTTTCTCTCCAGAAATCATAATGACCAAAGTTCGACTGATCTTAATCAAAGAACGTGGTATGGTAATTTGGAGATCAAAGCACATTCAGGTGCACAGGGACTATAAACCACTAACTTTTTGGGAACGGTTCATGTCCGTTTATGTTCTGTAATATAAGTAAGCTTTCTCTAGGGATATGTAAACACGTTTGTGAAATTGTGCTATTTTCTTGAAATTACACAGACGAAGTGTTTTGCGCAGAAAGGTACATTTCGTAAACAACTTTAAAATAAGATAACAACCTGTACTATGAAAATCGGGGCTGGTAATGCGGAAAAATAGCACCAAAGCGAAGTGTCCTTTAATTTGAAAAATCTTGATCCCGGTCGAACGTACGTTTCAAACAGTCAGACCTAGATTTAATCTATAACACTGTACTGAGTAGAGGTTTCTTTTCCAATGTCGGGCCACGAGTCTAATATTATTAAATCATGCAAAATAACCGACAAGAATGGTCCTTATTTCAGAAAGACTTTGTTAGAAAATCCAGATTTCTATATAAGATTTTACAGATAATTTGCATAACACAATCACAGATATGATTTAAGATATATGCTATCAGAACATTGGAAAATCTATTGAATACAAGTTAAAGACCATGTAAGATACGCAGTTCTCTCTACAAAATGCATGGCGTGCTAAGGCAATAATACATATCACGAACAGCTTTGAGAAAAATTGGCACCTAGATTTTTTGGTTCGAATTTCCAAAGAACACAATACCTATTTGAACGGGATTGACTTTCCCCAAATGCAAAACTTTAGACTATCCCAACTCGTAAGCTGATGCAGACTATTACATAGCGATTAAATCGAATTAACAAAGATGTGATTTGTGCAATATATATAGCTATATATAGCATAGAAATTGTTTGGCGAAAGAAAGAAATGTTGATTTTTAGTAGGCCTAATGTTTCCACGGCCATTTTGTAAAGGTCTCAAAAACCAGGCCCCGGTTTCTCGAAAAAACTTAAGCACGTTCTCATGCTCAAATCTGAGCACCGTGTTCAAATCGCACGAAATCCACGTGAACTTCAATCGAATACCCTTCAGCGTTGGAGAGTATTCCTTTGAAGTTGAGCATGTTCTCATGAGTATATACTTAATTATTTTCGAGAAACCGGGGCCATGTGTTGTTTAAAAAGATGGTAAAAAACTCACCTGTTTCCTCCCTTTTAAAGCAAATCGTATATCTTTGGTGGCACATCGTTTTGTTCTGGTTCCGTTTTGTGTGTGCGGCTCCGAGTCAGACCGGGACACATCGTTACTTCTGTATAGACTGGTACCCTCCGTGTCGCGACAGACTGGATGCTTTATAAAAGGTCTGAAAATAAAACAAAAGGACCGATTGACACTTCTAGCTTTGAATGGGTATAGTCAAATGAACTACAAAATTGAGGTAGAACTATTTTTGGCTTTTACGTCAGTTGTACAAAAGCGTGAGAAAAGAAAAGGCAAACAATTAAATGCTGAGAATCCGTGTTTCTTCTTTTATTTCGATATTTTATAAATCATTTTATCACAATCATACATGTATGTTTACCAATAGTCAATTTGCGATATGCTGCAGTTTTCAAATTGGGACAGCCTAAGTGTTTGTCTTGATGGAAATGTTTTACTGTAAACCTTACTGTGAGACTAACCCACATTTCTGTAGAGGCACATCTATTTTTAATGGCATAAATATGGATTCCCAGAAAATGAATTATCACTAGGTGTCAAATTTAACAAACCGACCATATTTGAATCTCGAATTATTCTGTTTCAAAATCCATTACGAATTTGCACTCTATAATTTTCTCTTGATTTATACTATAAAAGAGAGATATTTTCAAATGATGGACGAGTTGGGTTAGGGATAAAGGGGACCTAATGGCGCCCACGAACACCATGGAAACATATCAGATACAGTCGACACTCGTTGTGTCGAAGTCGGAGGGGCCGTCGAAATACCTCGACATATCCGGAGTTCGACTCATCCGATTTTGTTCGACTTCGAGATATTTGATATTTGACCGTTTTTGAAACTTATCAAGTACGAATATTATTGAAATATGTAGGAAAAAGGAAAGAAATTGCTCGTGCCGAGCAATTTCTATCCTTTTCCTACTATATTTCAATGGCTACATTCAGTTCGATAGTATTTTGTTTTGAAAAAAAATATTTCAATAGATGAGGACGGGACCAGATTTGAACTTCGACTTAAGCGAAAGTTCGACTTATCCGATGTCGACATAACGAGTGTCGACTGTACATGTATCGGCCTTGAGTGATGTGATCAGGACCTGTGCTGTTCTCTAACAACTTATGACGGTAACACAGAAAAGAACATTTAGTTTTTAACTGACCAAAACAAGCGTAGCTAGATCTGTATCAAAATGGTTTTCAAATGCTTTTAAAAAGGGTTCCATTTTCAATTACCTCAATTGAAATATAATGTTTATTGTTTGATGAATGCACGTCTTCCATGACAAAGCGATTCATCTCATATTAAAACTGCAAATTCTTTACCAGAAGAATAAATCTTAATATTTTTTGCACATAATACAATTTTAAACAGTTGCATATAGAAAGCCATTCTATATTCAGAAGACATACGAATTAGAAAGATTTTCAATTTTAATTGGTGGTGAAAATTCAAATAACCGGCGATATAGTGTATTTTTAAATGGTCTGATTCTTAGGGTTGGGCAGCAAAGACTAATTGTGCATATAAATACATGTATAATCTGTCTTATCTGGGTCTATACTACCTCTTAAAGATTGCTTAGAACAAATATTCGTGACAAGGGCTTATTTACATAGTATTTACATTTCTATGGAATAAATATTTTATTTCATAAAAACGGCTAAAAAATGATGCTGTTCTGATACACTTACACCCCAGCACAAATCCATTTAATTAACCTACATTTTCAGTTCACTTTACCCGTTCCCCTTTTAATTAATTTTCTGTAATTTCTACGACCCCTAAATACATAATGGCATAATATTATGAAGTGCAAAGGCAAAAGTAACCGAAAAGTTTATTGATAGATAAATATTATAGCTTATAGCTCACGATAATTGACCTGGCAGAGCATCCCTAGCGAGATGCTCTACCAGGTCATTTGTCGTGAGCCGTAGGCCTACGTACCTATTATATTTCTGTGTTAAAGATGACAGGGTATTTCTACTAATCCACAGTGCGTAAATTACAACAGCGTAGCAGTAAGCCATAACCAGAGTGGGTAAGACAAACATCACCACGAGCTGATAGATGGCAAACAACAAAAGTAGGTCATCCTCTGCGTGCTCACCACACACGCTCGTCTCTACCTGCGTCACGTTGTTGTAGAATGTCGTCACGGAAATGTTCTGGAAATATGAAACAATATGAAATATATGAAACAATAAAGGCGTTCATTGAATGAAATAAAATGGGTTATCGTCTATGCCCCCCGCCCCTACACAAACACAAACAACAAAAGTAGGTCATCCTCTGCGTGCTCTACACACACGCTCGTCTCTATCTGCGTCACGTTGTTGTAGAATGTCGTCACAGAAGTGTTCTGGAAATATGAAACAGTAGGTCGTTCATGAAAATTGAATTTATTAAAACAACGCGTGTTATCATCTATGTTACGATATCCTCGAACCCCCCCCCCCCCCCCCCCCACACACACACACACACACACGTTCGTCTCTACCTGTGTCGCGTTGTTGTACACTTATGCGCCATATTAATGTCCTCAAAATGGCAGCCGCATATTTCATTTTCATCAAAGTTCAACTTTGATATTCAATTTCAAGCCATTTACCCCCCCCCCCCCCAAAAAAAAATGGTAGGATTATTTATCAGAGTAACAAAAAATGTGTACACCTTATCTGGAAGAAAGGGGAACTACTCTACATTGTTTACATTGGTTACAATTTCGTCTGCTTTATGTCATCTGGAAAAGAGGTAAAGACCTGACCCCCTGTGTCAAAAAATCAATTTTAGGACTGTCTAAACAAGGATATAGTGGAAGAAAAATTGCAGAATTATTGGAATTGAATAGCTCAACAGTGAATAAGTGTTTGAAGAGGGTAAAACTATCTGGAAATTGTGAAAATATTGATGATAACAAGAGGGTGGGGAATTGTGGAAGGAAAAGAAAGACAGATGAGAGGACGGATAGGGTCTTGTTAAAAGTGGTGAAAACTAATAGAAGGAAAACATTAAGTGAAATTACCAGTTTGTATAATCAAGATGGATCTTATCCCTTGTCTAAAAGATCGGTTCAGAGGAGATTGCACTTTTATGGATATTATAGGAGGGTAGTGAAAAAGACCACCACCATTGCCGCTCGTATTAGAATAAAGAGAAGGGCCTTTGCTAGATCACATCTACATTGGAAAATAGAAGACGATTGGTCGAGAGTGATATTTTCTGATGAAACCCAAGTGACAATAGGAAAAGATAAGCGGGTTTATGTTTGGAGAACTAATGAGGAAAAGTGGAAACCAAGATGTTTAGGTGTTTATAAGGATACGTCGATTCCTGTCTTAAGTGTTATGTTCTGGGGTTGTTTGACATATGAAGGAGTGGGAACTTTAGGACCTGTAGAGGGAAACATCAATTCTAAAAAGTATATTGACATTCTTGATGAACATTTGTGGCCGGTTATTGCCAAGTTTCCTCCGAATAAGGCCTATATTTTCCAAGAAGACAATGCCCCAGTCCACACATCAAGAGAGACAAAAACCTGGAAACAAGATAACCAATTATCGTGTATGAACTGGCCACCACAGTCCCCAGACATCAATATTATAGAAAATGTATGGAAAACTCTAAAAATAAAACTGCAAAGTAGAGTGGGTGTGATCAAAACTAAGCAAGACTTAATCAACAATGTTTTAGACATTTGGACCTCACTGTCCCCAACATACATTAAATCTCTATACAGCCAATTACCTAAGAGAATGAGAGCTGTGCTTGCAGCTAATGGATGTATCACAAAGTACTGAAAATTTCAAGTAAGTCAGTGTTGTAGTAACAAAGTTATTCAGTTTATTTTGTGTTTTCGTTGACAAGTTGAAATAACGGCGGCCATTTTGAGGACATTAATTTGGCACCTGACTGTAGAATGTCGTCACGGAAAGATATGAAACAATGAAGGCATTCCGGAAAATTGAAATGATTAGAATAAAATAGGGTTTCGTCTGCGCCCACTGCCCCTAACACGGTGGTCTGTACCCGCGTTACGTTGTTGTAGAATATTATCACAAAAATGCTCGGAAACTATGAACCGATAAAGACATTAATGAAAATTGAAATGGTTGAAATACACGCTCTGTACATGTGACTTTATTGTAGGATTTCGTGACTGTGACCGAAATATTCTGGAAATATGAACCAATATAGATACAAATATAAAAAACCAAGACCATAAAATAGATAAAGAGTAAGTTGGACATCGTCCGCCTGTCACCACCACACGTGTATCATGTTAAGACTGAAATATTCTGGAAAAGAGAGGCAAATTTAAAGTTGCTTTTCTCCAAAACATCGCTATTACACTTACAACAGCCTAAAATGTAACTGAAGAACCACCCCTATCTACCGGTATGTCAGAGGAGCATGCACAACCCGGTGGCAAGTCTGAGGAGCCTAGTCAATCTCCCGGTCACCCAACCCGGTACTAATACAAAACAAACGGAAGGTGCTGTTCCATGCTATTAATTGATAAGATGTACAGTAAGAACGTTAGGCACTCGCCTAAAACACTGGTAGGAGGAACCGATAATAATCAGGCCTTTGGGTCTACTAAAGGCACATAAAACTTCGAAAGCCAATATTCGTTTAGAGCTAAAGCTACATTTTGATGTTCACTTGACAATTTATTACGACGTGTAGGTATTGTATAGAAGGGTTAGCTAGATTATTATTCACTGGTAATGCATCTTCTGTGTAATGGCTTTGCTCGTCGTGATATTTTTTCTTGTATTTTTGAAAGAATATATGATGCATTGAAATAAGCAACGACATGAAAAGACCTTTATACATCTTATTGGATCACGGAATCGTGAATTAAACAAGAGCCGCCATAGACGGATTATGCTCCCCGAATAAGTGTTTGTCATAAAAAATAAACTTTAAAACATTAGGCCCCCTTTCCCATAACAGATTTTTTGTACACACATTATTTACAGAATATGGTCTAGAACATCCTTTTTATCACATGAGTACACATTTCATTTAATTCTGTCCATTAGGCGAAGAGAAATTAGAGAAAAACAAATTTTTACACAAAGGCCCCCTTTTCCATGACGTAGCCGAAAAAAGTCCCTAGGGATTATCACAGGGAGTTCACATGTGAAGATTCATTGAATTTGGTCCAAGGGTTGCTGAATCTGGCTGTGGACGGACGGACGGTTACACGGACGGACGGACGGACAGCATGGCGACCACATGTTCCTCCCAAATATTTTCGGGGAGCATAAAAAGCCATACTCATACGTGTACGAGTTGCTGATACGAGGGACGTCGGAAAGTATCAGACTTTTCATGCTGCTGTCTCTCCACTTGTAGCTGCATAAACACACTATAAATTGGTGGAATCTACACTCATTATGTGGTCGGTTTGTTTTAGCTCACCTGAGTACAACGTGTTCAATGAGAGGTTTTAGGGTCAGTCACTATCCGGCGTCCGGCGTCAGTCGTCCGTCAGGCGTCGTGCGTCGTCATCAATTTCTTTAAACACCTTCTCCTCCTTAACCACTGGGCAAATCCTGACTAAACTTGGCAGGAATGTTCCTTGGGTGACCCATTTCAAACTTGTTTCGTGAATCTTTGATTGGCAACAAAATGTGGGCGTGGCAGGGCGGGGCTTATCAGACTTCAAGAAATGATGTAAAAAAATCTTTAAAATTCAACCATCAGGCCAATTTGAACCAAACTTAACAGAAATGTGTCTTGAGTGACTTTTGATTGGTTGAAAATTGTGGGCGTGGCAGAGACTTATCAGACTCGGAAAAACTGTCAGATTATTCTTCAAAATTATTCTTCTCCTTAAACATTGGGCCAATTTTTTACACAAGCTGGCAGAAATGTACCTTGGGTGACTCATTTCAAAACCTGGTCGCGAAATTTTAATTCGTCAAAATTGTGGGCGTGGCGGGGCGGGCTTATCAAACTTCAAGAAATGATATGAAAATTCTATAAAAAATCAATCATTTGGCCAATTTGAATCAAGCATGACAGCAATGTTCCTTGACTGACTGTCTTTAACACTAGGTCGTTTTGATTGGTTGGAAAATGCTTGCGTAGCAGGGCGGGGCGTATTAGGCAAAGGGAAATTGCTTGATAATTCTTCAAATATATTCTCCTCCTTAAGGTTTACGAACTGAGAATGAAAACACCACTTTCTAGCCATACGAAATGCATCAAATTACATACACTTGTAAATACACTTCACCTAAGTTGATTCACCATGCCGGATTTCAAGATTACCACTTAAAGAAGAAAATAATTTACAAATATTATTTTACTCTATATTCATATGCAAGGGAGGTAATTTTGAACATTTTTGTCAAATATTTCCATATATATGCAGTAATTCAAAATTCTAAACCATACAAAATGCTTATGTTTGTATTTGGAATGGAAATGCAACACAGTTTAAGAATTACTGGCTCTTTTCAAATTTTGCCTCTGGCTCTGCGTTTCATTCTCAGTTGGTAAACCTTAAAGTGACATTTCACATTTATTTCCATAAATTTTACTTCTATTTTTATCTGAAAGAGCAAATGTTCTTGCGAAGATTTTGAAAATTTCAAGCCAAAATAATGAACCGTTTACTACGAGAAATGTATATTTTGTGCTAGAATTAAACAAAATGTTGTGGACAACAGTTGAGATTTATATGGAATTTGTCACTTCTGTCTCAATTTTAAATGCGTATTTTTGGCTTATAAATAACAACTTACAAAACTGATAGCATTTCTACCAATTAGAATAACCAATCTTTGCATCAAGACATACTTTTAAAAAATGGAATTGGATTGTTATGTCCCTTTAACAATGTGGGTAATTTTTACAAAGCAGGAATGTTCCTTGTGTGACTTCTTTAAAAACTTGTTCCCGAATTTTCCATTCGTCAAAAAATGTTTGGGCTTATCAGACTTAAAGAAATCACGAGGAAATTCTTTAAAAATCAGCCATAGGGCCATTTGAAGTAGACTTTACAGGAATGTTCCTTGAGTGACTCTTCAATACATAGTTGTGCATTTTCTGTTTGTTGGAAATTTTGGGCATGGCAGGGCGGGGTTTATCTTCCTCATACAATAAGCATATTAAAACTTGTAATGTATTTCATTTTGATGTTTCAAAATTAAAAATCAAAGTGGAACAGAAAATGATATGTTGCTTTTTGGAATTCGCGAAGATTGATAGTTACTCATTTCATGTAAAGTCTGACATTGCCAATTATAATTTACTGAAGCAATTCAGAAAAATCTAAGAGAAATGCTGAAGCAAATACGTTTCAGGTTAGCAAAGAAAATGTCCTCCTTCTTCACGATTACGCATCCTCCCATACCACCACAGCTACAATGGAGATAATCAAGTATTACACATGGCAATAGTCGTTTTACCCTCCTCGTAGCCAAGACCTTGTCTAATTTGACTATTATTTGTTTCTAGAACAGAAGACAATGATTGCTGGAAAGAAATAAAAGACCAAGGCACCTTTCATATCTATATGTTACACAGTACCCAATACATGGGTCTACGTCATGGTTATCAGTGGGAATAAAAACACACCCAAGAAGATGTCAATCGCGCATAGAAATAGATGGACAATATAATCAAACAGTGTAGAAAGAATTTTGTTAAAAAGTTGAATTGTTTTAGAGAACATGTCAAAAGTCTGGATAAGTTCCGACCGTGCCTCGTAATTTCATCACACGGTGACGATAATTATTGATACAACTAGAGTGGTCATACAGAAGATTGTAACTGACAAAGCGAATTAAAAAGGACGTGTTCGTCTCATGACACAATTTGGGCTTCTGGGGATGTCTTAAAATCAAATTGGCAATCTAGTAAGGTAGCAGTAGTAAGAAATAAGTAAACAAGGGCACCAGGCAGCCAAACGAGACTATCAAGTGTTACAGAAATAAGTTATCACATATATATGTCCAAAAGGTAAAAAAGTCCCCAAAATTACATGTAAGAGTGATGCATCTTTGCCTAGAGGCAGATATTATGGTAATAGAGTTATGTGCAAAGTATCAGTAGTCACAGAGATTTGATTAAGTTGCAAGTGAAAACTTAAAGGGAGACGAGCTAGGCTGTCGAAAATGCAAATGGCACAATAATTACAAACCAGAAATAACGCATGAAATTACCAACCTGAAGGGGTAGATCATTTATGTCCACAAGTAAGCACTCATCGAGCTTTATTAAGTATTAAAATCCAATTCAATTGATAACATGCTGGTCGTCCTTGTTTTTGTTTTGTAACGGCTACATATGCCCAACCTTCAAAAATCAATTACGTCAGAGATACGTCATCTGTGCTCAGCGAAATTTAACACACCGTACAGCCGGCTGCGTAGAAAGTCAGCGAAGACAGATTCGGCATCTGATGTCATGTGCATGGTAGGTCAAATGAATTTACTTTTATAAATAAACGAAAGGATCTTTGGTATTCTATAGTTGATAAATACGCGTATAAATGTTCAGTGCTTGTACAAAATAAACCTTTTCACGTATTCCTCGCAAATAAGGTCACAGTCATCGACACAGCCGATTGTACGGTGTGTTGATATCGCAGAGGTGTGTCTCGTTGACCTTGACCTTGTCTTGTTTTGAAGTAAAAATAGAATGTGTAAACACGCTTGTAAAGGATTGATCTATAGCAAAGGAAATATGTTTTTCGCCGAGATTGAGGTTTTTATGCATTGCTAATTGTTTTTCCATGCACAAATATGAGTTCCCGAACAGTTCGGAAGCATAGAAACATAGAATGAGCCCCTTTAACCAAAGTAATATATCCACGCCGACGCCTATGCCCACGTAATTAGAATAGCCTCCCTATTCCACGAAAAGTCGCGCTAAAAGGTAAGAGAAAATCATTTTGAAACGCACAAACACTAAACAATACATTAAGATACGCAAGCATTCTCCCTATTTTCTGACTAGAAATAACTAAAGAAAAAATAACAAGTGTGAGCTGATCAATGTACATGTCATTGAATATTTAAAAACTGACCGCATGTGTACACATAGAAAAAGCTGGCATTTTCAAATGTCTTAATTTCATGTTTTGTTTTCCAAAGTGTTCCAAAATAGGATGCAAGAATCAGATATTGAGTTGGGACGATTATCATGACGTACTAAATGGTATAAAGTCTCTTATTCGCGTGCACTTGTATTATCTCCGCTAATACATCTAAGCTCATTCGTAAATCAAACACTTTCGCAGAATGCGAAAAAAAAGAGAAAGTAAACGTGTATAGTTGTTACCATCAACATAAGAATGTGTTGAACATACATCATAGTTCAAATGAAAACTGTAGATGAACATCGATAGACAACACGAGTTCAATATCCGATGGAATCTAAATAATTTAAGATGACATTTTCAAGGGGTAAATTGATATACAAGTATAAATTATTTTCCATGGTTTTGCATCGTAGCACAAAACAATTGTACAGTCTGATTTTAGCTGTTAGTTGAGGAGGGCTGCGTGACCAACATGCTACAACAGCTAAAACTACCATCTCTACAGAAGAGACACAAACACCACAGACTCTCCTTCATGTATAAAGGTGGTGAATGGGCACGTGCCAGCTATCAATTCTGAACACTATCTGACCCAACAAACATTTGAAGTTTTCATAGTTGAAAATTCAGTGTCAAACAATAGCCAGCGTTTCAAATATTTATTAGCTAGCACAGCAGACTATAAGACACAATTCTTCGTGAAAACTATTGCAAACTGAATTTACCAAATTTAAATCATCTCACCCACCCCTTTATCTGTGAGCGTAGCGCACGTGTGACAACATTATATATAGCGAATAGACAAGTTTTTAAGAGCTTAAAATGGCTGAAACACCTTCTTAGAAAATTAAGAAAAATGGGAATGCAAATCAAATTATACTAAACCGCCTAATAATGAGCTAAATTTATTATTTCGTCTGAAATTTCTCCCCAGTTTTCATCTCGATATAATAATCAAATAACAAGAAGCCATAAATGTGGGCATGAAACTCTTACACAACTCGATGTTATTCGGTAATGTCCTATATTTGAGTCAGGATCTAGAAAAGGGTTCCTGAATACGTTTGAGACCAACATGGTTCAAGCAGGCCCGCAGGAACAAAGGGCTTTGTCCCGCCCCCAAAAATTGGCAAAAATACCACATTTTCCTTATTTTACACCGCATATTTAGGGAAAATCCAATTTAGCACCCCCAATATTCAGACACAGGGGCTTCAGCTTCCATCGGTTCTGTGACAAAATCAGTCTGCGTATGCACGCAGTCTGATCAAGAACCATGTTGTTCTCAAAAAGACATTAGGGACATCTAAAATATACCTTGTTTGGAAAAGTTTTAAACGTGAATGATTCAAATAAAACTTCTAGCAGCTTGTCACGCAGAATTCGTTGTGAGTTCAAATCAAACGTGCCCTTAAAGACGTGGAATTGTTGTTAAAAAGAAGACATCAGACAGTAATGTGTTTAAATCACGCACGTCGTTCGTGACTAGCATGTTGTTCTCAAGAGCCAATTTAAGCCAATTGTGCGGCTTTGTAGGGTCAGGAAACGGTCAGCTACTTGCTTTTTTTTTTATCAAGCCCCAATTATGCATTAGTTATTGTCGCCTCGCGGCTTTATTCAAAACCAATAATTGTGTGACACAATTTGCAGAATGGCCTTCGTAAAACATGAAGAATATAACAAGAAAATCGTCGCTTGCCGTAAAAACTGCAGCTTGTTTTAGGCTTCAGTCACGAGGTTTTCGAAGACATTGCAATGACATGTATGTGTTTTCTAGCAGAATTAAATGTTTCGGACAACAATGGCCCAAGGAGCTCATACACAAATAAATTGATTATGTCGGTCTTACCATCGTGACCAATTGAAGTTTCTGTGTTTACTTCGAACTTTCAGAAAGCCCATTTTATGGGGTGCTAATAACGCTCAGAACATTATTGCACTAACATGCAGAATAACGATAATAAATGCCATGTCACTGTCATGTCGATTTTTAAAATGTTACGATATTCTTAGGTTCTGGAAAATGTTTACTTCCATCATTTGGGGGCCTAATGTCTTACTTTCTAATTCCAGAAATGTTGCAGGCTGAACATGATCGATATATTTCACAATTTCCATGTCTCCATTCGCATGGTGAGTTATAGGTTCAGATATATTTCACAAAAAAATATCAAAACGAAAGCAGCATGCGCAGCTAAGATTGTTGCAAAAATCTATACAGTGTTTCTTTTTACTTATTCATTGTGAAGTTTTTGGTGTTTTGTGTTGTTTTGCTGTTTATAGCCCGGTAATCGTTAAGATATTATGGTACATGTTTACAAAATTTACATACGACACGCTAATAATACAAAATCGAACCCCAAAGACTATTGTAATTTTGCATGTGCTGGTTCGATTCCTTCAGGTGTCTCACACCAACAAGATACGAACCAAACGTATGATAAATCATATTGAGATTGTTAGCGCATCTCCCATTGCTTACATCAGGACAATTTGTAAACATGTACCGTAATGTTATGGTTAGACTATAGTAACCGACAAATATTACGATTTTTTAATGTTTTGGAATGAATCTTTCCAAAACGAACAGAAACTACAGACATAAACAAACTTTTTGATCAGGGTCGGATACGTTTTATAATGGCCCCTGATTTTATGATGACAAAAATGGTTACATATTACATGTACTTACCCGAACGAGAGCAGCGGGCGTTGCTAATATAGTAGCAGCAATCCACACGGCGACTAGGGCTCTTCTTGTTTTACCTATCGTGCAGTTTTTACGGGATTGTAGAGGCCGAACAATGACACAGTACCTTAAACGAGACAAAACATTGGTGTGAATTTGGGCAATGACAAACAATGGATCTTCTGGATTTACCTAGTGTACAGTTCTGACGAAATTGTAGAGGCCGAACTATAACAAATTACCTAGAACCGGAAAAACAATGATGGAAATTTGGGGAAATAACAAACAATGGCACTTGCGTTTTTACCAATCGCAGAGATCTAACTAGATAGTAGACTTCGGACAATAACACAGTATTACTATAGAACGAGACAAAAACATTGTTACAAAATGAAAACGAAAAATGAGAAAAATGATAACAGAAGCGGAGATCTGGGGAAGGTGGTCTGTATGTCACGAGAAATTTAACATGGATCCAGATCAGCATGTGTAAACACGCAATCTGAGGATATGTTTTGTTCTTTAACAATGATAGCTTCATCATGACATGTAGACACTGTAAGACAACATCATTGATCTTTATCTGATTGTACTTAGGCATAGAATGATCTTTATCCATAATGTTCTCGAATATAAGTATGGTACTTAGAACTGCTTACTAGATCTTAGACCATTGGTTTCTTAATTACGATGGTGTAAACCGAACAGCTTCATGTCTCCCTATGGGAACGAACGATTTCGACTATCGACAATTATGGGACCTTGGGCGTCTGAAGTCTAGTTGTAATTCTGAAAAAATTGACGAATTGCAAGATCCCTTTCAACCACGAAACAAGATTGTTTCAATAAAATAAAAAAAAAATGTTTTCCATATCAATCCTTACTTGTACTCCATGAGGTCTAATAAGCATTTTAGGAGTGCAATTACATCTCGATTAGATCTAATATGAAACAAGCGTCATTGTGGATCGTCCGTTCAACGTACGTACAGTAGCTATAAAAACGCAAATTTAAGTACGTTCCAACGCATTTGCGATGCTGTCTGTATGAGACTTTACGTCAATGAGTTCATGCATCTTGCACATTCCTAAACCGATACAACAATGGCGATTTATTTGAGCCAGGACCAGGAAAAAGATCCGACACGGTTCCAGATCACCCTGCGTATACACGCAGTCTAATGAGGAACCGTGTTGTTATTCAATACTTCTTTGTGACCCGCAACAAACGTAGACTACAGCATAGGTCCTAGTAAGACTGCGCTTATGCACAGGCTTGAAACATGGTCGGCTTAATTGTTTTAATTGTCCTTTTTATCCCAGATCCCGGCTCATTTGTATGTGTCATATAGGCACAGTCAATCGGTTATGCGCTACTTTGATAGTGATGTCTCAGTAAACTCATAGTATTTTGCTTTTCTTTTGGTTACCATAGAACCGTATTCGTACTTTCACATAAAAAGATGAAGTTAAATCTATATTATACTCTTTTCCAAATATTAAAAACCTTAAGAGTACTCACATTCAATAGCTGCCGTGGAGACAACGCTAACTATTTTGATAAAGTTATGATTTATCCAATTTGTATAAAATGTAACATTGAACATTGAACATTGAACATTTTATTATACATGTATATAAGGCCACCGGCCCAAAATACAAAGGAAACATTTAACATAATAAACAATTTTAGACAATACAAATTCAAGCATTATATAATATAAATGTTTCATAAATTAACCATTCCTAAACACGAAATTTTAGGCTGTCTTTATTACAAAGGGCACTGTAGACGTTAATAGTCGTTATTTTAATATAGTCAATGCATTAATTAGCGCCTTAAACGATACGCCTACAAAGAGTTTCCAACCACATTGGGGAAACGAAATGTGCTGATTTTCAGCATCTTTCTTTCCCCCAATGGTCTCGGTACTACATCCCTTCAAATAGTAGCCCAAACACAGTATTTGTTTAGGAACGGGTTAATATCAATGTTGATATGCCCTTGGTATACCTCACGATAATTGAGCTGGCAGAACATCACAGCTTGTTGGCTAGGGCTGCTCCGCCAGATCAACCATCGCGAGCTATATAATATTATGATCTATTTATAATTTTATGAATGAATGAATGGCCTTGGTCAAAGGTCATCTACTCATGCGAAACTCCGCCCCAAGTATTTTTCCACTCAATGTGTATAAAGGTCTCAAGCGTATCGAAACCCCGCCTTTGATTGTATCCGTTAAAATAATTACCAAAGGATGGGTTGCAATAAGGGGTCAAAAATAGATTTTCTTTAAATTTGGTGGATTGATAGCATTACATAATATCTTTAATTTGTATGTGTAAAAAATCTGGTTTCGGCTTATTTTCCGAGATATGGGTAAATAAAGTGGGTGGGGTAAGATGGACTGAAACACAGTAGGGGTCATTCTAAGTCGCTTATCTTTCTTATTTTTAGCCCCAGATGCGTGAAAACTTGTATGCGTGTCTTGTGATATATGCGTTAAACATTTCTGGGCTTATATTTGATATTCCATGTATATCTTTTCCGTAATACTCATTCTACTTTCTTTCGAAGAATTTCGCTATTTTTTAACGACCAACTTTACCAAACTATCTCCACACGTTTTATTTGAAACCCGATTTCTATGAAACTTTTCAGATGTATTGTCCAGATAATAATGTAACTTTGTGTGAAATTTAAAAGAAAAGCGATGAACCGTTGTTGAGATATTTGACATTGACCTTCAAAATAACATCAAATTCGGGAATGTCTGTTAAAAGTACGCATTGTTGGGAAAATGGTTAGGG
The DNA here is from genome assembly GCA_963680895.1 of Fragum sueziense. Classification (NCBI taxonomy): domain Eukaryota; kingdom Metazoa; phylum Mollusca; class Bivalvia; order Cardiida; family Cardiidae; genus Fragum; species Fragum sueziense. The sequence continues at coordinate 80,463,764 of OY804594.1, read as the reverse complement.
TTGAATGGCATGTGACAGCCCATTCATAAAAAATGCATTTCACACATGATTGGGTTTTTTATTGTATGATTTTACCGTTAAAATTGATATTCTCAATATAATAAACTTGGTCACCTCTCAGAATTACCCGGTCATTTCATCTAATGAAATCATTGATAGACAGATATTTGTTCAAGGCCTGTCTATAAATTTAACATTATTTTCTTTTTGTTGATATTATATAACGTTATTTAAATAATTAGCCTAAGTAAATTAATTGTAAGCACATTTGGTCATTTAGTAAAATCATTCACAATGCGTCTTCTTTATAACCATATAAGAAATACTATCTGAAAATGATTAGTTTTCTCCTAGCAAATTGATAATTCTTGTCCATCATGAGATGAGTGAATATAATTTCTTAGACAATTCAAGTTGCGCATAAAGCTTTGGTAGTTCTAGCAATCTTAACACAATGCTAATATTTAATTTCACTCACCTGTGGTAGTAATATTAATCACAGCGCTTTCTGCGTAGACATGTTTCATGTGCAATATTTAGTTTGATAAGAAAACTGAGAAGTAAAAAGAATTTCTTTTCTTCCCATTCTTCCAAATGGGTTGTACGATACAAAAAGTAAATATTGCTACGAAACTCATTAGGAACAATAAGAAAAAGCCATGCATCCAATCCTTATGAATAAAATTGGCGCTTTAACCATCACATTTTGGCATTTCCCGAGTTTTGGAGTCATTTTGAAGGTCAAGGTCAAATATTTCAACAACGGTTCACCGCTTTTCTTTTAAATTTCACACAAAGTTACATTAATATCTAGACAATGCATCTGTAAAGTTTCATAGAAATCGGGTTTCAAATAAAACGTGTGGAGATAGTTTGGTAAAGTTGGTCGTTAAAAAATAGCGAAATTCTTCAAAAGAAAAAAGAATGAGTATTACGAAGACGATATACATGGAATATCAAATATAAGCCCAGAAATGTTTAACGCATATATCACAAGACACGCATACACATTTTCACACATCTTGGGCTAAAAATAAGAAAGATAAACGACTTAGAATAACCCCTACTGTGTTTCAGTCCATCTTACCCCACCCACTTTATTTACCCATATCTCGGAAAATAAGCCGAAACCAGATTTTTTACACATACAAACTTAAGATATTATGTAACCCTATCAATCCACCAAATTTAAAGAAAATCTATTTTTTGACCCCTTATTGCAACCCATCCTTTGTAAAAATCTACTTAGATAACTCCGCCCGCAATATTTTTCCATTCATTATTTTATCCAAGATGTTGCGATATGTTTTACACGTTACGGCATATGAGATGTGTAAAGTTAGCGTGGATGATTTTTTGGATCAGATAAGTACATTTTCTTTAATTAAATATTTTATTTTTTTGATAAATTGGCTGTTGATTAGCTATTCATGTCTTACTTTAATTCTTCTTTGGTTAGTTTACTTAAATATTGTAATCATGTTGATCATAATTATATTTTGTGCGTTTTATGTTAAAATTTACTGATCCATTTAAGACTTGGGACATAGACCAAGTTATCACATACGTAGAGTAATCCAGCTCGCTTCTGCTAACTGTTTTAGCGCGATTCTTTGTGGTTTCTTTTTGTATTTTTCAGGGTCCGTTGACATCAAGGCGGATTTTGGATACATTTATACAGCCTAATCGGTGATTTTTACGTGAATTTCGGATTAATTAATTCTACTGTGAATATAATGATTATTGGATATATATATTATTACAGCCTAATCAGCGACAGTTACAGGTAATAGGGAACGATTTTATCCTGTTAAACGTGATGTTATTTCGGACAAATAATAGTATTTCGTAGATGTTGTTATAAAAACTCGCAACCACGGCTTGTTGCAAGCATATAATAGTAAGACGAAGGAGAAAAAATGCCGGTTATCAGCACTTTTGCATCGCCTTGACGATTTCTAAAGACATTTTGTAAAGGTATATAACAAAACCAGGACATGGTTGGGGAAAGGGTTTTCAGTATGTAACAATTAGCCAACATTTAGTATCACGAATTAAAGCTGAATATAGTCTTCCCTGGAGATATAAGCCAAGAGACACATCTGGTATAAAAACACAATTATTTCTGTAATTATTGAAGAAGAAATGTTACATTTAAACCCAGTTGTATCTTTATGAAATCGTAAAAAGTATCCCTGTTTTAGCAAACAACAACAACAACAACAACAAAAAAAAAAAAAAAAAAAAAAAAAAAAAAAAAAAAAAAAAAAAAAAAAAAAAAAAAAAAAACACACAAAAAACACAAAAAAACTGAGTTTTCGAAATAAATAAAGATATATAGTAATCTATAAGTCGAATTTGTGGCTTTTACCAGTTTTATCAAAAAGGTCATTCGGCGGTTTGAACTTTCCGCCGCCGAATGTTTACGACTGCGCCCGAAAATGTTCGAATAAGTAACGACGACGCTCGAAAAAATCCAATATTTCATTAATCTAAAAACGGCCATATTATGGGCATTATACCTTAACGCCCATCTTATAGTATTTCAGTAATATCTCTGAGAATGTAGTACCTTATGTTTGCTCCATCTGTACAACCACAACATCGTTCCAAGCATTTAACTGCTAATCCTAATTAGGGATAAGAAAAGCCAGTTGCCATTATGCCATAATGTCACCTTATGCCTTAACGGGTTTTTTACAACATGCGACTTGCTAAAGGGCATTGAAACTCGCCTCGTACAAATGGATACATCTGCTTTTAAAGACCAATTAAAGTTACGGGGGAATTTAGAAACCCATTAAAACAAGACACCGTCTGGCATGTCACTGACTAACATCATTTGGAACACCACGGACTATTCTGTCGAATCATACCTTAGATGTAAGTCGTGGATCTACTTTCAGACTATGACCAGAATAGAATGGAACAACAACAGAAAACGTTTGTCTGTAACTAATGTCAATGATAAAGCGACAATGATACTGAAATGCATTGTATGCAGTTACAGTGTCCTCTCTTTTTAGAACGATTCCATCCTGCAAGTCCCGTAAGTTGCCATGGCTGTTCATTTGGATGACCTCGAAAACTACTTTATGAAGCGTAATGACTTCCGGCTAAGAAATGCGACTTTTTTTAACATTTCTTCATACACATACTTCCGAGTCAAAAATTCGATCTTCAATGGAATTATCCGAGGTGTTCCAAATGTGACTTAGATAGGGTTTGTCATGGCAGAAAGGAGTTTGCTAGTTTGTCGAACATACAAACAGGTAAAAGTATTTTTATGAAATATCGCATAACCCTTTCCCAAACAAGACCTGGTTTTGACGTCCCTAAAAGAAGTGTCTTTGGAAAACATTGAGACAAAAGAAGAAACTGCTGATAACCAGCAGTTTCTCCTTTTGTCTCAATATTTTCTATGCCATATTTTGCACAAATTTCATCTTGAATAACTTCCGTTTTGTCATTTGTGGCAGTTTTTGAAGTGGATCACCTAAAATTTTGCCGTTTGGGAAAGGGATAAATTAGTCAATAAGTAAACTTCAAACGTGTTTACTTGATTTAACGCCTACTTTTACATAAGGTATCCCTCAAAAGCACCAAAGACCTAGATGCGAAATTTGAAAAGTGCCAGTTATTTCTAAACTGTGTTACATTTCCATTCCAAATACAAAATAAGCATTTTGAACGGTTTAAATTAATGCATACTTACGGAAATATTTGACAAAAATGCACAAAATAACCTCTCTTGCTTATGAATAAAGAGTAAAATAATATTTGTACATTATTTTCTTCTTGAAGCATAATCTTGAAGTCAGCCACGGTGAATCAACTTATTTGAAGTGTATTAACAAGTGTGTGTAATTTGAAGCATTGCTTATGGCTAGAAAATGGTGATTTTTGTGGGTCTGTAAACCTTAAAGAATAATTTTCTCTATGCTTTCGTCTAAATGTTTGACGAAACAATGAGATTCACATGAGTTAGCAACCGTGTTCTAGTACAGTACGAGAGTGAAATAACGATAGATCATTTAAAACATTGTTATATAAAATATCACACATTTATCAGAATGCGGCATCGGTAATCGTCGAAATTTTTTTGAAAAGCTTGACTGTAACCAACTAAAAAAGCTTGTGATTCGATGTTGACTTTTATTAAACGTATTCCACCAATAATTAGATACCTTCAACTACGTACAATTTCGCCTCTATCTTCGGTATTTTTGTAACAACGGAAATTGACGAGAGTATCTTGATTTCAAACATCCAGATATCCTAACCGATCTCCGTTACTATGGAGGACATCGAAGTTGTTCGAAGTATTTGGTACATACAGTCCACACTCGTTATGTCGACATCGGATAGTCGAATTTTCGCGTATGTCGGAGTTCAAATTTGGTCCCTTCCTCATCAATGTACATACTTTTTTCAAACAAAATAATTTCGAACTGAATATAGCTAGATCTATTGAAATATAGTAGGAATTTTCCTACTATATTTCAATAATAATCGTACTTGATTAGTTTAAAATGGTCAAATATCAACTTTATCGAAGCCGAACAAAATCGGATGTGTCGAACTCTGGATATGTCGAGATATTTAGACGGCCCCTCCGACTTCGACACAACGAGTGCCGACTGTATATAATTAAGGGTCGGGAAATACATTGTATAGTATTTGTTGAACATAAATGGAATATTCCGTAAGAAATATAAATTGACATAGTGAAAAATTTTGAACATCCTTGTGTATAATAGTGTCACTACACTACACGTATAGATACTTTTATTCAAATGTCCATCTTTCTTCGACATTTCATGTGAAAATGATTTTTGATCATTACACCGAAGATAACTTTCTTGTGAATGGTAAAATATAAGTAATATTAGTGTCGCCTACATCAAGGAAATTTGATTAAAACAATTATTTTGTGCATGTTTTCTTATTGTTTCGGTAATAATGCAATCTAGTTTCCTTGTTCCTATATTCAATTGAAATTTGAGATGCACCAGGAAAAAAGGGGGTTATAGTTTGATACAGGTTTGATATGGCATGTTGGTTTGCAACTTCGAAAATATTATGGGATTACAGTCGACACTCGTTGTGTCGAAGTCATAGGAACCATTTAATTACCTCGACATATCCGGAGTTCGACTCATCCGATTTTTTCTTCATTTTTATTGATATAATATTTGGCCATTTTTGATGTTCATCAAGTACGTTCATAATTGAAATATAGTAGGAAAAGGAAACATAACATAACATAACATATGTTTATTTCGTATTTCTAGGCCACCGGCCCATTATACAAACATATTACAGCTAATTCTATAAGGGTCGTCAAAACCAGGTCTTGTTTGGGAAAGGGTTAAAATAGATTCCTTGGCTGAGAGGTTAAGGTGCCCTGGAAGTATTGGTATAAACTTTATTTATTTCACATGAATTTGGATGAAAACTAGAAGCTTATTTAAGTACCCATCGATTCTGCTTCCTGGGTTGGGTGTGGTTAAATGTTACCCCTTCAAAAATTATTCTTGATTCTGACGTCAATGATAGATAGTAGAAGTGTAACATTAAAGTAAATTAAGTTGGGAAAGGATGATGATAACAACTATTTTCTCTCTGTTTCCTTCAACTCCAAAATTTTTTGCTATTATTTAGCATTTTTTACCTTCACTTCGAAAAGACTGTTTTCTAAACATCTTTCAATTTGCAACAAACTAAATTCTGTATTTACTTAGGAAAAAGGGTTATTTTTGAAAAAAAACTCATTTGAAGGTAATTCTCACAGATTTTGATTGACTTATTTATTAATCCTATATGTGTTTAATTATGTTAATCATTAATCCGTCCACGATGAAAAAGCTTATTAAGTTATAATACATGTTTCTACAGAACAAAGATATTTACAAGAGTGACATAATACAGTGTAGTTAACAATACAGAACATTTTCACACAAGATTCTAATAAAAGCTCTCCGCAGATATGATAATTCATTATGTGAATACTTATAAGTTGTAGCCAATATTTGAATGAAGAATCATATACATTAAAAATGACCTTGATAAATCATCATTTCTATGTTCATTATAAGTTTGTTTCAATCAATCAAATAGATATGTTTTAAATAGAACACTAGAAAAAAAGAACAAAATGTTGGTTAATATTTTCCTTCTTTTTCAACCATGCTGTTGATAACTCGTCATATCCTTTTCAAAAAGATATTACAATGATAAGAATGAAAATATTTTCAATACAGAATCTTGAAAAACTAAATCATATGCTTAAAGCTACTATTTCCCAGATTTGGACCCAAAAATTGTCAAATACAAACGAAATGTACACTTTTTAAGCTTTATATGACCTGATTAAATGATTATGAGAAACTATTGAAGCAACGACTCATTTTTTCGCAATTTGATACCAAATTCATGAAGCGATGTCGAAAGTAGGTCAAAACAGTAGGACATGCGACTTTCTTAAATGACGTCACAACATACATGATGACGTCATATTGAAATTTAAGTATGAATCTCGTTTGAATCATGGTCCGCGCTGTATGCACATGCGCAACAATTTAAAAATAATTCTAACCCCATCAGTGATGGGGTTGAATTTAGGCTTGGATTCTCCCTAAATTCAGCTATCTGTCTTGTAATTTCGGCTCATTCTCTGTCTGAATCGCATATTATTAACCATCCCGAGGTGGTCAACACAAAAGTTTTGCATATTTTTTCAAAAAATTTCATTTTTTGCAATTAGACCATCTGTTACCGTCGCCCTTTAATGTCTTGGTACGATATGTATAACTGAAGATGAAAAAACTTGTCGATATAAGAGACCGAATTTATTGGTCATCTTGATTAAGGTTCGAGTTTGAAATTTTACAGAGTTTAAATGCTTCAACCAAGTACTTTGCAAGCCTTTTTATGTTTACTTCTTTGGTATCAGACATGATCCTTTCGAACAAATTTAGTGTCGGATATGCGTTTTTCCATTCGTCTGTGAAATATAAAATTCTCAATTCATCATATAACGGACATGTAATTACAAAATGAAATTCGTCTTCAATAGTGAAGGCGTTTTAGACACCACTCACAAAATCTCAAGTTGTAGTCATTATTATTATGTCTGCCTATTTCTACGTTTAATTGGTGACTGGAACATCTAAAGTTAGCTTGAGTACGACAATTTTGACAAGGAATGTCGGTCAAAAGATATCGTTCTACGTCAAGCAAGGAATAAAAGTTTTTGTAGTATTTGGTTTTTTGGGAGTCGTTGACTTTTTCGCGAATCATCTGATAAGAGCAATCTATCAATCGTTGTTTAAAAACTTTCAAAAAAGCGTTGGAATCACCTACACTGTTAGAAAACCAAACATATCCAAAACCGTGTTCAAATAATATCTCTTTAATCTTTGAGGCCCATGTAACGCTTCCATTTTCGTCTAAATTCCTTAGCATATCATAACATTGTTTGGGGTACCTATCAATAGACATTTCTGTGAGCTTGATCCAGTACTTGATACATTGTGACATATAATTAACTGCAAGAGGATATCTTCCACATTCTGACAGTGCTAAAAAGTCTGAGGTATTTTTATTTAAAGAACAAATACGTTTGCAAAAATCAATGTGTACTTTTTCAATAGACTGGCTGTATTCATAACCCCAAATATCAGATGCAAAACAAAGTATTGGTTTAACCTTAGAGTCGAAGAGTTTGAAATTATCAACTATGCTGAAATAACCAAACATCTTTTGTGATCTGTAGATGCTAAAACATGCTTTTCTGGCTTGTGATGCTTGATTAATTTTATGCATTGTCCAACATAATCTAGATGTAAAAAAGCTCCTATGTATTTATAACTTGTAGCTGTTTCAACTTCTTTACCATTATAGAACCATTTTTCATTGGCTCTCAATACTCCACCTTTCCTAAAAACAATTATCTTAGTTTTATCCAAGTTTAAACTCATTCCAACAGATTCGCAAAATGTATGTATAGTATTTAGAAACGAGCAATTTCTATCCCTTTCCTTCTATATTTCAATGACTGTTTATATTTCAAAATGATTTTGTTTAGCATTTTAGATATCCATTGATGATGACCGGGCAATATTTAAACTTCGACTTAAGCGAAAATTCGTCTTATCCTATGTCGACATAACGAGTGTCGACTGTATATTCAAAAGCGGTGATATTGAAATATACTTTCTGTACTATCTTCTACTGACTTGATTTTCCTTTCTAAGAACTTCTTTCTGATTAAAATGGCTATTTATGACCAACAATATTCTAGATTGGTTAGCTTGGTTAAGTAAAAAACGTGCAATTGAAAACAAAAACATAAATATAAAATGAATAGGTCTGTATATTGTGTTTCTCATTTCATAGAACTGAATAATGAACACTATAAATAAATGGCAATGTCCCGCTGATATTATTGCGTAAAGATATTTTTCTTAGTTTAATTAAGATTCTTTCTGCACAATCATTATCTTTAATTTCAACCCAGAGAGCACTACATTATTTTTGATATTAGTTTTTAACAAACACAGCAAATTGCATGTTTCTTCAGTGGATTAAAATTGCCGCAATAACTAACGCTTTGCTTATCTGGAAAAGGGGTCAGGAACGACATGATGTCATCAAAAAACCCTCTCATGCTACATTATATACCGTACTATTTCTATCCGGAAACCTACCAGCGCACGCGCGATCTTAAACTGGCCCCGGTTTCTCGGAAAAACTTAAGTATATTCTCAAGAGAACATGCTCAACTTCAAAGGGACACTCTCCAACGTTGAAGGGTATTCAATTGAAGTTCACATGCATTTCGTGCGATTTGAGCACGGTACTCAGATTTGAGCATGAGAACATACGTAAGTTTTTTTTCGAGAAACCAGGGCCTGGTTACCAATCCTGTACTACTTCGTGTCTTAGTAAATACGAAGTAGTACATACGTAACGTCAGCTACTGGTACTAGATGTATATCGTCGCTTTTCATCGAAAACCTTGTAACTGCAGCTTGTTTAAAGCTGCAGTTACGAGGTTTTCGTTGAAAAGCGACGATATACATATTTTTTCTATTGAATGGTAAAGAGAAAATCAATGTTTTTGGGCGATGTTTAAGAACTTTTTGAATGGCTCGAGCGTTGATAACCTGTCGAGATCGCACACGTGTTGAAAGGCTTCTGGATAGAAAATGTTATGGTAAAAAATGTAGCATGAAAACTGTCTATTTGATATGCAACTTCATGCTGTATTATGTCAAAAATTGTTTCTCATGAAACACGGTTTAAAAGTACAAGTATCATGCAATTCACCAAGATTTTTTTTCTTGTTGCTTAATTGTTTGACAATTTCAATGAAAAGTTTCATGCATTTCATCCACAGCAAGCATAGAAACGTGAAATTTTGTTTGGCGCTGTAATATATTGCTGCTTTCCACAAAAAACGTAATTGTTGATAAAACAAGCTACATTTACGAGGTTTTTGTTGAAAACCTAAGATATATATTATACAACCACAGTACTGCACGATGCACAATGTAAGAAATAGATAGAAAAATAAACAACTAACAAAAAACAGAAACAAACAACGGACACACAAACAGAATGTGTGCAGTTCTTGTACGATATTCATACGTTATATTAAGATTAGACAAGGATTTTCTAAATTTCCGACAAGAAGACATTTGAAGTGATTTTGTAGCGTTGTTTTTTATGCCCCCGATAGGGAGGCATCATAAATTTGACTTGTCCGTCCGTCCGTCTGTCCGTCCGTCTGTCTGTCTGTCTGTCTGTCTGTCTGTCCGTCCGTCATTCCGTCCAAAAACTTTAACATTGGCCATAACTTCCTTATTACTGAACATATTCGCTTCATACTTTACCACAACATTCCTTGGTACATTACCTTTCTGTAGGCACATACTTTGGTGACCTTGACCCCTGGATGACCTTGACCTTGAACATAGATTGGCCATAATTTAAAATCAAAGCGGTGTCGGGGGCATTGTCATCTTACAGTGATAGCTCTTGTTTGAAGACAGTGATGACCAGCATTTGTCATATTGTCCCAATATTTTCTACCTTGTTGTTAAAGATATTGCCTAATTCCCGAGTGTCAATTGGGTCGTCTATATAAATCAGTCTGTTTAAAAGCAAGCAATCAGTTCCATTTTCTGGGAATTTTGGTTGATTGTGGCACTTTAGCATTCCAAGAAAACAAGGACTCCCAGGCAATTTGTAAAAACACGGTCACTATCATTAAAGATAGCCGGAAGGATAGATTTAATGAAGACTGGCCTAATTATCGGATGGTCAATTTCGGATAGACACACGCACTTATTGCTTACAGACGTATGGATTGTATGGATTTATTTATCAGTGGGCGATTTTAGCCTAATATGACATATCTGGGGTATTCCAAACGGGCCATGGGTTGTCATAAATAGACGTGACAATATGGCGTAATAGCTTGTCAATGATATAGATGTACGCAGTACATGCGCACTTAACACTGCAAGTACACCAAATCTATCTTAACCCTTTCCCAAACGTCAAAATTTTAGGGTAATCCTCTACAAAAACTGCCACAAATGACAAATGGATGTTATCAAAGATAGGATTTGTGTAAAATATGGCACAGAAAATATTTAGACAAAAGGAGAAACTGCTGGTTATCAGCAGTTTCTTCTTTTGTTTCAATGTTTTCCCAGCCCATTCTCTTAGGGACGTCAAAATCAGGTCTTGTTTGAGAAAGGGTTAAAGGGGCCAATGCTAGGTTTTTATGCTTCCGAACTATTCGGGAACTCATAGGCCCTATTTGTACATTGAAAAACAATTTGCAATGCATAAAACCCCCAATCACGGCGAATAACCATCTTTCCTTTGCTATAGATCAATCCTTTACAAGCGTGTTTACAGATTCTATTTTTACTTCAAAACGAGACAAGGTCAAGGTCAACGAGGCACACCCCAACAGTATTAACTCACCGTACAACCGGTCGCGTCGATGACTGTGACCTTATTTGTTAGGGATGCGTGGAAAGGTTTATTTTGTAGAAGCACTGAACATTTATACGCGTATTTATCAACTATAGAATACTAAAGATCATTTCGTTTATTTATAAAATAAATTAATTTGACCTACCATGCACCTGACATCAGATGCCGAATCTGTCTTCGCTGACTTTCGACGCAGCCGGTTGTACGGTGTGGTGAATCTCGCTGAGCACAGATGACGTACCTGTGACGTAATTGCTTTTTGAAGGTTGGGCATGTGTAACCGTTACAAAACAAAAACAATGGCAATAAAATGCGTATCCGCATGTTATTCATTGACTTGGATTTTAAAACTTAATAAAGCTCAATGAGTGCTAACAATGGACATAAATGATCTACCCCTTCAGGTTGGTAATTTCATACGTTATATCTGGTTTGTTATTTTTGTGTCATTTGCATTTTCGACAGTCTAGCAGGTCCCCTTTTAAGTTTGTTGATTTCAGAGAGTCTAATAGCCTCTGGTATTTATCCTTCATTCCTTTTGAAAAGCACAAGTGCTGTTTTTGTCTGCATTTCGGATTAGATTCCCGTGCTTATTGCGCAAATAAGTATTTTTGTGTTTAAATACAAATCATTTTAATTAATTATTGTCAAAATCGCACGAGTAAAAAAGCTACTCACTTTCACAAAATCATGAGAAATTTGAAATTGTCACTTTTACAGAATATCTTGCATTAGAATTGTATATTATTCGACAACGGGGGTAAAGAAAGACAATATGATAAGGTTTAAATGAAATATAATTTGGCGCAACTGGCCATGGCTGGTATATTACATAATATTACATTAAGAATGTAACAATGAATTAAATTAAATATCTAATAATTAAATTATAGAAAGCATTATCCTTATCAATAAATCATAATCTCCTGCTCCGCCATCGGCCGCAGAACTGAGCTTGATTAGTGTCCATTTATTGATTCAAATTTAGCAAGTTTGTTTGTCCAACCACGGTTCCAAACACAGTGCTTGATGGTTTACGCCGTAGTGACCTCCATCGATTATCATCATTTCATCCTGTACCATACCATTATCGACCAGCCATGACAGTGGGTTTTTGTTGATAAACGAGTCTGAAATGAGCAATAGAAGCGAGAGCAAAAAGGGATGGGAAACGGGCGGGAAACAAAGCCACGTGGTTTCTAATTTTTTCGACTGTACTTCACCATGTGAACTGTGTCCTGGCTATATCTGAAAAGGGCCCGCATGGGTTATACCCCTGCTTTTATATGGATCTGGACTTGACCACGTGACTTTATCCCGCCGCTAGCCAATCAAACGATAGCACCGTCATCAATTCCAGGAACTAGTATTAATAGATTCGGCCCTGTGTCGAATAAACCGGCCCAATCTTTAAATGATTGATCCGAAATATTATTCGACAACGGGGGTAAAGAAAGACAATATGATAAGGTTTAAATGAAATATAATTTGGCGCAACTGGCCATGGCTGGTATATTACATAATATTACATTAAGAATGTAACAATGAATTAAATTAAATATCTAATAATTAAATTATAGAAAGCATTATCCTTATCAATTAATCATAATCTCCTGCTCCGCCATCGGCCGCAGAACTGAGCTTGATTAGTGTCCATTTATTGATTCAAATTTAGCAAGTTTGTTTGTCCAACCACGGTTCCAAACACAGTGCTTGATGGTTTACGCCAAAAGGTTCCCGAAGGAAGCACAGCGTACTGGTGGAACCTACCGCCAAAAAAGCGGCCCATCATGCACCGTCTCCTATACCAGCCATGGTCAGTTAGGGGAAACAAGTGTTGTAATAATTATACATTATTGCTTCAGAGAGAGTATTCAGCATCAAATCATAACCTCAATTGGACAGAAATGTGTCGTCTAATTCAAATCATCTTGGAAATTCTTTTATCTTCGGGTAATTGATCGCGTGCTTATCATGCTTACTGGAATAAGATTTTGTATAACTTTTCATGCGTTTTAGTCTTAATTGCTGTAGCGTTGATGTTTTGTGTAACACCAGATATTATAGTGGCTATGGGACATTTTACCAGATTTCCGAAATTGTTCTCTAATTTTGCAGATAATTAGTTGCATAAATTTGTCCAAATAGCGTCTCATAGCAACGAATTAAAAAGAGCTCAGGCGCCTTGTTGAATACCCCTAAATCAAGGACATGCTTAAACCTCATTTGTTTCAATTCTCCTTTCATCAATATTAGAGTTCTGCAACCAAATATGAGGTCTGTCCGACTTAAAAAACATTAATTCGACTAAACACGAAACTATGATTCTTACTTGCATCTGAAATATGCAACAAGCGAAATTTGTACTTCCCCCAGCTTTATAGAAATAATTCCCTCTCCGACGACCTTTGGCATTAGAAATATTCAAAACAATTTGCTGAATGCATCCTTTCTCATACTATATTTATGTAGGTCTATGAATACATTTTAAATGTTTTTATCGTAGACCAGCGTCTTCATTCATATAGCAAATAAACATTTATTACTTGACCTCACTTGATTATGGTACACAGGTTTACAAACAGAGTAGTTAGTATAAATGTGGAATGATCCGACAGCGGTCTCAGTTCCCCTACGCTTAACATAATTTTGAAACCCAACGTTGGATCGCACGGCCACAACCTTAGACCTTTTTGGCAGATCCCCTTATACATTATCGATTAGAAAGCCAAATAGATTATCACCTTCCTACAAAGAAGAATCCAATTTATAAATCTCATTCATTATAAAAGAGCATTATCAACCTTATACATTATTAACCTTATACATTATCATTATAACAACCATTATCAGCCTTATACATTATCAATATAACAAACATTATCAACCTTATTCATTATCAACCTTATACATTATCAACCTTATACATTATCCTTATATATCATAACAACATGTCACATTATTCAATTATATATAATTATCACATTATCATTTTTACGTGTCATATACGAGAAAGAGAGAGAAAAAACGGTGTCACCAACATTTCTCCAATGAAATTGCAAAATAATAATGCATTTGGAAAAAAAAAGACACGTGAGGTGATAATCTTTAGATGTATATAAGTTTGTCCTGTGTACCTTCTTCGTGTATTACATAACTTTCAAATATCTATGCATTTATCCAAAAGCTAGCAAATTGAGCCCTTATCCTTCATATTGCTGCAGCTTACTCCCTTAGCAATGCTATATAAAACACAATATGCCTTACACAATTGTAATGAGAACTCCTAATTAAAGCTGTTACCCCTTTTTGTTGTTGTTGTTGTTGTTTTAGTTACCGTTAGCTTAATATGATTTAGACATACGAAGACCTCCCTTTAGAGGTTTTAAGATCAATTATTTTGTGTTATTTATTCTGCCTTCTATCCTATTCTTAGAGCTATTTGCAGCAAAGTGACTTCTCTTGGTGTAGAAGCCTGAAGGGCTATTTTTTTCATAGAAGTAAATAACATTTTTTACAATGTAGTAAAATTTAAGGATTAATTGTGTAGTTGGATATAGATGCAATTGAATGACCTAAAACTTAAGTTGAATTATCCTTTTTCCGTTACCTAGTATGAATAGCTCTAACAAAGATGTTATTGCAAATCAATTTTGCACAAATTGTTTGATCCAATGCATTTCCTTGACATTTTACCATTTTTTTAAATAAAACCAACGTTATATATGTTATATAGTACAACGGTTGTCTTTTTGTTTTTCATTTACTCGCTCTTAAAGTGACATTTCACAATTATTTTTACATAAATTTTTCTTTAATTCTATCTGAAAGAGCATCTTTTCTTATGGAAATTCTGAAAATTTCAAGTCAAAATATTGAACCGTTTACGAGAAATATGTATTTTTGTGCTAAAATTAGACAAATTATTGTGGACAACAGTTCAGATTTATATAAATTTGTCATTTCTGTCTCATTTTCGCCAATAAATAACAACCTCAAACAACTGACAGCATTTCTACGCATTAGAATAAACAATCTTTGCATCAAGACATACTTTTAAAAAATGAAATAAATGTGAAATATCGCTTTGACTGGGAAAGCCAAAGATATCTCTAAGATGGTAATATTGGTACCAAATCTTGAGCCGAATAAGCGACCCAGAACTGCAAAAAAAATTCATGGTTCGTTTTAACTCGAAAGAAGGATTCTGATCATATGGTATGGCGCATCCAAATCTACATATACATATTTAATGCAAGCGGTTGGACATAATATTTTTCTGTACGCTGATTAGTCTGGTTCCCGTACCTGAAATCTATTATGAATATAGTTTATAACGTAGTGTATTAGAGGCGGGAACCAGACTATACGCTGATACCCTCAATTTGCACAAACAGTTCAAAATATTCGTCATTAAAGGCATATAACGAAATCCAATAATATCTGCCATAGGCTTTATTTAATTTATTTCTTAATTTTTATATAAGAGGAAGGAATATATTGTCATGTACACCACGCATAATGCAAAATTATGAGCAGATTGTCCAGTCACGGTGCAAAGTGGTCAGATCATGTAGATATTGGAATGGTTGATAATTTTGCTTTACCTACAATTTACTTACAATGTTCCATTTTTTACCCTACCTGTAAGGGCGATGGAAATACTATAAAGATAATAAAATGAACTTCAGAAAGGTTACATATAAGATTTAAACATGACAGTTTTAGAATTACTATATGCATGATAAGTCTTTTTCGATTTATCTAAACATTTGAAAAGATGATTTAAGTTCTGAGAAGTTTAGCAAACGCATATCGAATCTTTATTTCCGAGTCTTTATAGTCCTATAAGCTTTGGATGGAATGCTGTAAAATGTTAGTATAAAAAACTAACCCAATGTGATTCGTTTGATTTACTTACTACTTACTAGTTAGTTTTCAAGCACCTTGTAATTTCAGGATATTTAAAGTATATGCTGCAGCTACATCACAGAATTAGATACGAAATGGTGGAGGTACCGATTTGCCAATAATTCACCATTCTTCCAATAATTTCATTGGAAATATCACAAGGTTGAGAATTGACTTGGATGCCTGGACTGAATTTCTAAACGTAGGCCTATGTCATTGTAATGCGGGTTGATTCCGAGATAACAAAAACGGCCAAATGAACTTTCGCACTTTAAGTAAGAGAAATTTACCAGTAGCTTATTTAATGGACCTAATTCATATGAATCAATGTTCGTTTTCAACTTTTGTTCCGAAAGTAGGTGGTTTAAATGCATATCTCGGACATTGAATTCTGAAGCACTTTGAGATTTTTGATTTGTACAACTCTTACGAATTAGTTTTCTTTTGTAATTCCGTTGCTAATTATAGAAATCTTTTGAATTTCAATCAGGTCCTAAAGGAGACAATTTGATGCTGAACAATTCCCCTTGTGCATAAGACATTTATGAATTACAGAATGTAGATAATAATTTTCGAAACAGGTCTCTGTTGTTGAAATACGTATTTATCCTGGACTGGTACCGTATACCTCGAGGAAACAAGAACAACTTCCACTATATGAGCATGTACTTCATTCAACAAAGGCTATTTTAAATGAATTCTAGTTATTCTAACCATATTATCGCTCTGTAGACAAGTTTATGTTGTCACTGCAATATACTTCGTTTATATTCTACAGGTAGTCTTTAATCTTACCATTTATCAGTCTCCCTTAATCAAATGGGTTTGAAAAGTAAAACTATAGTGCATGTAACTACACATTCGCCATTGCTAAGCTTAACTTTTTTCTTCTTCTTCTTCTTCTTCTTCTTCTTCTTCTTCTTCTTCTTCTTCTTCTTCTTCTTCTTCTTCTTCTTCTTCTTCTTCTTCTTTTTTACCCTGTCATCTTTCAGGTTAAATAGTGATTAGTGAAGATATTTCAATGTAGATTTACTCGTTTTAAAATGAATTTTGATTTCACACCCTTGTACATGTATCCTACTGTTTATTAATTTGCTGCCAAAATAAGCAACAATATCCTTACCCATGTCCACCGGGGACTTCCTCTTCTGTGTGGGTTGTGGCACCAATACTCTCGTCATTTGAAGTAGATCTAGATCCGTCACGGCTTCCATATCAATGTCTTGCCAGTTTTCACATACATGTACTCCTTTTTCCAACTTTTTGGGTATCGTCTGTGTTGTGCCTTCTCGGAGCCATTCTTGTAACTAGTTGATCAAATTTCTGAAAGACATCATAAATCATGAGAATACCATCAAATTGCAAAATTCAGGTTGAGGCAAGAAGTACGCGAATTTCACATTTTGAATGGACAATTGATATTTCGGTTATGACGTCCTATAACTTACTAATTTCTACACACACACCTAACATTTCGTAATATGATCACCTTTTATTCTAACCTCAACCGTCAATAATGCCATTACAACAGCATGCTCAATATTAGATCTACATTTGTATTATCAAGTCTAATAAGGGAGGTTGGTTTAAAAGACCGAAATTCATTACGCAAAGTAGGACAGTATCATCCTCATCCTCCTCATCAACATCATCATCATTTTAGTGCATCTTTTATTAGACGCAATCCCAGTTAAAGTGGACAATTGACTAAATTTTTTTCGAAATTTTTCATTTTACCATTCACTCATTCTGGACAAATTTTCTTCATGGATCACATCTTCTGCGCAAATTTCTCTTGTTTTGTCAAGTGGGCTTGCCTAGTTTTGGAGTTATAGAATGTTAAATGATCGAATGTGTGCATAAAAAAATGCGTATTTTAAATAGACACCTTTGTGAAATGTGTGTCTAATTTCCCATTAAGTTATGCCTAAAGAATAATAAATCCGATACATTTTGATGAGTATTTGTTTGTAAAATGTGAATCAATTGACAATATGGGTGAAAATGGTGAATTGTACCTATGCGAATGAAAATACAAAACAGCTATCCTTGTACAATTCCTTTATTTTAGAACGTTGACTACTTCCAACATTTCTAAAATACACCAAACAACCTTTAATTTTCTCTTGTATTATTAAACAAAAGCAATGAGTTATTCCCTTAATCGATATGCAGAAATGGAAAGTCAATGATTTATTACAAATCAACAATAGTTTAAAACTGGTCTGTCCCGAACGTAACTACAGATTGTCCCGTACGTAATGTGCTTTCTTTTCTTTAATACCACAGCCTCTGTGTTATTACCTTTTCAATCAAATCATAATATTATCAGGCAATATCCATTTGCCAGACACTTTGTCAAAAAATTATAATGAAATGAATAAATGAAAATAAATACAACTCTATAAGCCATCTGGGTGTGTTGTTTTACAAATTAAAACTTCCTAGCCAAATTAATTTCAACTTATAAAAGTTGAGATGTTCGTATTGTTTTGACACATGAGGTATGTGTAATAACTGCTTAATTAAGTGAAATGTTATCCAAAATTTGCTAGACATCCTTAAATCTGATGGATCCAATTTACGAAAACGTACGGGACACTTTTTATAAAGGTAAGAAACGCTGAAATAATCTATTTTAATGCATTAATCTAGTGTAATGTATATGGATATGAATATATTCCTATATATATCAACAAAAACCGGCATATTTTGAGGAACTTTCCTCAATATTGTAAAAATAGTTTCAATTAAGCGTAATTATAATACCATTACGTACGAGACTAGTACGAGTACGTGTACAGTCTATTATGTGCATTAAAAGTCTATTTTGCTTAAACTGGAGCCATTAAGGAACCCAAAGTACATAAATAAAGCACAGGAAACGGTCCATTTCAGCAATTAAAAAACTGAAAACTAAAAATTGCCTCGAACGTTATGGACTCGTACGTCACTTTTTAATGTGTACCAAACTTTATTTGGCCTACTGTATCAATGCTATTATAGTAATCGGTATAATTCTTTTTATCATATTTGAAGAGACTTCGAATGGCGATGTTACTTGAAGAATTAAACTATTTATAACTACACATTTTTAACTACAGTTACTTTAGTTCTTGCCTCGTACGTTACGGGGTTAAAATTACGGTAAATTGTTTAAGAATCATGTTGATTTTGTAAAAATACTGACAAAGGTATATCAAAATACGACTTTATTTTGATATTATATATTTATACTGAAGTAGATTACGCTTGATTGATGCATTAGATGTATATTTATGTCAGTGTTTCTTAGCTTTAAAGAAAGTGTCCCGTACGTTTTTGAATTTTGGAGACAACGACTCGAGGCTTTTCTACAAATTTTGGATTACATTTTTTATATAAATCTTGGTATCGTTTTGGAGCTCTTTGTGTTCTGTACAGGATTGGGACAGTTCTGTTAAGATAATTTATTGTTGAAATTGACATTTTTGGTTTGAAAGTTAGAATTTATACCCGGAGACATCGGTTTTTCGTACCCCCTTGTTTGATTGTCACAAGATTTTCATAAGAAATGGGGTTCTTACGAACGTTAATTATAGATTAATTTTTTAGTTATAGGTGTTGGATGATAATAAATGTGGTGGGCATTTATATAATGTTGACTATTTGCAACTAGAACATATTAAAGGCCGGAGACATCAATTGTCCCCTTTAACTGGGATTGCGTCATTAACATTATTATGATCAATTAGTACACCATCATTATAATTATTGTTTTGATCATCATCATCATCATCATCATCATCATCATCATCATCATCATCATCATCATCATCATCATCATCATCATCATCATCATCATCATCATCATCATCATCATCATCATCATCATCATCATCATCATCATCATTTTTATATTAGATTCATTACAACTTTTAATGTTATTGTAGTTGTTGTCATCATCATTATCATCCTCCTCATCTTACTTTCTTAATAATTCTTATCATTTCTTCCCTATGGTTATCATCACTAGATCTATATAGATCTAGTTTCTTTTTCTTTTTCAATGATTATTGAAATAGAAACCTTACCTTAATGTATGTTTATTGACAGTCTTATTTACCTGTGAATGAATCTAATGTTGACCATTAGTGGCTGCTACTAGCAGCCTTGTAATTAAGTAAAGAATAAATACAGCACATAAATTATGAAACATCATATAAAACCCCAAATGATTCAATTCTCTACATTAGTAATTTACTAAATGATCTAGGCAACCATCATTATTGTCTCATCTGAATTGTATCGCTAAGCCTACCTAATATACAATCCTGGTGATGGATAGCCTATACAAAATTTTCAATAATTAAAGCAGCCTAACATTTAAAATTTCATAACGGTGATGGCGAATGAATGACATAACTCATCAGTGACAATTTAGCATCCCAGTTTCGGTAAATAACTCCCGAGTTTATCATTGGACTGATCAGGATTGACACTCAATCACGGATCGGCTCATCTTTTTTTTTTTTTTTTTTTTTTTTTAAGGCAATTAGATCTAGATCTAGATCATTAAAAAGTTGTAAAGTAATAGAAGAATCCGATGGCTGAAACTTAACTTACATGGTTTAGAATCTAGAGCAGTAACCGCACTTTACATTTAACTTCCTCCTTTTCCAGCACTGATCGACCAGACAATCCACGGACTACGATCATCCACTTTTCAGACCATCCACAGACAACAATAAACCCTTCTTTCCGTCGATGTACCACTAATTCTGGTCCCAGTTTCAACTGATCGACACCATCTCTCCCTCATTTTGGCATTTACAAGCTGAAACCAAACTGATTATTTACTTAACATAATATATCGACAGAGGCGTGTGTACCAGGAATACACATCTAGGACCGACATGTATCGAGATCTATTTTTAGGAGCAATGCATACACAAACATGAAGTTTAAAGGCGGTTTTAAACCGTTTCTTTATTTTATGTTTTATCGTAGTTCTATCATTATTAACCGGTTTGATCAAGATCGACAGTCTATAGATCTACATGGATCTTCAAGTCATATTCTTTTAATTTGTTTCGTCGGGATTTTATTGTTGAACTTGCTGAAAACTAAAGTCAACCTAAAAAATTAATCCAATGTTTTGTTGATTTTTCAAACAATAACCAGATGTGGTTGAATCTATATTAGATCTCTATATGTAGATCTATTTTAAAAGATCTATTTTGAATTTGCTATTAAGATACAAAGCCACGTGGTTTCTATTTTTTTCGACTGTACTTCACCATGTGAACTGTGTCCTGGCTATATCTGAAAAGGACCCGCATTGTATTGTTTTAGGTTATTTATCCTCGGTTGCCGGTTGCCCATATGACCGAGTAGTAGACTGGGCGTGCCCAGGAAGGAACTTCCTTCTTTTGACCTGTTTCCAGCTTTGAATGGTGGAGGAAGACCCCAAGTGAGCACCTGGGTAGAACCACCGACGTTCCGCAAGCCAGCTGGATATCTTCCTCACATGAAAGTTCATACGTCCCTGGCGGGATTCGAACCAACAGAGGTGAGGGGCAGGTGATCCTGAGTCAGCGACTCTAACCACTCGGCCACGGATGGGCCCGCATGGGTTTTACCCCTGCTTTTATATGGATCTGGACTTGACCACGTGACTTTATCCCGCCGCTAGCCAATCAAACGATAGCACCGTCATCAATTCCAGGAACTAGTATTAATAGATTCGGCCCTGTGTCGAATAAACCGGCCCAATCTTTAAATGATTGATCCGAAATATTATATGAGGCCTTAAGGTATGAAGTGCCTAATTAAAAACACCACTTTCTAGCCATACGAAATGCATCAAATTACACACACTTGTAAAAACACTTCACATAAGTTGATTCACCGTGCCTGATTTCAAAAAAATGCTTCAAGGAGAAAGAAATTTACAAATATTATTTTACTCTATATTCATATAAAAGGGAGGTAATTTGGAACATTTTTGTCTAATATTTCCATAAATATGCATTAATTCAAAATTCTAAACCGCACAAAATGCTTATGTTTATATTTGGAATAGAAATGTAACACACTTTAGGAATTACTAGCACTTTTCAAATATCGCCGCGGGCTCTTTGGTGCTAATTAGGCCCTTTTTACCTTAATGAGCTCGGGCCTAGAAAATAGCACATTCCTACGTTTGTAACCCTTCACGCTAAATAGCTAAAAGGGGACCTCCTACGAAGGCTAGTGAACAAATTCCGAGTAACAGATCAGACTGAACAGGCGTCAGCCAGATATTGTATTTCTGAAATAAAAAAAATGGTAACATATGAAAAACAATTTACATCTATAAAGTTACTTTTGATTAAAATGTTTCGATCCTAGTAAGTCTGCGAAGTCCGCGCACCCTTACCAGGGTCGAGACTTTACACATATCCAAAAAGGCCCATTTTAACGTGACATATCACATTTGAGATGATCTTGTATCAAGACCAGCACGCGCAATAGCTTAGACCAACCTGTTTTAAGTTAATAAAGATAGTATTTGTGTTTAATGTAGGTGAGAAAATATTGAGAAAGCTTATCATCAGCATTTTCTTCTTTTGTCTCAATGTTTTCTCAAGCCTTTTCTAATAGGAATGTCAAACCAGGCCCCGGTTTCTCGAAAAAACTTAAGTATCTTCTCATGCTCAAATCTGAGCATCGTGCTCAAATCGCAGGAAATCCACGTGAACTTCAATTGAATACCAATCAACGCGTTGATTGGTATTGAATAGAAGTTGAGCATGAACTCATGAGAATGTACTTAAGTTTTTTCGAGAAACCGGGGCCAGGTCTTGTTTAGGAAAGGTTAAGAGAACAATATGGTCCTCCTAATCACACGACACTTATCAATACAAAGTATAGAAATATCAGTATTTGGGAATTCAAATAATGCGAGAACACCTGAAAAGTATAGGTTGTCGGTATTATCGCAAAACATCGTAACTCCAGCTTAAATTAAGACTATACGACACCGACTATATTCTTCAAATAGAAAATGTAGGTTTTCAAAAGTTTCGGCAAGTTGGAATTGTTAACAATAAAATGAAACGGATCTTTAAAGTAGATACATATTGATAATGGTATTTATAAGTGATTTATAATAATACTTTTAGGACGATTTATAGCTTAAATTTCATATCGTATCTAGCAAGCAGTAGCATTAATGTATCATTTTCGACATCTTTTCTCTTTAAGAAGGCCTAAAGCTGATTTTTATCGGTACAGAGATTATTGGTACATTAAATTTGATCTCAAGTTAATATATAGTATTCTACCGCGTGGAATTTCTATATTTTTATACAGAATTCCAGGAAAACTGATGTACCATTAATATCCTATTCATAAAAATATGTAGATTTATAAATATTACTCGATGGCAAAATTTTAGACTGGTCCGAATTTAAAAATTTTGCAGACGACCATTTCAAGTGAATGAAAGTTTCCATTTTTTGTCTTCTGGGTCACTAATATTTTTTTTAAAGCTTCCTTATTCTTTTCCAAAACCTTCTTGTGAGGCTTCCAAAGGCGTAAAGGAATGGTATTGGATTTCTAAACAAAAATAATCTTGTCAAAATAGCAATTCAATTCAAAATCCTTTATTGGCTGAAACCCCTTCTTGGGGTACATCAGCAAAAACATTACACAATAACATTCATACGTGACAAAGTACGGGGAAGAACAAAGAAACAGACTATACATTCCATGAAGAGTTGCCCGGATTTATGACATTGGTTTTATTTATCCATATCTCAATCGCTTACGTCATGACTGATTTCATTTATCCATAACACAAGGCCCCAAATATGACCTAAATTACGTTAGTGGTGGGTCAAAACCTCGCATCTACAAATTTTCCAAGCTGTAGTTACGAGGCTTTGATACACCATCGGCCATTTAAACATGTGGAACGTTTTGTGTTTTTGTAGATATCTTTAAATTGATTGTTATGTTGATTGATTGATTGTCATCATAATTCAGTGTATTCTCATTGTGGATTTAACTTTATTTGAAAGTTATAAATATGCTAGGTGTGTGAACAATTGTGTGATATTGTGCGACCAGCATTATAATGTGTTTTCGTGTCAAGCAGTCAATTGTGCCAAAACTGTGAGTACGCAATTCTTTTGTTGTTGATTTATTGTATGATTTAAGAATATTTGATTCATTCCATGCTGTTTTTTTTCTTTGTGTTGACGTTATTTTAACAGTGTTCTGTATGATAAAATAGATGTTATGACATCGACATTAGTGATAATCATTATTTCAGAGCAGATGCCGATTTGTTGCATCATGCCTGTGCATGGTTGTTCTTTTGTGCTGGCCGATCTGTGTCAACATTTATTTAAAGAGAGTAGAATAAGAAACCAATTTACTGTTAAAGTGTTATGATTTGAAGTGGGACATGATTACATTTATCATTTTGCACAGATTTTTTAATTGTTTTAATGATTTACAATTCATAATTTGTTTGAATTTTAATGAATTTGGCCTTTCATAATAATACTTTTTTATATAAACTTTTCGCTCGTTACTGAAAAACTGGCATTTAAGAATGTAATGGAGCTCATCTCCTGTATCATTTTGGTCACATAATATACACTTTCTTTCGGATATGTCTATATTACTCCATCTACCTGTCTCAATTGGGAGATGGTGGTTGGCTGTCCTGAATTTAACAAAGTTAAGATAATCTTTTTTGGAGAGCTTGAGAAAGTAGTCTTCAAGATTAATATTTTCTTTGAATATGTTATAAAGAATACCCTTATTTGAGAGTTGTAGATTTGCATTCCATTCTTGTTTGTATTGATCAATTAATGTATTTTTCACCAGTGTTTTGAAGTGTTTTTGACTTATTGTACAGTTAGATTGATTGATCCAGATGTCTGGTCTTCCAATTTCATTTAATATTTTTCTGATATAATCAACCCATTTTGATTGGAAACCTGTGGTATTAATTAATAGCCGATATAATTTTGATGCTAATTTATTTTGTTTGCCTATTATTAATTTATACCAATAAGTTATCATTCTTGCTTTGATAGTAATTGTTAATGGGTATCTACCGGTCTCAGCATACAACATATAATTTGGAGTACTCTGCTTTAAATGTAATATTCTCTTCATGAATGACAAATGTACTTTTTCTAGGAGTTTGTGGTCTTCATATCCCCAAACTTCCGAAGAGAAGAGTAATATTGGTGTAATAGTGTTATCAAATAATTTGAGAATCAGGTCTATAGGTATGTTTAAATTATTTACCTTTCTGTATAAGAAGAAAAGGGCTTTTGTTGCTTGTTGTGATAAGTGCTTTCTGTTATTAAGGAAATTACCACTAGAAGAAAAAATTGTCTCTAGATATTTATAGGACTTGACTATTTCTATGGGAGAGTTATTTATTTTAAAAACAGACAATAAGAAAGGTGTTTGTTCTATTTGCATATCCTAGCACAAAAAACGTTCAAGGAAATAGAATTTGAAGACGTCGATCACCAACGTTGTTTGCAAATAGCCACAGAAAAGTTTCCCGCTTGTTTATGAAATTTATTTTAATTACGAAAATCCATTTATCAAAATCCTGTTTTTCTTCGGTTGCACATTTTGTGCAATTAAATTTTTGTATCATAATCAGTTGAAATAGTGAAAATATAGGAGAATTGTCACCCAGCAAGTTTTGAAGGCATTGTTTGTAGAATTATGAAATTAATATTTAATAACTATATCTGAAATATGAATATGAAATGATAAATTGAGGCAAAACTAAATATGCAATGTTATCTGTGTTAAGGTTTTATTATCTAAGCATCATGGACAGTATAGACAGTCAACATTTGGAACCAATTAGACTCTTTATGAAAGTGTCATTAGGATAAGCTAGCGGAACTATTTCGTTAAACCCCCTTTGGTATCTATGTTGGATTAATTAGCACATGTAGGTGCAATATTCCTTTGATGCTATGATGTAACATTAAAAAGGCGGGAATGTGTGGTTGACCAATGGGTATGAGTGAGACAGATTGATTATGATGAATGTATGTAAGAATGATTGTGATTGGTTGTGTGATTAGAATATGGTCATGTGATGTATGAGTTTTGGAAGGAAGATTGAGATCAGATAGAAATTTACCTTTGGCTTGAGAACAACAAAATTAAGATTGATTTTAGAAATTTGGAGTTGAAATAGAAGTTTAGAAATTGTAACTGAAATTGAATTTGAAATAAGTTGAGAAATAGTAAGATCAAGGATGGACAGTTACATGTGAACAATTTGAAGAATTTAGATATAATAATAATTTGGTTTTTGGAAGAACAATTTGGACTTTGACTTATTTAATACCATCCCACAACAACACAACCCAGTGACAAAATATCCCCCGGTGATATAATGGTGGATGAATCCCGGTACGATACTGAAGAAGGATTTTGATCAGTGATTTGAGTGAAATTACAAATAATAAGGAAAATGGCGAAGTCAAGCGAGTTGCGACATAATGGACTAAATGTGCCAGTTTTTGAAGAGGGGAACAATGCCACATTTTGGCTCAATAAATTTGAGAGAGTGGCAGTATTGAAGAAGTGGACTGACGACGAAAAGTGTACGTTTTTCTGTTTGTCCCTAGGCAGTCAGTGTGAAATTTGGTATCAAGGACTTAGTGCTGAAATCCAGAACGATTTCAACCAACTGAAGCAGACATTCCTTGAACGTTTTGACAGTGCCCATAGTCGTGTTTTCAGCTATGCTGAATTTTTGGACTTACACCAAGAGGCAGACAACGTTGACACATACCTAGAACGTGTCACACACTGCGGACGTGCGTTGGGGAAGTCAGACACAGAAATACTGGACAAAGCCATCCATGGACTGAGGAAGGAAGTCAGAAACTTTGTCCTGATGAAAGAGGCCAAGACGCTGGATGATGTGAGAAGATACGGGAAAATGGGACACTCGCTGCTGACCAATGAACAGAGAGAAGAGGTGTCGAGCGTTAAAACTGACAATCAGCAGAAGTCCAACAATCGAAGTGGAAAACGGCATAATTCTGGGAACTTACAAAATAAGCGCGGTGAAAATAAAAATGAAAGTGTGAATAGTGCTAGATATAATGGAAGTAATAAGAGGAGGAAGTTTGACCAAGCTTGTGTGCATTGTGGTGAGTACAGTCACATTTCTTCTCTTTGTAAGTTTAGGAATGCCAAGTGCTATGAATGTCACGAGATAGGCCATATTGCACGTATGCATCGCCCTTATTTTAGGAGATAGGGACTCGCGCCTATCCCTAGATCTTCTGGGGATGGGCAAGAAAGGGAAAATTTGGCAGACACTGACATCTGCATTGGAAAAGCTTACAAGTTAGGTGAAGAGAAGAATCTAGTGGATGTCAGATTGGGAAAATTTTCTGTGGCAGCCATGCTTGATTCTGGTGCGTCCATTTCTTGCTTGAGTCTTGATACTTATAAGAGAAGTGGGCTAGCCAAAGAATTTCCGCTCGAAATTTCTGATGTACATGCAGCACAGACCGTTGATGGCAGCCACATGAAAATTTTGGGCAAAATTAACATTCCTTTAAGTATTTGTAGGTTATCTTTGACTCAGACTTTCTACATTTTCAAGAAACTGAACCAGTCTGTGATACTTGGAAGAGATTTTCTGAAAGAGCAAAAAGCGCAAGTTGATTTTGACCGTGATATTCTAGAGATCCAAGGAGGATTAGTTGTCACGCAAATGTTTTCTGCACCTCAGAAGACCAGTCTAGCACGTCTGATCAATAGAATAAGCATTCCACCAAGGTCAGCAACAGTAGTAAATGTCAAGGTCAGAAAGTCTGGTGTCAAAGGTATAACTGTAGTTGAGCCACTTAGAACCTTACCGTCAAAACACAGTGTTATAGGAGCCAGATCCATAGCTAATGTTCAAAATGACCAGGCATGTGTTCAATTGTTAAACCCAACACATGAATGGTTATATTTGAAGGCAAATGAACCTATTGCTAGAATTGAATCGTTTGAGAAAAGTGCTATTTTGTGTGAGATTGATGATTGTACCCCTGACAGTGTGTCCACTCTTATCAGCAATACGCAATCATGCAATACACTACCCCATTCCAACACCCCCACTGACACACACATTCCATACATTAATGAAGTACACAATGACACTCAGTACATAGACATAGCCAAAACACTGGGAGTTGACTTGTCACATTCCAACTTGACAGAAGAGCAGAAGACAAGGCTTATGATTTTGATAGGGAAAAATAGAGATGTGTTTGCGACCTGCACAGCTGAGCTGGGCCAGACAGATCTGTACCCTCACAAAATCATAACCCAAGACGTTCCCCCTGTTAGGAGACCTCAGTATAGGACAACGCCAGAACAGAAAGCAGAAATTGAGAAACAGACCAGAGATCTCGAAGAGCATGGGATCATTTCCAAGTCAAACACCTTGTGGCAAGCACCCGTCCTACTTGTCAAGAAGAAGAATGGTGAATATCGTTTTGCTGTAGACTTTCGTGGCCTGAATAAAGTGACCCACCCAATCAACTTCCCAATCACCCATTTCCAGGATGTAGTTGATTGCCTTGGACAAGCAAAAGCCAGCATCTACTCCGTTCTCGACATGGCTCAAGGATTTTTCCAGATACCTTTGGATCCGGAGACGAAGCAAAAGACAGGATTCGTTACGCATCAAGGCGTATGGGAGTTCAATCGATTACCATTTGGGCTTATGAATTCGCCAATGGCTTTCTCCATGGTAATGACAGAAGTATTGCGTGGTTTTAGCTATAAATTTGCATTGACATACATTGATGATTGTCTTATTTTCAGCCAAAACTTTGAGGAGCATCTTGTCCATCTTTCACAGGTTTTTGACAGGTTTAGACAGGCAAATTTAAAGTTAAAGCCAAGTAAATGTCATTT
Organism: Fragum sueziense; assembly: GCA_963680895.1. NCBI lineage: Eukaryota > Metazoa > Mollusca > Bivalvia > Cardiida > Cardiidae > Fragum > Fragum sueziense. The sequence goes on along the minus strand of OY804594.1, from coordinate 80,434,889 downwards.
TGCAGCAAAAGAGGTCAAGTATCTAGGACATCGCTTTACCCAGGAAGGAATAGGAGTAGATCAGGACAAAATTACTGCAGTTGTCAACTTTCCGACACCAAAGAACCAAACTGAAGTTAGAGCTTTCCTTGGACTTTCAGGTTACTACCGCCGTTTCGTCAAAGGTTATGCAGCTATTGCTAGACCCTTGAACCAGCTGCTAAGGAAGGATTCCAAGTTCATTTGGACAGAAGATTGCGAGACAGCCTTCAATTCCCTAAAAGAGAGATTGACATCCCCACCAATTCTAGCCTTTCCCGACTTCTCGAACAACTCCCAGTTCCTGCTGTACACAGACGCTAGTAACCAATCTATCGGCTATGTACTCGGACAGAAGGACAAGGAGGGACGAGAAGTAGTGATTGGCTATGCAGGCAGATCTCTTCGACCAGCCGAGAAGAATTGGGGAATCAGCGACCTGGAAGGCTTAGCATTAGTAGAAGGTATACGGTATTTCCACACCTACCTCATCTTCGCAAGCCAAGGGTTACTACCTCCACTTTGTTCCTTACGAACCCTTGGCCGCTCGCTTCTATAGAAATCGAAAGTACCGCCGCGCGATTTCATTGGACGCGATAATATTTCCATTGGCCAATCAAAACACACTTTACAAGCCCTCTTTGTCAAAACGAAAACAACAATGGCGGCCGACGTGAAAGTCGAAAGCTGTCGAATGTGTCTGGAAACTTTGCCCAAAAAGAGCAGGAGGGTAATTTTTAGTGAGTTTTTCACGGTGCAAGACCAATTGGCAGAAGTTATCGGACGTATTCCGCACCCGAATGACGGAGAATCATCTTACGTTTGCTCGGGTTGTTTTAACAAACTCAATCGTCTCAGTAAACTGGACTTTGACATATCACATAAATTAGCAGAGCTGATGCACAAAAAAGTATGCCTCGTCGAGGAATTGAGGGCGAAATATTTACTGAACAGACCGCCCAAATCACCATTTACAACGCCTAGGAAAATGGCAAAGAGAGTCATAACCCACACACCAACCCCGAGGAAAGTTAAAGACCGACCTCCAGAAATAAGAGAGAAAGAAGATTTGTCAGTTAAGCCAAAGAAAATGTTGATAATGCCCCGTGCCTCCGGAATGGAAGCTGTAAAAGAAGAAGGGAGTGCTCAATTGACACCAAAACTCAAGAAAAAGATGCCCCATACCTCTGGATTGAAACCGTTTTCGCCTGGAAAAGTGAAAGTAAGTTGTTCTATAATTCTCCTTTTCCCCAAAAAGATTAGTTGCAATAATGTAACCGAAACCTTTTTGAATTTTGATTTGGGTTTCAAACAAATATCAAGTTTGTGGCTACGATATCACAGCTACAAAAAGATAAGTATATGTCTCTGGTTATATAAACAATTTACATCTAGATATTAAGCGGCTGATATAGGATTTCTGGTGGTGGGGGGGGGGGGGTAAGAAAACAAATGGGGATGGCCATTTCCCTATTATTATACTATTTTGACTGAATTTCTGCATGAAAATTAACCCTTTCCCAAACGACAAAATCTTGGGGTGATCCCATTGGAAAGCTGCTCACGACAAAAAAGTCCATGTTAAAAAGGAAGGGGTTTGTGTTTGTGAACAATATGGCACAGAAAACATTGAAACAAAAGGAGAAACTGCTGGTTATCAGCAGTTTCTTCTTTTGTCTCAATTTTTACCCAAGCTTCCTCTATTTTGAAAGTCAAAACCAGGTCTTGTTTGGGAATGGGTTAAATCGGGCTTCAGACAGAGGGGTGTTTATTTGAACCCACATGCTTTAAACACAGTAAATTAATATATCTATGACCCGAATCAAAAGATAGGGGGCATATTGTTTTTCTCGTCTGTCCGACCATCTGTCTGTCGGATAAATAACTTTGGCCATTCGGGGGCATTTATATATCACAAACATATCCTTGTTTTCATGATATTCTTAAACTGATAAAGAAGTTAAATCCTACACAATGACACTTTGTTGCGCAGCTCAAGAAGAAGGTTAGAGAAAACATTGCGGAAAAGGAAGAAACTGCTTGTCACAAGCAATTTCTTCCTTTTCAACAATGTTTTCTTCTCCGAAAGTTGTAAAATCTTAAATTTTAATCACAGTGAAAATTATCGTCTGCGCCTTCATTCACATTGACAAGCTTGAAGTTTTGATGTTTGGGACTTGTTTTAGAGGCCCAATGACTACAGTTTATTTTGACAATACCCCTTCTTATTCCAGGTGGTTTATAGAAACGTAGGGAAGGAGGTACAATCGAAAGTGGTGAGGGAGACTGATATGAAAGAAATCATTAAAGGATTAGCGAGAGGAAACTCATTGAAATTGATTGGAAAAAAACTGCTCAAATCTAAACTGTCGGAACCTATTCAGAGAGCTGTCATTGATAAATTAGAACAAGAGTGTAAACAACTAAGCAAACAGTCGTTACTTATTAAATGTTCAAGTGCAGACCTACACAATTTTTCTATCCAACAAGTGAACGTAGAGGGGATGCTCCATGCACCGTATCTGTACAACATATTGGATACCCTGACCAGAAGAAATCATGTATTAAATGCGGTGATATCATCCCTATTGTTACGCTGCAGGAATATTCAGCTTTCAAGACTACACCATATTGTTGCCCAAGTTCTCGACCATGGTGGAGCCACAGATGAGGTATGAATTACAATTTTTTAAGTTATTGATGTTTTAAAATGTAACTCAAACAAGACCCTTTTTGACATCAATCATAGGAAAAGTTTGAGAAAAATTGGAACAAAAGAAGAAATTGCTTTATCCAGCATTTTCCCATTTTCTGTGCTATATTTTGTGCAAATATAACCATTTTGTTGTCTGCAGGAACTTTAAAATGTGGATAGAGGATTTTTTGCTGGGTTTGTGTAAGATAATATCTTAGTAGATTGGTGTTGTTGTTTTTTTTATCATGGACTTTGAAAAAAATGTTTTTGATTTAAAAAGGAAAACAAAAAGCAAAATTTTGTTGTTGATCAATGTTTATCAATGTTTTGAACAATAAGCTATTACCAGACAGCAAAATCCCAAACTGGTCTAAATTCAAAGATGTTGCAGACAACAATCAATAGAATGAAAATTTACATGTTTTGATTTTTATGGATAGAAAGTATTGTGGGAATTGAAGAAATTTATTGCTACAGGCAATTTCTTCATTTTTCAAAATATTTTGTTATTTCAAAGCTTTTGTATTGTGGGTTTTCAAACATTGTCATTATGTGGCTTGGGTTAAGGATTATTATTTGAATTTGAAAATAATGTTTTATTTGATTCCTTTTCAGACTATCAACATAATGAATAAGTTGGGATATTGTGTGGGTGCTAAAGCTGCAGCAAAGAAAAGGGCCCAGCTACAAGAAAGCCAGAGAGAACATGTGAAAGACTTAGTATTAAATGAAGTAAACCAATTGAGTATAGACACTGAATCCGGTAAGTTACAAGTCGACACATTGGTAATGACAAAATCTTCCCAAATAATTGGTGACAATCTAGATATAACGAGAAACCCATCCAAGATGAGCAAAGAACGGCAGCGCAAGAGCTGGCATTGGTTTCTTCTTTGTGGTGTAGAAAACAGATTGACATTTCCTGACCTACCAGATAATGAACCACAAGCAGATATCATGTCAGTAGAAAACAAAATCTTTGTGCCAAGCACAGACGAGTGTAAAAAGGTAGATGAGCACTTATCATTCCACATCATGAAAGTACTTGTGAAATATGTGCCTTTCTTTAGAAAGTTTGACACTCTCATACCAAAATACATTAGCCATCCTTACATGACTGAAACTTCCAAGAAGTCAGACTATGCTATTTTGGAGTTATTGGACAAAAGTGAAAACAAGTCAGATGAGATGATCAGTATTTTAGAACACATACATGAAAACTATATTGCTCATACACATGATGAGAGCCCTTATGTGATTAAGAAGAAGGTTTTCGGAGGAGATGTCTTGACAAATGAAAGGGCATATTCAGCTCAGCTGGCCATGATGAATAGTCCTACCGACTACACAAAGTTGAATGGAGTCATCCATAGACCTGAGGGACTTCATAGAATGATGAACTTTCTTTTGGTATACTTGTTACAAAGTTAAAGTTGAGTTATTGACTGACTGGCTGAACACACTCCAATAATTATACCAAGGTACTTTCTCTTTGTAATATATACCAAGGAACCTGCAATATGCAAAAAAAAATTCTGTCTTTAGAAGAAAAACATGAAATGGGATTTTCTTTATACATTGAGTGGAAAGATTAATACTTTATTAAGGCATTACTTGATACTTGAACAGCCATAACAAATAACTAGTTCTATAGGTTTGCTATATATGTGGTCAGCCTTTGCCTGTGCATGAAATTAATATTTGATTGCCAAAATTTTTTGCAACTTTAATGAATTATGAATATCCAATCTTTAGAAAATAAGTATTTTGCTATACAAATTTTCTTTTAGCTGTAATTTTTTAGCTATGTTATGCTACATGCAGAAAAAAGTCTGGGTTGGAAGGTATACGCATCTTTATTCCGTTTCTAGTTTTCATTTGTGGAAAACATCTTTGAAACATCTAAATGCAATCAAAAGGATCTCAAATACTTGAAAGTTTCAGGCATTGAAGTTCAAAACATAATTTATGTTTCATTCATTGATTCGGGAAATTGTTTTGTTAACCGGCACTAGGCCTGACTGGCACCATAGAGTTAAGATACTCTGTTGTACATTTTTTTCATCAAAATAGACTGCATTTTTAACCTAATGATTTAATAATGTTTGAGAATGAAACATTGGAGGGCAATTTTTTTTTCAAAGATAAGATTGGATTTTCATTTTGCATGATACAGTTTGATTCTTTTGAAAAGCATGTTTTTGATGTTTCGTTGCATTTGTTTGTGTTTTATTAGTTCAGTGACTTGGATGCAAGTCCAAGTTGCACATTTTGTGGCATGCTTTCTTTGATTAACCCTTACCCAAATAACAAAAATTTAGGGCGATCTTCAGACTTCAAAAACTGCCACAAATGGCAAAATGAAAGTTATTAAAGTTTGAATTTGCGTAAAATATTGCATGGAAATTTTTTAGAAAAAAAGGGAGAAACTGCTGGTTTCTTGTTTTGTTTCAATGTTTTGTCAAGCCTTTTCCATTAGGGACGTCAAAAGCCTGCCTTGTTTGGGAAAGGGTTAACACATAAATTTCAAAAGAAATTTTCTTCTGTATGTGTATATTTTTTATCAAGCAATTCTAATGTCAGGGCTTCAAATGCTTGGAGGTAAAAAGCATTCAGTGATTCAGAATTTATCTATAAACGACATTTACACTGGTGGTGAACTTGGCCAAAGCGTGGGACGTTTTTTCGCGATCATAGTATTCCGTTGATGTTGTTATAAGATATCGTAACTACGGCTTCGATAAAGCCGTAGTTACGAGATTTTATAACAACACAGACGGTTTGTCAATACATATCGGTAAACCCAGTCTATTTTTAGAACAAATTCATTGTTATTAGAAAAACTATCCAATCAGATCTTTAAACTCACATTTAAATGCAAAATATCTGTACCTTGTTGTAGTGAAAAACGTCCCTCGCTTTGGCCGAGTTCACCACCAGGGATTAAGTGAACTTTTTGTTTTGAACTCCAAAAATGTGTGTCTTTTTAAATTATTGATCAAAGTGAAAATCACAGTGTAAACACAATTTTAAGGCTTCATTAGTTCTTTAGAATTAAAAACAAAATGTATTAGATAATCTATATCGCCATCATTAGGCTAATACAAATTTATTAAGTTCTCAGATGACCCCTTTCGTACATGACAGATAATGCATTATTCTTGACCCTTTCCGGAAAAACATCTGATTTTTTAACAGGCAGGTATTTCAAAAAGGGGTAAAGGATGTAAAAGAAGAAAACACAGATAATTAACATTTTCTCCTTTTGCTTCATTATTTTTGTTCTATATTTTACATTATTTTTCATCAACAACCATTTCATGGGCTGCAGCATCCTTTAATTCAAACTAGTCTAGAATATAAGTTTGTTTGGGAATTTCAAATTTAGCATTTTTAAACGAAAGACAGTTAATTTTGTTCCTTTAGATATATGTTTATATAAGAATGATAATAATTGTTACATTTGTTGGAGGAGAAATGAGGTCATTATATTGAATCATATGCATTTTCTTCAACTTGATTATATAAATCTCAAGTGATAAAAAATATGTAACTTGCTTTCAGTTCATATACCAGAGACTTTACAAGTCTAGTTCAGCTGCAGATCCTGGAACTCTGTATCAGCTCAGAAACATAATAGGGAGAGTAGACGTTAAAGGGCCCGATGAAGTTGTTTCATCATATAGGTAATAAAATATCTACTATAATGTGATTGGAAGTTGTCAATTGTGATTGTCACATTGTTTACACAGTTGAAAAGAAATTAGATGGATTCAAAGTATAATTTTATTTTAAATTTAGTCCTTTTTTGAATGACTAAACAAAATATGTATAGGCTATTGTAAAGGCTAAATCATATCTTGATCAGGTACTTGATTATGGCATGTCTGAATCAGTACTTTTGCAACCCTAATATATTATAACATGTACATATATGTAGATTGGCAGTTCAAAGGTATATCTGCATGCATGTTATACATGTAATTATTTAGTGTTTGAAAGAGTAGATATCACCTTTGAAAAGTAAAAGTAATAATATTGTGTTTCAAGAAATATATGATTGATTGTCTATTTCAGATCCCACTACTCTTTCATTGAGGATTGTCTTGACGGATATATAGTAGGTGCCTGTATGCATCTGCTTGGAATGGACACCATAGACAGTGAACCACAACACCAGCCTTTCCTGTGTAAAGAAGACAAATATGACTACATCAAAAGAGTTGCAAGAAACATCTTGGATAAATATGTCAAAGTCAGTGAAGGTATGAATATCTTGCTTCGTTTATTATGCTCCCTGAAAAAATTTCGAGGGAGCATATAGTCGCCACGCTGTCCTTCTGTCCGTCCGTCCGGTTGTCCTTCCGTCTGTCTGTCCGTCCACAGCCAGATCTCGGCAACCCTTGGACCAAATTCAATGAAACTTCACATGTGAACTCGTGGGGTCAATCCCTAGAGACCATTTTCTCTGTTTCTTAATTTCAGGCTGCGTCATGGAAAAGGGGATCTTAATGTAAAAATTAGTTTTTCTCTAATTTCTCTTCATCCAATGCGCAGAATTTAATGAATTTTTGTACTTATGTGATGAATGAGATGTTTAAGACTATATTTTATAAATAATGTATTTACAAAAAATCTGTCATGGGAAAATGGGGCTTAATGTATGATAGTTTTTTTTTTGTGACAAACACTTATTCGGGGAGCATAATCCGTCTATGACGGCTCTTGTTATACCGGTAACTAGCTTCTAACCTATCATTATGCTAAATTTAATGCAGTATGCTAAATTCAATGAAAGAAACTGTTATAACATCACATCTTCAAAAATATAATTTTGGATGACTATTCTCATAGATGATCTGATGATATTAAGGTCAATGTATAGCCATCTGTAATAAGCTGTTCAAACAATTTGTATTATTTTTCTTTGAATTAAATATTCTTGTTTCTCTAAAAATGGTACTGATTTATCACATTAATTTACTTTAAGAATTTTTAAATTTTAGTATGTTATTTTCAAAGAAAAATATGTGAAAGAGATGATTGAAATGGGTTTTTTGATTCCAGATATATCGAGAGTTCAAGAACGTACTGCTGAGGTAGATGAACTGAAGCACCGAATGGAAGAGATGTATGACAGTACAAATAACACCTACACATGTTCGTGTGGTAAGAAATACAAAACAGATGGTTGGTTTAGGAAGCATCTTGTAGCTGAACATGAATGGAATTTTACAGCAGTGACAGAATCAGACAAGTCAAAACTTGACCATATAGCTCTCTATAGATCTTCATTCATGAAATGTGCCCTGCTCTTGAGAGACACCAATGATGCTTTTAAATATGGAGATGGGGACAGGATTCTGAGAAATTCAAAATTTGAAATGTTGTGTGCCGACATTGGAAAACATTCCAAATACAGATTATGGCTATTTAGATTTATAGCTTATTGCACATCACTTCTAAGTGAAAGGCAGTCCATGGAATATTTATGGAACTGCACTGCGAATACATCCGGTGGATTGGACAAAAATATACCATGTGACAACCTTGTGGAGATACAGGTACAATCCATTAAAAAGAAAATAAACCAGCAAGGTGCGAATGCAACATTTAATAGTGCTAGAAAAGCTGCGTTGAGCACACAGGTGCAAGACATGATTCGGGATAACATAAGAGATCAGTGTGATGTCAAATCTCGAAGTAAAAAACGTCCTATTGTGAACAAGGATAGTGACATCCGATTAATAATAAGTGAACTTTTCAAATCAAATGTGTTTGATTACCAACCAGGTCGACAATTTGATGGGTTTCCTGCCATCGAAGACATTTTTTCATATGTAAAACCAGACCAGCTATGTCACTGGCTTACAGATCAAAAAGAAAGAGCTTCTCATGAACTGCTATAGATTCAAAAAATAAGATGAAAGCGTTCTGGTTATACTATGTTCCACAGGTTGACCAGTTATCAGATGGCAAAATCCTACACAGGTACCTTGTCAAAGATGGTGCAGACGACAAGTGAATGAATATTTACTCTATTGTTCCTCTTTCTTGTTACTAAACATTGTTGGAAATGAAGAAATTGTTTATCACAAACAATTTCTTTGTTTACCACAATATTTTGAGAAACCTCTACGGTATCTTGTGAGGCATCTAAAATAATTATTGAGTGATCAGTGGGTTTAGTAGCAAAGTGCAGACATTAACGCTTGTGAAGATGTAGTCACACTAGTTATCTTGAAACCGATTCACTCTTTCTCAAGTAAAACCAGAGGCGCGTTCTTTAGAGCGAGATTTTTTAAGATTTCTTAAGGTGTTTTGGATGAAGTGTTTTAACACCGAGACTTTGACAGAGCTGTTCAGAATGCTCCATATTTATACAAATGACGTCATCATGACGTCATTTGTATAAAGTATGGAGCACTCGGAACACCGCGGTTTATAAATTATGGATTGTTTGGAACAACTCGGTCGAATCTCTTATATCGTTTGTAAAGAGTTAAAGGCAGAATAACACTTAACATCTTGCAAATTTTCCGAGAACTTCGCACAAAAAAATAAATATATATTATTAAAATATGGTCTTTAAATTGCATACATGCCAAATCTTAGCTTTCTACCTTGTGTATTGGCTTAGATGTCGACGGATTTAAAACCCCATGATTTGTTGTCCCGGGGATAATATTTACAGTAATGGAACATATGGGGTTTTAAATCCGTCGACATCCTAGCCAATACACAAGATAGAAAGCTAAGATTTGGCATAGATGCAATTTAAAGGCCATATTTTCATAATACATATTTATTTTGTAAGAAGTTCTCGGAAAATTTGCATGATTTTAAGTGTCATTGCCCCTTTAACCAAGGGGTTCCGCACAAAGTATAGGGTAATGGAAATCTCAAGATATCTCAAGAAATCTCGCTATAAAGAACGCACCTCGGGTTTTGACATCCCTAATAGATAAGGCTTGAGAAAACATTGAGGTAAAAGAAGAAAATGCTAATTACCAGCATTTTCCCCATTTGTTTCAATATTTTCAGAGCTATTTTGTACATCTATCCTGGTTTCATCAATTACCATTGTTTTTTATGGAGAGTTGACCCGTCCAAAATATTATCATTTCAAAAAGGGTAAATTCGTAACTGTAGTTTTGCTAATGAGAACTATTTGTGTATGTTTGCTTTATTTCCAAGGAAAAGTTTGTAGAAAGATTCAGGCAAAAGTAGAAAATGTTGATTCAAAATTTTCTACTTTTCAAATAATATTTTTGTACTTTGACTATCTCTGGAATTACTTTCTCCATAACCTTGTCATATATGCATCAGCTTGAAGGTTAACCCATTACCATGCAATGACTCTTTTTGACTCCCTAAATGTAATAGCAGTGTTTATTCTAGGATTTGAATGAAGTGGGGGATCTGCCCCCACATCCTAAAAAAATGTGGGGGATTTTGAAAAAATGTGGGGGAAATATAGTTATGCTAAAAATGACAATAAGCGAATTAATTTTTGTATGGTATCTATTATGTTTTAATCCTTCATTAACAATCATAAAGAATAAATAAATTACATTCTTTACCTTTTATAAGTTGATACTAATGATTCATTCATTATTTTGGTTAATTTGTTCAGGAAATGGTGATTTTTAAAATGCTAGGTTATCTTTGGGGTTGAACACTGTTGGGTACGAATGTAGATAAACAATTCATTTCTTTGTCTCAAAACAAAGTATCAGAACATATTAAACAAAAGGAAATGATATTCAGATCACAAGTTCAGATTCTCTCATGAAAAATTTACCTTTTATCTACTACAATAGTTTCTTTATAAAAGAAATAGCATTTTGGCATAAATAGATCACCGATGTCCGCCATTATTGTTCCAATACATAGACTGGCTTTTGTAAACACCAACAATTTTCTTAAGTGGTGCAGTACATTTGCATTTTCAAGTGAAATTAAATACTTTTCAACCTATCTACAGCGATATTCGGGGCTTTAGAATTGATTTTGCTTCAAAATTTGTTTTAATGATTTTACGGATATATAAAATCAAAGTACCGAGAGTATTTCAATTTGCGGGATTTGTCCCGCTCGGAGATGAAAAATTTGGGGGATTTGTCAAAAAAGTGGGGGATTCCCGCAATCCCGCGGCCTAGAATAAACACTGTAATAGCTTTGAAAAACACTGTGGAAAATTAAGAAATTGCTTGTAACAAGCAATTTCTTCATTTCCCACAATTTTTTTTACTCAGAAATATCAAAGAATGCGAAATTTCATTCAATTCATAGTGTGGTCTGCAACATCTTTGAATTTGGACAAGTCCAAAATTTTGTTGTTTGGTAATGAGTTAAAACAGTTTAGTATCGTGTTGGGAATGGCTAAAGTAGCATCAAAAAGACTGTTTTCATAGCATGAGTTCATAATTTGCGGAACAGAACTCTCCAACTGGTTTTATGTCCCTGATAAATGTTGCTTTGAAAAGCAACGAGAGAAAAGAAGAAAATGCTGATAACCATTTCTTTTTACGTTTCTCACAATGGTTTCAATTCTTTTTCATAGAACATCTTTGGTGATGGTTTTTTTTTTGTTGTTGTTGTTGTTGTTGTTGTTATCTTTGAATTTTGACAAATTTAAAACTTTGTTCCTGAGGTAGTCCACCCCTACTGAGATTCACTCGACATTGGGATCTTCAGTATAACATTTCAAACCTTTGTCACTCTTTCTATCTATATGTACACTTTATGTAGAGGAAAAACAGGTGTTTTAATCTGCCAAATTTTTACATCTCCCAAAATTTTTGACTTAATGTGAATCTCATTAAGGATGAAATACCCTAACCCTTTTCCAAACAAGACCTGGTTTTGAAATCCCTGAAAAAATAGGCTTTGGAAAACAATGAGACAAAAGAAGAAAATGCTGGTACAAGAAGAAAATGCTGTACCAGCATTTTCTCTTTTTGCCTCAATATTTTCTCTTCTATATACAAATCATATATTCATCAACCCCATTTTGACGCATGGTAAGAATCTTTTGAAGTGGACCAACCTAAAATTTTGTAGTTTGGGAATGGGTTAAATCACTTTACCAACAAGACCAGGTTTTTAAGTCCCTGAAGGAGGTGTGATAAAAAATGTTGATAGTCAGCATTTTCTCTTTTTCCATCAATATTTTCTGTACTAGTCTATCATGTACATAAATGCCAAGATATCTTCCATGGACAACTCCTTTTTTCAATTGGCTTATGCTGTTTTCATAAATGATCAAGGAACTATTGAAGAAATAAAGACATGTCAAGTTTCATTCAGGTTTTAATTTTTTACTTCAGTAAGATAAGTTTGTACATTTCAAAAATCACTTTAAAAACATATCTTGATTTGGCTTTCACAAAAAGACATGATGAGACAAGTGTATTGTGGAGTCAAATACTAATCATACTCAAACAAGAGCTCTCATGTAAACCCTTGTATTCGATAGCTTAGCAAGCAAAGAATTCTACCTCCACTTTGTTCCTTTATAATGATTATGAATAAAATGGAGGTAGAATCTTTTGCTTGTGAAGATGTGTATTCTATTTCTTCATTCTTATCAAGCCAATAGTACTTTCTCCACTTTGTCTCTTAGATGAGATAGGACTCTTGTCTTAACCCTCTCCCAAGCAAGACCTGATTTGACAACCCTTACGGCGCGTTCCCATTGCTGACCAAATCAACTCGATCAAGCTCGACCAAGAGTTCTAGCTTGGTCGGCAAGAGTGATCGGAAACTAATAGACAAGAAAAAAGAAGTTGTGTAAATACATTTGATCAAGTTTAATCTAGTTTGATCTGGGAATTAAGGCGATTGAGTTGATCGAGTTGATTTGGTCGGCAATGGGAATGCGGCTTTACGGAAAACATTGAGACAAAAGAAGAAAATGCATATAATCAGCATTTTCTCTTTTTGCCACAAAATTTTCTGTGCTATATGGCTAACAATCATGTCCTTATCAACATCATTCCATATTGTCATCTGCAACAAGTTGTGAATCGAACCATCCTAAAATACTAGTACATGTACCGGTAGTACCATTTGGAAAAGGGTTAAGTAAAAGTTTGTTTGAAATTAAAAACTTGGATGATCTGAATAATTCTTTGAAAAGATAATAAATTATGACAAACTGGCTTTATTGAATCATGTCTTGCTTTTGATGTCCCTATAGAAAAATTCCATAAATCAAAATATTGAGGCAAAAGGCAAAAATGCTGACACTTATCATTTTGTTTTTTTCGCTCAATATTTTTTGTGATTTCATATAGAGATTTGCATTCCATATCAAGCAGTCAGCCGATTAAGCCTTGAAGTATATTAGATATCAGATTACCAGTGTTATGACCACTCCACATCAAAAGTTCCTCACAGACTTTTGTCAAGTTTGTCACTAAATATAGTGATTTGGCATTTCATGATGTTTAACCTGTGTCAAACAAGACCTGGTTTTGACGTCATCCACACAAATAGCTTTTGAAACGCACAAAAGCAAACAAAGAAAATGCTCATTTAATTTTTGCTTGGAAAAGGGTAAAAACTAATAAGAAAACACATTAGGAAAAGAACGATTAGCTTATTCCAACAAATTTTTCTTTTCCTATAATGTTTACAAACTTAGATCATTAGCATTAAAACTTAATGCACAAGATTCACAAGGAAAGGTTAGTTTGGCTGGGGCAAACTTTGCTTTATTCTGCAGAGAACCAAGTCAAGAATGTGTAATCTTTAACACCACAAATAAAAGCTGGCAATAAAAAAAGAGCCCTAAAGCTGTCGCTGAAGACAACATATGCGGAAACAATAAATGCAGACTTTTGTGACACTATAATTATATATTTCAATCAAGACCAGAAAATATTTAGGTAAAGAAGATAAAAAGTAATCTTGCAATCTTTCCCAACCAAGACCTGGTTTTGACACCCCTGAACAAAAAGGCTTGGGATACGTTTAAGGCAAAGGAAGAACATGTTGATAATCAGCATTTTCTCCCTTTGCCTCAAAAGTTTCTATGCTATTTTGTTTGCAAATACATCTGTCACCCATTTCTGAACGGCACAATTTTTTGGTGTTGCAATTTGAAAACTGCTAAAATTTCCAAAACCTTTATCTCATGGGGTGTAAAAAATCATCTTTATCATGTTGAAATCAGTAAAAGCGTTACCAATATAATACAATGTATGTTCATACTGATTTAACCCAAACAAGACCTGGTTTTGACATCCCTAATAGAAAAGGCTTTTGAAAATATTGAGCTAAAAAAAGAAAATGCTGATAATAAGCATTTTCTCCTTTTGTCTCAATATTTTCTTACCTATACAAAAATCCTTTCTTTTTCAGTGTCCTTGTTGTCGTCTGCAGCAACTTTCAAATTGGACTACCATAATTTTTTGTTGTTTGGGAAAGGATTAAATATTGCATTTTCATTTGTCATGTTTATCTATCATAATTTATATTAGAAGAAATTCATTGATAATTGAGAAATTGCTTATCACAAGAAATATATCCCCTTTTCAACAAGATTTTCAAAACCTCTCCCCTTCCAAGGATATCACAATGCATAAAATTGATGAGGGATATGTTTATGGAGTTACATCATGTATGATAAAATTAATAAAACAGACTTACAGATACAGTCGACACTTGTTGTGTCGAAGGCTGAGGGGACTTAAAATACCTCAAAATATCCAGAGTTCGACTCATCCCATTTTGTTCGACTTCAATAAAGTTGATATTTGACAGTTTTTTTAAACTAATCAAGTACCATTATTATTGAAATTTAGTAGGAAAAGGAAAGAAATTGCTCGTTTCGTGCAATTTCTATCCTTTTCCTACTACATTTCAATAGTTATATTCAGTCGAAATTATTTTGGTTGAAAAAAAATATATACATTGATGAGGACGAGACCAGATTTGAACTTCGACTTAAGCGAAAATTTGACTTTTCCAATTTCAACATAACGAGTGTCGACTGTATTGCTTTCTAAGAATCACTCTCTGAGGAATCAGAGTTTGAAAATGCGTACATCTCTGTATCACCAAACACTTCACTGATAATGGAAAAAATCTGTTGTGCAATACTGTATGACCATATTGGGAACATTTTCATTAAATCACCAACTGTAAAGACAAGATTGCACTTTTCTACAATATCACTGATTACACTTTCTGACAAGCTGTTAATATCTGATTCTACATATGAACTGATCGCTTGCTCAGAAAGAGAATACCTAAGGGAGAGCAATCTCTGATTTAAATGTTTTCTTTCCATTTCTGAAACTGGTCTCTCCATTTCATTTTCATAGCCTGCAGTTTCAAGAGAATATTGAAAGACATTGTGTTGGTTGGGGCAAACACCATCGCCACAGTCACATCTCTTTTCACAAAAGTCACAGCAATTATGTAATGGCACTATCCGATTCCTGTCATTTAAGTATGAATCGCACAGTACTTGGTGCCTGCAGGATTCTGTATCTTTTGCAAGTTTTACCAAGTCTGGTTCAACTTTACGAAGGTGGCCCTTATGTGCCTTAAAAATAATAAGTTCATTGGAATATGTTCCATCTCGTCCAGCCCGTCCCATCTGCTGTACAAATGTGTCCATTTGTCTTGGTAAACCGTAATGGATCACGTTATGCACACCCCAAAAGTTGACCCCCATTCCTGCAGCATTGGTGCATACAAGAATGCGAATTTCTCCGTCATGTGCCATATCATTTCTTATTTTGTTTTTCACAACCTCATTTGTTTTACTATGGAACATGTTAAAGAATTTGTGTAGTTCCTTTCCCAATTTCTTCACAAAAGATGAGTAAATTTTTGAGACGTCACTTATGGACTCACAAAAAATAACATGACGCGGGAGGTTGATTCTGAATTTCGAAAGTTCATGGAGAAGCCAATTAAACGTTGTTGTAACAGGTTCATTGTTTGTAATAGTCATTGCAGAAATCTTAATATTTCGTCTGTCAACTGACTCATTAATGATCGCTGTGTCCTTCTTGAAACAAAGGCTTTTCATTATCTTTCGTCGCTGGGTTGGTCCAGCTGTGGCAGTTAACGCGACCATCTGCACATCTGGACACAATGACCGAAGCTCACCTATCTTAGAAAACGATTCTCTGAAAGGAACTTCCTCTCCAGATCCCTCGCCCCTGAAAAATAAAGGGTATACTAAATCATAGCCTAAAGAATGGTTATGAATTTTGTGCTAAAATAGACTTGGTTTACCGTTAACAATCTCCTAACTATGGCTTGAGTGTGAGTCAAGCCGTACTTACGAGATTTTACATCAACATCCAGAAATACCATTGTTTGAAATTACGTGACTGTTTTACTTTACATGGTAATATGACATACTAGACATGAGCGCTGTTGAAAGCATAGTTGGAATAGCTTACTCCTTTTCTAAATGTATTGTTTTGAAATTTCAATTATTTTAAAGCTACTAATGAGGACAGATTTTCAAATATTCATGTAAAAGATGTGATTTGTGAATAACATACATGTACATCAAGACATGTATAAGTCTTTATTTTATAACTCAATCCAATGGTGCTTCAAAAATATTGATGTGTTTCATACCAATGAATGACTGTGTGTGCCTCATCTATCACTATCAAACCAAGCTGCTGTTGGTAAATGCTCGATCTCAACATGTTTCTGAACCTCCCCTGTAAAAACTGTTCTGGACTACCAAACAAAAAACTAAACTGTCCAGATGTTATCTTCTCATCTTCAGCGTGGTCACGTCCAATGTATGTAGCACTAAATCCAAGAGAATTCAGTTTCTTACACTGTTCTTCCATAATTGTTATCAGTGGAGCAATAATAATAACACATTTGTTCGGGAACATTAGCGGGTAGCATTCGTACGTCAAAGACTTTCCTGCGCCAGTTCTTAAGCACAAAAAAACATCCACTCCACTTCTAATGCTGTCAATTGCACTTGTCTGCTCATTCGTGAGGGATTCAATGCCAAATCTTTCGCAAATAAACAAATGTTTTCCTCCAATTCGAAGCGAGTCGGGCGCAGCCATATTTGATGCACAGCCTAACACGTTTTAGTACGAGGGTTTTGATTGGCCAGAAATAGCATCTGCAAAGGGCCGCGACTCTTTATCGCCGAAAGGTGGCGTGGTGGTACTTTCGATTTCTATAGAAGCGAGCGGCCAAGGGTTCGTAAGGAACAAAGTGGAGGTAGTAACCCTTGGCTTGCGAAGATGCACCTACCTAGCCAATAGACCATTCACCGTCTACACAGACCACATAGCCCTGCGAACCTTGAAGGAGAACAGATCTACAGGACGATTAGGTAGATGGGCTGTGTTTCTTCAGGGTTACCAGTACGAGGTGGTGTACAAGAGTGGAAAACACCATGGAAATGCTGACGCACTGAGCCGAAGACCCTACCCAAGTGAGGACCCAGTTAGACAGGCAGACACAGACGATCCGCAAATTGATCCCCAAGTATGTTCGATTACGAACCCAACATCCAAAGTTTACACTGAGTACACCATTCATTTTGCAGAAAAGGACAAGGAAATAGTCAACAGTAAAATTTCAGGTCCCAAGTTGAATTCCCTGACCACTATGATAAATGCCATAGACACCTACAACACCATGGATCCCGTCAACCACTTAGAGCAAATATGCGACATGACTCCAGAGAAACTTAGGCAGGCCCAAATTGCAGACGGCGATTTCACGGCAATGTTTGCCTACAAAGAAGAGGACAAGGTTCCAGAGCAGAGGGATCAGGCACACAGGCTAATTGCAGAATCTCAATTCTACGAGATCGATGACGGTGTTCTGTATCATCTGTACTACCCCCGTACAAAAGGACACAAGTGGACAGATGTGAAGAAGCAAGTTGCTGTTCCACACACACTGAGAGATGCAGTGCTGAAGTCCTACCATGATGCACTAAGTGCAGGTCACTATGGAATAGAGAGGACATATGAAGCGATCAGGATGAAATACTTTTGGCCATCGATGTACAAGGACATCAAACTTTACTGTCAATCTTGTGAACCATGCCAGCGTACCAAAAGATACAATCATCCACAGAAGGCCAAACTTCAACCGTTACCTGTAGGCAGTGTATTCTCTCGAGTACACATGGATTTGCTAGGACCACTACCGACGAGTGAGCACAAGTACAAGTATGTGTTTCTTGTCTGTGACTCATTCTCGAAATGGTGCGAGGCATACCCATTGTACTCGTTAGAAGCAAAAGAAGTTGCATGGAAGCTGTATGATGAGTGGATCTGCAGATATGGATGTATGGATTCCATTTTGACAGACAGAGGAAGTAACTTCATGTCGGCTCTGATGAAGGAATTATGCAGTATATTCCAGATCAACAAGATTAGCACCAGTTCATACCATGCCGCTACCAACTCAGCAGCCGAAAAGATGAACAGTGTTATTTTACAGAAACTCAGGATATACTGTAACAAGAAACAGACTGACTGGCCACAACTACTTCCCAGCATCATGATGAGTTACAGAATGTCACCAGCTATAGACTCAACTCAGTACTCACCATATTACATCTTGTTTGGCCAAGAATGCAGACTTCCATTGGATACAGCACTTATTCCAACAGAGACAGCAGGAACAACAGCAGAGGAGCACTTACGCAGAATCATAGAACATCAGACAGTATGTAGAGAGCTTGTGAAAGAGAACATCAAAGCTGCTCAGGAAAAGTACAAAAAGAATTATGACCGGAAGGCCGGCACACCAGATTTCAAGGTCAGAGACAGTGTATGGCTGTACAACCCTAGGACCCAGCCCGGACTATCACCAAAACTTACACCGAAATGGTACGGACCCTACTACATCACAGAGAAAACAGGACCTACCAATTACAGGCTGAGGGATCAGAAAACCCACAAAGTTTTGAAGAGTGTTGTCCATTCCGACAGGTTGAAACCATATCACAATCTAGCTCTCAGACCGACAAATGTACCAGAGGCATACAGACAGGGACAACCCGAGCTGATTGATCTGGATGTAGATCAGCAAGATAGACAAGCGCCTCAGGAAGAAAATCAAGCGTCTCAAAGAGACAACCAAGCAAGTACTTCAAGTACAGAGAATCAGAGAGAAAGGGAAAAGGAATCCCAAAATACCACGACTCCTAACCATGACCCTGATGACTGGGATATTGAGAAAATCCTACAGGCATCACATTATAAAGGACGGATGGTATACAAAGTAAAGTTCAGACAGAAGAACAGTGAGAATTGCAAGACAGAATGGATTTATGCTGAGGACATACCACTAAGTACAAGGAAGGACTTTCACATAAAGTACACATTTTCTGGAAAAAGACGCAAGAAGGTCACACCCAAACCCTCAGCATAATACACAAACAAATACACTTGCACATTCAGATACACAAACTACACTACAGGAGACAATTACGCAGTCTTGCACATTATAGTGAATGCAATGATAAGAAGTCGATACAGCAATATCCATAAGTAAGGTGTTAAATGGCTCAAGTAAGGTTAGATGAAATTTGAATTTGTTTTGTGATAAATTCAAATTCAAGCGCGCATTTTTTTTCTCTCTAATTTAGGGGGTGGGGACAAAAACAATTCAATATTTAAACTTTAACCTTTCTTAATCATTTTCAACTTTGCAAGATGGTAGAATTGCAATGGTATACCTATGTTTACTATTAAGATTCTGCAGGGAGAGATTATGGGAAATAGCATAATAAGCAAAATATGTTTGTGCAGAATAACTGTATGTTAAAGGATTAAGTCAGTATATTTAAAAGTCTAGGTTTGACTATTGTTCATACTGATCTTAATCGACAAACCCTGAGAGTAAGTACTTAGGTAAGACTTCAGAGTATAAGTTTTATGTTAACTTTAAGAGATTTGGGATAAGGGCAATGCATATCGTTAGTCCCTAAGTTACAGCTTCACAGTGCATGGAAGGAAATTTAATGCAATGAAAATAGAGTGGTAGTTTGTTGTAATAAGCACAAGGCATTTTTGAATTTACATTGTAAAGAATGTGACTGTACATTAAAAGTGTATATAGTCAATCAGTGAAGAAATATGTCAATTAATGCGAAAAATACAAAAAAAGTGTAAAACATTGACAGAAAATAGAGAAAATTTGAACGCGCAGTAAAGTTAACTTAAATGCATCATTGTAAATTGTTAACTTAAAATGTACATTGTTTTGAGTTTAAACTGTCCATCCAGAGTGAGAGTTGTTACACGCAAAATTTCATTTGTAAGTTGTTAAATATTTATGCCCAGTTTGCGGAGCAAACTTTTTTGGGGCAGTTGCATGTGTCACCCAGCAAGTTTTGAAGGCATTGTTTGTAGAATTATGAAATTAATATTTAATAACTATATCTGAAATATGAATATGAAATGATAAATTGAGGCAAAACTAAATATGCAATGTTATCTGTGTTAAGGTTTTATTATCTAAGCATCATGGACAGTATAGACAGTCAACATTTGGAACCAATTAGACTCTTTATGAAAGTGTCATTAGGATAAGCTAGCGGAACTATTTCGTTAAACCCCCTTTGGTATCTATGTTGGATTAATTAGCACATGTAGGTGCAATATTCCTTTGATGCTATGATGTAACATTAAAAAGGCGGGAATGTGTGGTTGACCAATGGGTATGAGTGAGACAGATTGATTATGATGAATGTATGTAAGAATGATTGTGATTGGTTGTGTGATTAGAATATGGTCATGTGATGTATGAGTTTTGGAAGGAAGATTGAGATCAGATAGAAATTTACCTTTGGCTTGAGAACAACAAAATTAAGATTGATTTTAGAAATTTGGAGTTGAAATAGAAGTTTAGAAATTGTAACTGAAATTGAATTTGAAATAAGTTGAGAAATAGTAAGATCAAGGATGGACAGTTACATGTGAACAATTTGAAGAATTTAGATATAATAATAATTTGGTTTTTGGAAGAACAATTTGGACTTTGACTTATTTAATACCATCCCACAACAACACAACCTGAGACTAATATCCCCCGGTGATAGAATGCAAAATAATGCTATAGATAAAAATGAACCGTTGTAGTCTGTTTGTAGCCGGCAGTGAAATTTGCTCTAGACTAAAAGCATTTTGGAATTTTCGCATCATTCAACCTTATTTTTCTTTTTACAAATTTTGCCTCAGACTAAATAAGCTCTAGTGTAAAAATGTCATTTTTTTTATTTTCTCTAAACAACACCCGATTTTGATATACTCGTATGTAAAAAGAAAGTCTTTTGATAAGAAGACATTGAATCAAAGCGAGAAAATGCTAACAACCAAATTTTTCTCCATTTGTCTCAAAATCGTCTTTGTTCTATATTGTACATTATTCCGTTGTTTACCAAAATTCATCATGTCGTCTTCTTTTAGTTGAATTAAATATTCATATCAACGTTTTACTCTCACAGATTTTAATTAACAAACAATATTGACATCGCATGCTATATTCGGTATATTGCAAAACCTCGTAACTCCAGCTTTGGTAAAGCTGGCGTTACGAGGTTTTGCAATATTACTGACGCTATGTCAATTCTACATTACCAGTAATGAACGGATTGTCTCTAAGTTATAACCTGCCTTTAGACACATATTTACAATTTAGATCGGATTAGATTGAGTTGTTGCATCGCGTAGACGATGCCATAAAAACAAGTTTCTGATTAGAAAAATCAAGCACAAATCCGCGTTATTCTAAAAATGAACTTGAAAAATACTTTGCAATCTGCAGTATGGTCAAGTGTGGTCCAATTTGAAAGCTGTTACAGATGACAAAATAGATGTGGATTAAGGAAGTCAACCCCCAACGAGATTCACTCGTCGTCGGATTGTTTTCCGGGGTTGTCGTTTATTTTCCACCGCCGAATTTTTACGACGTCGCCCGAGTAATTCCGCGTCAATTCAAATATGGTTGTGAACTGTCCTAAGATAAGATTTGGTCACATGATAGTATAGACGAACAACGTTGATTATCAGCATTTTCTTCTTTTGACTCAATATTTCTCCAAGCACTTACCATTAAAAACGTCAGAATAAGATCTTATTTCAGAAAGTGTTAGCGAGTCAATCTTTCTCTATCTATAGCCATAAATTCGTAATTTTTACCCTTTCCCAAACAGCCAAATGTTAGGGTGATCCACTTCAAAAACTGCCAAAAATGACAAAATGGAAGTTATAAAAGATTAAATTTGTGTAAAATATGGCACAGAAAATATTCAGACAAAAGGAGAAACTGCTGGTTATCAGCAGTTTCTCCTTTTGTCTCAATGTTTTCCCAAGCCTTTTCTATTAGGGACGTCAAAACCAGGTCTTTTTTGGGAAAGGGTTAAATGAATCTTCTCGTTGAATGTCATCACAGACATAGTACAATGCTAGTCATGTTAAATTATTGCCAAAGGCAAACCTTGTAGGGAGTCACGTTAACTATCAATGTTTCTGACAAAGCACGCGAAGAATGTCCGTTAAAATCTCGGTCAATGTTTACCTCTGTCCTCCGTTCAATAACGCAAAAGAGCGGCATTTGTATATTTGTAAACGAGAAAGCCTCTCTTACAACCGGTCATACGTGCTCCTGTTTGTCCGGTCTGCGTCTAAAACGTAGGCATAGTCGTGCAATGCACGCACGTGCAACGTACGATTATAGTGGACACAACCACGACGCAGACTGCATGTAGCGAAGAATTGACCGGGCAATTCTTTGCTTCGATCATTCTGCGTCTTTTAAAACGTCAGGAGAACACAAGACAGAAGTACCGAGCACGTACGACAGACGTGCTTGTGACACAGGGAAAATTATACAGAAATAAAAAAACCCGTAAAGAATGTTTACCTTCCTCGAAAGAGATTCATAGTATTACTTTAAACCTGCTTTGAATGTTCATGTTTAAAACCTCTCTTACAACCCGTCGTGTTTATAAATCGTGCGTTTGTGGAGAATTTTAAAACGTACGATTTATAAGGACGCACGACGGGTTGTAAGAGAACTGGTAGATATTTTCTGTTTCTTGTAAAATGGTTTTCATGTGCGTTTTTGAACATCACAGAATTGATAACGAACCCAAAGACCCCTCTGTACACAATGAACTTGTAATTAGTAATTAATTAAAGTCGTAAACCTGCACAAACAGTAGTATTTGTTAAGAAATAAAATAACGAGTATAATGAAAACGAAAAAGATTCTCTTCTTGAGTTTTTAAATCCTCGTCGTTTTTCTTCTTAGAGCCATTTGCCATACAAGATAACAGCTTTAAAAGCAGTGCCGAAAATGAAGAAATTGTTTGTGACAAGTAATTTCTTCGTTTTTCAAATGTTTTCTATCTAAAAAGTCATAAAACTTGCAAAAATAAAAAAAATGCACCACATTAAAAATGTCTGCAATTTCCCACAATTTTAACAAGCTTTTAAGATTAATGTTGTCGTTTGAGAAATGGCTAAGTTCAATCCATTCATTTTTTTCTATTCAAATTTTTAGCGACAAAATTCTAATAAAATTGTAAAGGTAGATACAAACACAATAAGTAAAATGTACTGAAAAGTAATTGTTACCTGAGCGCTAAAAGGGACCTTATCGGGTGTGTGAAAAATATCGACCCTAGTCAGTCTGCGCAGTCCGCGCAGCCAGACTAGGGCCGACACTTTTCACTTTAATGTAATTTTCTAAATCCGGAAGGTTTCCCATGTCTTACGAGAATGTTCATTTTTCGCTTACGGGATCTGGTTGACCTGTGATGAGTCTGACAAGTTTGTCAAAATTAAGATTTTGGGAATTCGGTTAAGGTCCCTTTTAGCGTGACGGGTCACAATTATATTGTATCGTAACCTGATGACATCCTCCGTTTTGATATTTATATATCGACAGAAAAGCTGCCGGTTTCCCTTCAGGTCGGATTTTTTTACCGAATGATTCCGATTCCGATTTTCTGAATAAGTAAAAAATAAACAGCACTCAACAATCTACTGAAATAAACACACTTATGACTGTATTGACATATAAACGACTAAACATTATAAATAGGAAACGATTTTCTCCAGTTACTAATGACGTAATTTCGGACAAACAAGCAGTATTATGTGGGTTGTGTTATAAAAAATCGTATCTACGGCTTGATTCAAGCCGTAGTAACGAGATTTTGTAAAAAAAAAAAAAAAAAAAAAAAAAAAACACCGACGGCTTATCAAAACATAACGTCAACCCAGTCTATTTTAGCACAAACTTTATTGTACGACGGTTTTCTAATATAACCAACATAACAGAAACCACCAAAGACACAGACCACAAAACGTTTTCATAAACAAGGTTTGGCAATTTTGAAATGTGCATTAAGTTTCTGGGAGTTTCCATGTACGTTAGTAATCGGAAGATGATTTTAAATTTATAAAACAAGTTGACATCTTTGCAAGCGTAAGGAAAGGGGAGGGGGCGTACTAAACATTTACACTCAAAAGGTAAAACAATTCAAAAATGAAGTAAACAGAAAAACATAATAATAATAATTTTTAAACCATTTTCTTCATACCACGTATGATTCCACCATTCAAAGTTGGTTCTGACAAGACCAGCATTCAACACAGTATGTGTCCAGGCATGATGATGTATCCGAATAAAAGGAGCATAATTTGTCGCTTTTCAACGAAAACCTCGTAACTGCAGCTTGTTTTAAGCTGCAGTTACAAGATCTTTGTTGAAAAGCAGCAATACACAAATGTGTGGTAAAATTAATATACAATAGCCTTCGGTATAGAAAAGTTGAAAGTTGCCACTATAATGAATATCTGGTACTTCTTAGATATAGTGCCGATGGGGATATATATTAAAGGGGCCCATTCTATTTTTTTATGCTTCCAAACTGTTCGGGAACTCATATTTGTGCATGGAAAAACAATTAGCATTGCATAAAAACCCCAATCTCGGCGAAAAAACACCTTTCCTTTGCTATAGATCAATCCTTTACAAGCGTGTTTACACATTCTATTTTTACTTTTACAAAACAAGACAAGGTCAAGGTCAACGAGACACACCTCCGTGGTATTAACACACCGTACAACCGGCTGTGTCGATGACTGTGATCTTATTTGCGAGGAATACGTGAACAGGTTTATTTCGTACAAGCACTGAACATTTATACGCGTATTTATCATCTATAGAATACCAAAGATCCTTTCGTTTATTTATAAAAGTAAATTCATTTGACCTACCATGCACATGACATCAGATGCCGAATCTGTCTTCGCTGACTTTCTACGCAGCCGGTTGTACGATGTGTTAAATCTCGCTGAGCACAGATGACGTATCTCTGACGTAATTGATTTTTGAAGGTTGGGTATATGTAGCCGTTACAAAACAAAAACAAGGACGACCAGCATGTTATTAATTGACTTGGATTTTAATACTTAATAAAGCTCGTGGAGTGCTAACAATGGACATAAATGATCTACCCCTTCAGATTGGTAATTTCATACTTTATTTCTGGTTTGTAATTATTGTGCCATTTGCATTTTCGACAGCCTAGCTCGTCCCCCTTTAAACTGAACCTAAGACGAAATATCTTTGAGTAATGACTCGGTTAGCTAATAGACTTGTTTATCAAGACGTTGCTTAAGTGAAATATGATACTAAAACATGTTTTTATGTAGACAGAATGTTAATTAACGGCCCATCCCAGTCGGCCTTGACTTTTAATGTTGTTTAAAAAATTACGACCATCCTAAAGGGAAACAAACCTTTAAGGCTTTGTTGGTTTCATCGGCCTTTTAAAATTGCAAGAAGGTAACATCAAAAGTGCAAAAACTTTGTGCTATAGGAGACCAGCCTTATTTTGTTTGGAAAATTTTTGATGTAGCGCGCACGCTATGTCTTGTAAGATTTACATAATTACTGCAAGATTCATTATACGGAGACTGGAGTTTTGTGCTTACATAATCTGATAAAAGTACACAAAGGCTGCGTCAAATATGGTGTCTCGTGACTTATCCCAAGCTGAAACTTTTCCACAAGGAGACATCTATTTTACTCTTCCTAATTAACAGCTATTGAATAATTATGTAAGATGATTCAAAAAGTAGACATTGTGCATGCTGTAACACGGCAAAAATTTAGTGGGAAAGATAATTTCCTGATAACTTTTGAAAAAGGCAAAGCTTAAAAGTTCTTATTTGGAGAAAAATGTTTGCAACAGAAAATTAATGTGAAGATTGAAATTACATCCGTGATCTGATGACATAGTCAGAGCTGGATTGGTCAGTGAAGCCCTCGTCGTCGCTGATTTAACCCTCTTCCAAACAAGACCTGCTTTTGACGTCCCTAATAGAAAAGGCTTGGGAAAACATTGAAACAAAAGAAGAAACTGCTGATAACCAGCAGTTTCTCCTTTTGTCTCAATATTTTCTATGCCATATTTTACACAAATTCTATCTTTAATAACATCCATTTTGTCATTTATGGCAGTTGTTTAAGTGGATCACCCTAAAATTTTGTCGTTTGAGAAAGGGTTAACATGGTACGGAAACGGCAAAGACAGAACCAATGGCTACGTACAGAAAATCTTAGATGTGGAACTTTTGGTCATGTCTCTGTGTGCACAATTTTTAGTTCATTTTACAGTTTGTTGTCCTGTTATTGCCCGACGCTTCATAATGGTATACATACTGGACAGTCAGTTTGTACATGCAAAAAGGATAATGAATAGTTTCATGAGCACGCGTGGTAATGAACAGTTTCATGTATATAAAATGTCTCAGATTTATGTAAATGTCTATGCATATCAAACGTTGTTGTTGGATAGACTAGACGTGCAGTCAAAATTCAACATAATATACTGACGTCCAAAAGAAACGCCTCAGTCCTAATAAGTGTCCGATAATTCATTAAATCTGATTTGAAATTACAAATACTTATTTCCATCTGTAAATTTGATTATCTGTTGTTGAGAAATGATGATAAAGAAATTATCAAATTGTTAAAGCTTAGGAAAAACGGCACATTTAAACAGAGTGGTATCGGAATTTCCATTTGAAAATCAGTAGCGCGTGGTTCAAACTTTACTTGCGACGACAAAAGATACCGTAAAACGTCTTATTTGGTGACTACAGTTAGTGAATACTAAACCCGACGTCGATTTCAACGTCTCAAACCTGAAACGCAAATGACGTTAACGTAAGAAAGCTTCTTGTACAACAGGCGTTACATGAGGTCTATCTTACTTCGGCCGATTGGCAAATGTTTCTTTAACTCTTACTCGTAGACCAAGATGCCTAATCGTGCAATACAAGACGTCAAAACGTCAGACGGCTTGTTATTGATTTTCTCGTATTCGAAAATGGCTAATCTACGAGCTCTTTTTTCCAAGCAGTGTGTCTATTTCAACCGTTACTTGCAACAACACCAGTTGCCAGAAAATCACTTACTAGTATTTGACAACCACATTCACCAACTTTTCAATAGAACGTCGATCCCAACGTCACAAACATGAAACGTATATGACGTTAACGTGGAGAATTATCTTGATTTACAGGCGTTTCGTGATGTCTAGTTGAGCGTGGCCGGTCAATAAACGTTCGCAGAATTCTAACGCGTTGATCAAGTCACCGAATCGAGAAACACAATATGTTTAACTGTCTTGCGACTTGTTTGTGCATTGGTGGCATTCAAAAATGGCTAAATTACGAGCTCCCTTTTCAGAATTTAGTCTCGGAATCCTTCAATTCGGTTGTTTCATAAGAAAATCTTTGAATTCGTGGTTGAATATCCACTAACACATGTTACTGTGTAAAATGTCACCAATTTCATCATGTGATGAACATACGAGGGCCCATCAATAATTTCGAGAACTAATCTTATACACGTAGCGTGCGTAGAAAACGTGACCAGTCACCGAATATGGACATGTTAATGAATAGAAACGCATATTTTTTTTCATTTGTCGTAATTGTCGGTCAAAACGATAATATACAGTATACATTTCACTAACACTGTAATTAGGAATAAGGAAAATAACGACAAATTTCATTGGAGCGTTTCTTTTGGACGTCAGTTTATATTACAGGTGGAAAGATAAAATATACAAATTCATTATGTAAAACCAGATTAGTAATTACGTATATTTATTCAATGAGCGTCTGCTAAGGCATTTATCGTTTACAAAACATTGGTGTAATATAAATTCGTAGAAATCTTTGTTGTCTTTAAACAGGTCCCAGTAAAATACACCAAAGTATGGGGAGTACCTTATCACACACACGATTTGGGTCGACCAACTTGCATAATATCAAGTGGTCGTATAAAACTAATCAGGCTGGTGTATTGCTGATGGAACAGATGGGTTTATCAAACTTTTCAACTTTATTGATTGCTAATACTTTTTTCACTTCGTAAAACATTTTAAGCTGATTTGATTTTCAACCAGATCAAAAGCCTACATTCTGGCAAATCAATTCCACGTCGAACATGAATACTCGCATCACCAATCAGTCTTGTTTTCTCTTTGTGCTAAAAGCGAAAATGGAAAATATCATGCTCCATCACTTCCATTATTATCTTTCTGTTCAAATGGGTTCGGTTTCAGAGTTGGCAGCGTTTTCGCAGAATTATTGTCGTCGTGATTTGACTGGATGTGATTTTCGTGTTTTCATCATTTATTTCTTAGGTATTGTGACATGAGAAAGAAATTTCGTATTGAGAGAAGCTTTCGAGTACCATATAACATGTTTCTGCGGCAATAGTTACGGTGAAATACGCAAATGCCTAAACTCGAAAAGCACATCGGGCCAACTCACGACAGCCATGATCCACAGTATTATGCAAAAAAATAAAAAAATAAAAAAGATAAAATAAATAAATAAATAAATAAATGATTAGACAACAAAGTAGAAAATGATCTAAAACAGAAACAACAGTTTTTCACTGTCTATCGTTTTGGAGGACACACAATGTGATTATTGTTTCGAATTACGGCTTCAAACTTGAAGTAAATGTTGTTGGACAATTAAACTTTATATATCAAATTGAAATGTTGTAAGAAGTAGGCAATATTTGAGCAGAAATTCAAAATTCGTGTTTTAACTTGGCAAATATCTGAAATAATCTTCTTTTCGAAGAATACCTGACAAGATTAATTTTGTTGAAGCTACATGCATGAACACTTACATGTTTATTTACGATTATTACATATTTCATTTCACAAAGCGCAGTTTTAGCTTTTGTAATCATAAGCCTAAACACTTACATGTTTATTTACCAACTACACAGTACCAGATGACTTTTATGTACGAATGGAATAATTTGACCTATCGTTGACCTAACATCAATCAGAGACTCTGTCGTCTTTGACACTCATTTGTCGTCGTTGACTGTGATCTGTCGTCGTTACAATCGGTTGTACGATGTGCTTCACGGAAACGAGCAAATGCCAGGCCACATACGAGCCAACCTTTTTTTATTCCATGATGACGATGTTTTCATTGTTGAGAGATGATAATATCTCAATGTTGGAGAGAATTATTACCGAAAATTAATAAGAGATCCGTTTCTTGTTGCAAACATATGTTCTAAAACATAAACGGGAAATTACTAGTATTATCTTTTTAACGACCACACGTGGGTGTCAGATAATGAATTCAAATGACCTTATTTAACTTGTAATTATTTGAAAAAACACACGAACGCGCGCGAGATAGCAATTTCAAATTGTATTAGATGTCTTATTTTAAATCACATTTACCAAAATAAAGAAAAAAATATGTTTTATGCAAAAATATTGGTTCATTAATTTGAGATATAGATTAATGACTGTTATTTTCACTCTTTTGGGATTTGGCCGAATATTCGCAACAGATGCTGTTCAAATTTGAACTACGAGGGTTGTCCGGAAAGTTCGTGGACACTGTTTAATATATATAAATGAGAAAAGAAGATTTTATAACACAGACATTATGTCATTAAACAATATCTTAGAAACAACATTTCAAAATTTGAACAAAAATCCCTCCATTTTTAATAGAATTACATAAGTTTTTGTGAAGAAGGTAGATGCACCATGGAGCACGCCATGACGTTACGACGTTCCGGCAACGAAGAAATAACTTTGCCACGAAGACTTGTGCGGCTTTAATTTCTTCAGAAAGCATTCTACGCGCCCTCGTTTACACTGTTTACATTTTCAAATGTTTTGTGAGGATTTCGATAACAATTGTTTTTGACAGTTCACATTTTCCCCTGATTTATCTTACCGTATTTTGCCTATCGTCATTCACGACGTCACTCACTAAATTAACATTTCAATCTGTTATAATACTCGATCTTTGAGACCTCAAATCAGCTTTTGCTTTCCCGGAAACGTTTGTCACATTTGCAAACGAGATAATACGGCACATATGGTCTCTTCGTAGAATAATATACGAATGCCCTGGTATCTGCAGTCGTTTTCCTAGTTCCACGCAAAATTTCATAAGAACACACTGCTCCGCCCAAACGTCCGACGTCGTCATTTTTCACAGATTTCTGTCCATATCAAACTTTTTCAAATCGTCCTTAAAAGTCAATTTTTAACGCGACAATATGGAAATCACATCAATATGGAGCCGGAATGTTAGGTCACATTTTTATACATTTATTATTTTGTTTACAGCCAATTTCATACGTTAAATTAAATTAAAAAAACACAGACATGGGTAGCAAAAAAGCTCAAATTTGACGTGCTCCGGGTACCCCTATGAAGGGTCGTATTAGGTCCTATTACAAAATAATAGCAAATAAGATTTATTTCTTTTTGCTGGAAAAGTACTTGATAGATGTTTAGCTTCCATGTGATAAAGATTTTTTCACAAACAAGGTATTATGCAGCAAAATAAATTGTGTGTCCACGAACTTTCAGGACAACCCTCGTATGTTTTCTCGCGTATGATCATTTAAATCCCATTTTTTTGTTTTTCTTTATTGCAAAGCCTTTGTCGTATCTAGTACAAGCCGCTCACATGTGAGCCAGGCAGCCTCCGTATTTGTGTAAAATACTACTTGTTACATAGACTGTATATTAATCCTGTGCCAAATAGCAGAATATTTAGAGTGTTCAGAAGTCATCGTCAATTTCACGCCTTGCTTGTGAAATTCTTTCAAATATCAGAAAAACGGGTGTTCTTCCAAAACAGAAATATAATGAGTCACAAAATGATGAATTAATTTTAGTTTAATATTGCCTGGAAACCTTAATAAGATCCATAGTTATCCTTCATATTTTCCTAAAAATGCTTTAATTAATCTTTTCCCAAACAAGACCGGGTTTGGACTTCCCTGATAAGAAAGGTATTGGGAAAACAATGAGACAAAAGAATGAAATGCTGATGATCAGCATTTTCTCCTTTTGTCTCAATATTTTCTGTGCTATGTTTTACACAACCCTCAGTCGATTTGATGTCCATTCTGTCGTCTACAATAGCTTTCAAATTGGAACAGCTCAAATCAAAATTTTGCCATTGGGAATGGGTTAAAACATTATTTTTAAAACAAACGTGGGTGCCAAATAATGATCACAAATAGCCTTCTTTAACTTGTTATGAATTTTCAATAACAACACACGCAAGATTTATTGTTTTAAATGAAAGAAATTGTCTTCTTTTAAGATTCGCCCATCAAAAATGTGATGTTTTGTTCAAAATTGAGTATTTAATCTAAGAGTATGAACTACATTTGCACCCCCAAAGAAAAACCGAAGAAAACCCATAGTAAACCGATTTGTACGGTGCATGTGTGTATCCGGTCATTTTATCCTGATCAAGATTTATCAGTGATATATAATTTTTAAAGGTAATGCCTGGGTAATGGTCTATGTGACCTGTTATGGCACGAAATCTGTATGGTGCGAATAGACGATTTCAAGGGAAGTAATGTTCATTGCTCTCAAATTCTGATTTTTTTTTTTTACTTTTGTTGGTTTTTTTTTTTTTGCCTACTCTTCATACAATTTAGAAACATTTTCACAAAAATTGTTTAGAATATTACCCGGAAATCTGAGCACACTCAATTATTTCCGTTGTTACGAAAACAGGCGATATTGCATTTAGCGGTACTTAAATAATGCTCGGACTAACGGACATTACGGAACAAGTCGAAACATAACGATTATACCGGAAGTGCATCACCCAGGTCTTACCTTTAAATCAAAAGACTGAATACACATTGGACGTTTGGTAACAGTCCCGATTCGAGTAGTCAGAAACGTTTTTATAAAATTGGACCAACGTGCAATAAAAGTTGAACTTTTGACAATACAGTAAGCACTTTGCACGGTCTCAATTCTTCCCACACTCCCTAGAACGTTGCCTTTTGGTACGTTTTCTATTTTCGGGGCAGGGAGACGGGCCTTTTGTATCTTAGCTAATGGAATTTTTATGCAAGATGTTATTTAAGGGCAATTTGGAATCCGAAACCTATTTCCAAAGGGCATTTTGACGTCTGTTCGATAATAGGAAATGGCTTAACAACTTTGAACTTTTAGAATACAATTCCCAGTTTTGATGTCTTTTGATTCTCAGTGGATATTTTTAGAATGAAAGCATAATCAGTCCGATTGACTGAGACATACATGTACGTCTCGTCCAATCAGATGACTTATGGCGTAATTTAGAATTAGAAGGACAACTGAATTGTAAGTGCATTAGAGCAGGGTTCTGAGATCGCCAATGGTCGTATATTACTTGTCAGCTGGTTTTACATCTACCATATTACGCACATTCCTGACGCTTTTCCACATTTCCTGCTTCAAACCGAGTTCAAATGGATCAAGTTTTATAACAAAAAATATTTATAGCTACGTCACGTGATCCCCTGTCATGCTTTCAGTGGCAGACAAACATCTATCATTTTGATGATGTTGTTGACTAATCGAAAGGGTTCTGATCATGTTGGACTAGGGATTTTGTTCAACAACATCTTTAATTTTCACTTAATTCTGAATACACATTACAAGTTTTCTTATTATAGTCCAATCAAATAGACTGCTGCATAGTTTAAGAACACAAATAAGACTTACTGATGCATCATTAGGATTGTTCCTATTTCTCAAATCTAAGAATTTATAAATTTATCATTCCTCAATCATAATTACTTATTTCGTAAGACAGATTGTTAAACCCATTACAAGACGACAAAATTCTGTACTGTTCCAAATTCAAAGATGATGCAGACGACAATTTGAAGTGAATATAATTTCATATTTATTGTTCTTTTTGGGTATAAAACATAATGAGAAATGAAGAAATTGCTTGGTATTGCTATTTTGTGTGGTAATGGGTTCAAGACCAAATCATCTGAATAAGACGTGGGAGTCTGAAAATGTTTTTAAAAAATCCTTCTATGACTATGTACGAGTTTTTTGGGAGAGAAAACCCGAACGCACGCAAAATAAAACATAAAGACGGAGCTAAACGGTTTTCAAAATCGCATTAAGTTCAGAAATGTGATGTTTTATGCAAAGTTTGGGGTCATTAATTTGAGACAGTGAATTAATTTTCCTTGGAGATTTTGCTAATAATTCCCCCAAATTGCAAATTGAAATGAAAACTCCCAACAGATGGCCATTTTGATTCCGTTTTCTCCTCCTTTTTTCTCCGAAGATCTTAATACTCCCCATGTATTGAAGCCAGAAATAGGTAAGTAGGCTCTGTTTGAAAAGAATCTGGTGCCCTTGCAGATATGACTATCTCTTTCCCTAGATAAGATCTAGATTTCACGTGGAGAAAACACTAAGACAAAAGAGTATGCTGATCATCAGTATTTTCTTCTTTTGTCAAAATATTTTCTAAAGCATATGGTCAATACTCCAATATTTGTTAATACCCACCTTGTTGTCTACAAAGGCTTTCAAATAAGACAACCCTTATTTATTGCTGAATATGAAAGGGTTAAACCGTTGAAAGCGATGTGAAGCCACATCGAACGATGACAAACCGTGACCTCTGCAGGTGAAACAAGTAAACTGCATGTAGTAACAGAAACGGAAGAAGTACGTGAATCCATTACCCATGTTACCACTGGTGGTGAACTCGGCCAAAGCGAGGGACGTTTTTTCGCGATCAATGTATTCCGTCGGTGTTGTTATAAAATTTCGTAACTACGTAGTTATTGTTAAACCGAAGTGACCGTGCGCTATGAATATTCATAAACAAACGTAATCGTCTGCAATAATGACAATAACAATAACAATAACAATGACAATAATGAGCGCAAGGTTATAATAGATTCACTATAATAGATTCACAATTAAACGAGAATATTTTCAGTTGTTTTGATAAAGCGATTCAACTGTAATTTTTCTCGTTTAATTGTGAATCGATTATATTAAACGAGAAAAAATACAGTTGAACTGCTTTATCAAAACAACTGAAATTATTCTCGTTTAATTGTGAATCTATTATACTTCGGTTCAATAATACGAGAATTTATAACAACACCGACAGTTTCTCAATACAAAACGGTAAACCCGGTCTGTTTTTAGAACAAGTTCATTGTCATTAGAAAAAAATCTATAAACTCACATTTAAACGCAAAGTATCTATACCTTGTTGTAGCGAAAATTGTTTTAGTTCACCACCAGTGGTTACTGCGTTACCCTATCCGACTACGACCACCAGGGCATTGTTACATTTATAAACATTGGGTAGCGCTAACCGAAACGTTAAATATAAATGGACATCGAGTCGTGAGCCTCGACGAAAGGTTACGGTATATTCCAATACATGTAAATAGGGAGGAGTGCCTATTTTCCATTGAATAAAAGCGAACAATTACACGTATTGCGTGCTGCCCGTGATGCCGTGTGAGTTCAGTAGCTGTATCCAGATAGTACTTCGTCGATTTATTACAAGGAGACGGGTTCGAGCCACATCTTTTTATAATTTGAAATCCCTCTTCCCCCGCCAATTTAGACTCGCTGATCTTTGATCATTCACAGGTCGTTGTCTATCTATACCTGTTTTTATTAAAATTGTGTTGTTAGAGGGAAATCTAACCAAAACAGCCTTGCGTTCAGTTAAATTTAACGTTAGAATTTTCCCATTTTGGGGGAGCAAATTTTTCAAAATTTGCTTCTCTTTACAGCCACCTTTCTCTGCACTTTACCATTCTCTGTATACCACACAACATCTTCCGGTCCTCCTCACTATAATTAGTTCTATCAAAAGCAAAGATTGATGAGTAGGTAACAGTTATTCAAATATTCAATATGTAAGTCTGAAGTTATGTGTAGATATTGAATTGAGTGACTGAAAATGAAACACTCAATTAATCATGTTTCTAAGAGAAGAAAAGACCGGCGTAGTAATTTGCTTTATTATGGTTCAAAGATCAGTCCAATGGCCTTCCTTGTACATGGGTCAGTCAAGTTTACTGAACTATGAAAATTCAAAGCTATAAATAGATGCATGGCATCAAGTATTCAAATGGATAATCAAAGTACCTAATCAAAGTACTGTACTTCTGGACAGGCCTACCATATTAACAAATTTGCTTCCCAACAGTAGTTTCAGTACTTTGATTTACTAAATAGTACCACTGAACGCTCTGCGGAATAAAATGGTACCCGTACTAGATTTCGGGGGCGGTAACCAGTCTCGGGTCTTTCCGTAACCCTCGGGAATTTACCGAACCCAATAACCTAAAGCAAATTTTACATATAACATATTAATATTTTCAATTACAAAAATAATCTATTTACAAATGAAACAAAAATTACATTCGTAAATCGGACTTGGCCGCCATTTAAGTCTGGGTTCCCTCCTTCTTTCCATTGTATAGAAGGTAGGGAACCAGACTACCCGCCATTTTTGTTAGCTTTGGCACACCACCTTCAAATCTGTGACCCAAATTGTGCGAACGGTAGGAGTTAACAAGTCGTTCAGTAGTAAAATGTTACGTAACGGTTGCTTATTTGAGCTAACGTTTTGTCTTACTGAACGCAGGGTAGATATTTAATCACTAGGTTAACGCTTATCAACGTTTGTACAGGTTTGTGGACTTGGTGTGAAAGGACCTTTGAATGTTTTTTTTTTCTGTATGTACACGAATAGTCTCTGTAAAAGATAAACTTCAAGTTTGCCCAAGATGCCAGAGTTTCTTTCATTCTATTCGAAAGCATGATTTTTTTTACATCCAATTCATGTACAAACAATTCAGAGTGGTTTACATTTAGAATGGTGTACATTCAACACGCGGCATGCATGTATTAGCCCTGCATCGCAGGAGCAAACGAATATAGGACGTTTTGGCCACGGACGTTTTGGCCAGGACGTTTTGGCAACGGACGTTTTGGCCAGGACGTTTTGGCCACGGACGTTTTGGCCACAATATATTTCAAGGTAGAATCTTTTGGCCAAATATTAAGTTAATTGAAATATTTATAATTGAGACCATTTATTCTTATTTTTTCTTTATAAAGAACTTACGTCAACTTTCAAAGGTGCAATTACAAAAAAATGATATTGTGTAAATCTAATTGGTTCAATTCCTTTTTTCCTTAAATCTATTTTTGGCCAAAAGGTCCTACCTTGTAAAATATTGTGGCCAAAACGTCCGTGGCCAAAACGTCTTGGCCAAAACGCCCACCCACCGCAGCAAACAGGCACATTGAATGCATGATATAGCTAAGTCTAATGTTATATTTGAGTTGCCACATTTTATGAAATGTTAGTGAAATAAGGTAGAAAATACAATTTAGGAAACATTCCGGCTTTTGTGATGTATTTCATGACAGTTTTATGATTTAACCCTTTCCCAAACAAGACCTGGTTTTGACGTCCCCAATAGAAAAGGCTTTGGAAAAACATTGAAACAAAAGAAGAAACTGCTGATGACCAGCAGTTTCTCCTTTTGACGCAATATTTTTTGCCATATTTTACACAAATTCTATCTTTAATAACGGTTATTTTAATATTTGTAACAGTTTTTGAAGTGGAATGCGCTAAAATTTTGCCGTTTGGGAAACTGTTTTCATTTTTGCATACAGAGATCGCGGCTTAACTCGCAATGGAAGTTTGTTTTCATCTCGTTTATAGACGACTGACCTTTGATGTATTCGTTTTGTTTTATTTTTAAGAAGCTCAACATAACCCCTCACTTTCGTGATGGTATTGCCATAAGCAACGTTCAAATGACGTAAATGAGGTCGAAGATGTGAGGTTCCATTTGCTTTTAGTATTCATTTTCAAGAATAAGTCGTCTTTTCTCCCTTTACATATACAACATATTCACTGGTGGTGAACTCGGCCAAAGCGAGGGACGTTTTTCGCTACAACAAGGTATAGATATTTTGCGTTTAAATGTAAGTTTAAAGATCTGATTGGATAGTTTTTCAAATAACAATGAATTTGTTCTAACAATAGACCGGATTTACCGATATGTATTGACAAACCGTCTGTGTTGTTATAAAATCTCGAAACTACGGCTTCGATATTTTATAATTTTCTCTCCTTTTTTGTGTTTCAAGACTGAGCAAGAAGTTGTCCCCAATGGATATCATATTACTATTAAAGCTAACAAGACTCGACAGTAATTAAAACATTCAAGTTGTTTACAACATGCTGATGACCCCAAGTGTCACCAATCTTTCCAGTCTAATTAAAAATCAACAGGAATTCAACAGCTGACATAAAAAATTCGCAAAATTTTCACGGTGGGGAATCACGTGACACAAATATTGCAGAAAATCTTCAATAATTCCTACGTAACCAACAGGGAACGATTTTATCCAATTTCGGACAAATAATATTATTTTGAAGGTACTGGTATAAAATCTCATAACTACGACTTGGTTCAAGCCGTAGTTACGAGATTTTAAAACATTACCGACGGTTTATCAATGCATAAAGGTAAATCCACATTATTTTCAGCACAAAATTCATTGCCATTTGAAAATGGTTTGAAAAAAAGCGGAACTTCGTCGGGGATTTGCTTGATGTGAGAGATCTTTTAAAAATCTGCTGATGAATCAATAACCTTTTTTTTTTATTAAAGCAGACTGTTAAAAGATATAGGCCTACAATATCCAGCAAACTTCTGGCATTTTCAAACTTTTCTACTTCAAAATTTTTTTTTTTAATCGGTCATATATTAAGAAGTTTGAGAAAAATATCGTAAATGGTGTGTCATGTTATTTCCCGTATTGAAACCACTCACTGAATGCATGGGCAGCTTGGACCATTCATTCAATTTCTCTTGGCAAGATTGTTATTTTATACATAAAGTTATGCACAATGCAGCACAAAGTTGAGATTTTACCAGCTACGAACGATATATTGTCAAATGCATTTAGGGGAAAAACATAAAAACTATCGGCGAAAAAAAGAAAGAGAAAAAAAGTAAATGGGACGTTCGTAAAGACGTATATAAACGGGTCCAAAGTGTGTATTTGTGTGTTGGATACAGTCTAAACACACCTGCTACTGCTCTAGACTGCTGATCCACCATTAGCCATAGCCAGATGAGGTCGTTATTTTTAAAAGAACACTTAATTACAAAAAGAAAAAGTAGAACTAAAAGCGACATTGTGCATCTTTATGTTATTCCCTTTTCATATGTCATTAAATTAACCGTATCACGTTGGTCGTTTTCAACAGTATAAAATATTGACTTTTAAACACACCGTAGGCTTTCTGAATTCTATTCTAACTTAGCCTTTTCAAAACAGCCAGTTTTAGCATATGGAACAAAAGATTGATCAAGAAATAGATCTAATACTGTGCTATTCAACAATTTCTGTTCTTTTTTCGCTCTTTTTTTCCCAATGCTTCTTGTTTAAGCAACGTCAAAATAACGACATGTTTAGAAAAAAAAGGAAATGCACATTTATGGAAATGGTCGCATCTGATGCTTTGTTGAATTACAGATAAAGCTAAAACATCAGAATTCAATTAATCACGACATGACATAAAGCGGTAACGTAAAAGTACAAAACAAAGCATTGTTTTTCTTGTCTTTAAAACCATGCCATCCTTTCACAAACAAGCCGTTTTTGTTTTCAAAGAATAAATGGGAAATGGAGACAAAAATAGAAATAGATTTTTCCATTCCATTAATATTTTCTGAGCAATATATACTCAGAACCCTTTCTTTGTCAGGTGTAAGACTCATTCAAGATCCGAACCATCACATGCAAAATTACTGTAGTGACAGGATTATAATATGGACATTATGTAAGGAAACAGTCGTGTGGTCACGTGTACTAGGTCCTGGCTTAATTAAACACAATAAGAACTGACAGTTTCTAAAAGTGCATACTATTGAAAGTGCTTGTCAACTTCTAAAAACACCTCGTTACAATTTTGTGACAGCACTTCAGGCCTTACCCAGCAGCACTGCATTTCACGGGCTAAAAGATAGACATGATAGCACATAAAATGGCTTTAATGTTGATAGTGACCATGCTTTGGATTTAAACTATATAGATAATTTCAGATCTGTTTGGGGCGTTTTTAATGGTATTTAGGATAGCAACTGTCCAAAACATGACCAGCCGAACTCTGGATATTTTGAGGTAATAAATATGACATTCCATGCATTCTTTACAAAAGAAATTAGGCACAAATGCCTATCATTACCACATACCTTAAATATTCATACAAACATTTCAACAAGAGTGACATTGGCAATGAAGCGCTCGCATAAGAAAATGGTTTTCTGTATAATGATGAAGCTAGCCTCGTATAAATGCACACACTTTACTAAGATTTTACATAAATAGGTAGTTTAATACCCCATGAGACCAATATTCCAACTTGTCTGAGATATGATGTAAGCAAAATACTGAGCAAGTTCCATGAGGAAAGAGATAAACTGGCTAAAAATTTGACATTTTGAATGCACATCAGGTTTTGACCCCGTGGCCTAGTTTATGACCCTAGATGACTCAATCTAAATCTCATAAGGGATTTAATTGAGACAGTCCTTCTGACCCAGTGTCAACTTGATGGGGCACAAATGTGGCCTCTACATGGCACACATTTTCTTCCCAAATTTGACCCGGTGACATAGTTTATGACCTAAGATTACACAATTTCAAAAGAGTCCTAGATTTCATCAAGAATATCATATGACCAATGTTCAGGTTGACTGGGCAAATAATTGTGGCCTCTAGAGAGCACACAATGTTTTCTAAAATTTGACCTGGTGAACCAGTTTGTTACCCGAGATGACCCAATCCAAGTTGGCCGAGAACTCACAGGGGCATTCATTCAGACCAAATTTAAGGCTGATTGGACAAAAACTGTTGCCTCTAGAATGCACATTTAAGGCAAAGTTTGACGGACGACAGACGACGAACACCGCACGGCGGACAACGGACGCCGGACACAGTGGTATCACAATAGCTCACCGTGAGCATTTTCGTGCCCAGGTGAGCTAAAAAACGGTCAAATGGTAAATGCATATGAATGGTATAACATATGCGACTTAGACACTACGCTTTTCAATTGTACCCCCCTTTTATCTTGACGCTGTCTGTCTGACGATGTCTGTCTTTACATAAAAAGATGTCGGGCAATTCTTGAAAGGTTTTTTATTGATGCTTTAGAGCTTTAAGTTTGCAATGGATCGAACACTCACTGAGTTTATTCCTTTCTTTAACTTAAAGGACCTCTATGGATAAGGCGAGAAATCTCCCTAAAAGGCTCTAATGGAAAAGTCAATTTTCAAAACATGTAAAATGATGATTATTTTGAGCTATATTGTTAGATGGATACCTAAATCCTATAAAAAGTGATTTTGTTCAATCAAAACGATTCGACATATATACAGATAACTCTTGGTTTCTGTACCTACCCCTAAATAACATTTTCTTACCCCACCGGTATTCATTTAACCAGAATTAAGTTTTCTATGATTTTATTAGCAAGATTTTTTCTGTAAATGTAAGGACAATTGGTGTTGAAATCATATACCAGTTTTCGTTTTGTCCTTAATGCGCATGCGCATCATTGAAACGAGTTTAAAGGTGAAATCTTCCCGCCAAAAATATGGCAATTGGTATATGAGCACTATTTTTAGTATAAAAGTATGTTCCACCCGTGATCCAGGAAATCCTTTTTACCAAGGAAGCATAATATGGTCAAGTGACACAATATATGTCAATGGGAAGCTGGGTCAAGGGGGGGAACGATGTTCACCAGCCCACGGAAG
Organism: Fragum sueziense; assembly: GCA_963680895.1. Lineage (NCBI taxonomy): Eukaryota > Metazoa > Mollusca > Bivalvia > Cardiida > Cardiidae > Fragum > Fragum sueziense. The sequence continues at coordinate 80,393,950 of OY804594.1, read as the reverse complement.
GTAGGTATTCCTCAGTTTTGGGTGGGAAGGTGCGCTTTTAACCCATTTGTGCCTAGCGTCCACTTAAGACGACACCAGACTTTATCTGTAAGTAGGTGCTTACGTATATGTTTATCTCTGGTTCTCATCATGTGTTTGTATTGATTATCCATCGATAAGCAGGGGAATGCTGATCAAAGTGCTCATTAGCACTAAAAGTATCAGTAAAAGTAAATATTATAAGAGAAGGGAGTGATTTTACCGAGAAAAAAAAAGACTTCTAAATTGGTAGTGGAAAAGGTTTGTTTATTTCCATTATCTTTTTCATATTTCTTGTTTCATTATTATTCTGCAATGTTCCTTATCTATAGGTAACTGCAGATACAATTTCCAGTGTAAAATAATATGTTTTCATAGTTTTATAGAAGAATATAATTTTGTCCACTAAAGTGGACGCTAGGACTGAGAGGGTGCCTGTAAATTCTCTGTATTGTAACAACATATTTTTATTTTTAATAATAAATCCAAAGACTTAGATGATCATACACATTTTTCTTTACAAAATTGTTTCGTGGAGTACAAACATGTACCTCACTCTTCAGAAGTTTAATGTATAATGGGTTTTAGGGTTAATCTCATGTAAACAGTAATCACAATGTATAGGTATTATAAGCTCCAGATAAGAGGGGGTATATATTATGCTTCGCTAATTTATGTATTATAAATATAATGCTTAGGGCCCAGTGTTGTTGGTAGTCGTCGGGATCGTCTTTTCGTGGCGGTTCAAACGGGTACCCACAACACAGCTCCCGATAAGTACAATCAGTAAAAATGGATGCAATGCCATTTTTACTGATTTTTACTGATTGTACTTATCGGGAGCTGTGTTGTGGGTACCCGTTTGAACCGCCACGAAAAGACGATCCCGACGACTACCAACAACACTGGGCCCTAAGCATTATATTTATAATACATAAATTAGCGAAGCATAATATATACCCCCTCTTATCTGGAGCTTATAATACCTATACATTGTGATTACTGTTTACATGAGATTAACCCTAAAACCCATTATACATTAAACTTCTGAAGAGTGAGGTACATGTTTGTACTCCACGAAACAATTTTGTAAAGAAAAATGTGTATGATCATCTAAGTCTTTGGATTTATTATTATAATGCTCCCAACATACATAATTTTATTATATTGGTTGAGCACTGTCTATAGTGTATGGTTTTACTCGGAACATTCTATTTTTATTTTTATGCAGAAAATATAAGGTAAACGTGGTTGTATCTATGCTGGAACATCAAGGAATAAATATTGGCCCAATTTTGACCTTGACCTTTGCGACCAAAAACAATAGGGCACCTCCTTGGGTCAAGGACAACAACTGAGTAAATTTTCAAGATCCTGGGTCAACAGGTTCTTGACTTAGAGCGCGGAAATGAATTTCAAACAAAGTCAAATTGTGACCTAAACCTTTGACCTTTGTGACCCCAAAAACAATAGGCACCTCCTTGGGTCATAGGCAACAACTGTGTTAAGTTTCGTGGTCCACTGTCAATCAGTTCTTGTCTTAGTGCACGGACACGGATTTTAAACAAGGTCCAATTATGACCTTGACCTTTGACCTTCGTGACCCAAACACATAAGGCAACTCCTTGGGTCATGGGCAACAACTGATTAAAGTTTAATGACCTTAGGTCAAATGATTCTCGAGTTAGAGCACGAAAACAAAAAAAAAGTATACGGATGGATGGATGGACGGACAGACAATAAGACTTGGTGAAACCAATATACACCCTCTACTTCGAAGATGGGGGTATAATTAACAGATTGTGCTCGTATAATTGCATTTTCAAGATGGAAACTATAGTTTTAAAGGAAAAGTATAAGTTAACTTACATGTACCCATTCGTGCCTAGCGTCCACTTTAGTGGACAAAAATGTTTTTGTACAAAATCATACTTTTCCATTGAAATTTCACAAAATTAAAGCCTAACTTGTTGTTTTCACATGGTTTTAATTGTTTTCTCTGATTTTTTTTCCTAAAATAAAAATTCAGGCATAAATGGGTTAAAGTTGTTTCAATGATGCGCATGCGCAATACGGACAAAACCAAAGCTGTCATATGATGTCAACACCATTTATCCTTGTATCTGTAGAAAATAAATTGGAAATAAAACAAAAAGAAACTTCATTTTACGTCTATGAATACCGGTAGTATAAGAAAATGAAACTATTTAGGTAGGCACAAAAATCAAGAGTTATCTGCACCTATAGAACTTTATAAATGGCAAAAAACTGTATTCATTTCATTTATTTATCTTCCTAACCATAAAGCTTAATTTTGTTTCTCAATTTGTTAGTTTTGAAAATTGACCCATCGCGCTGAGCCTTTTAGGGAGATCTCTCGCCTTATCCATAGAAGTCCTTTATCCCAATATGCGGTACTAAGCATGGGCAATATTCACTGAGAAAAAATCATATATCACCGCTTTTCAACGAAAATCTCGTATCTGCAGCTTAAGACAAGCTGCAGATACGAGGTTTTCGTTGAAAAGCAGCGAAATGTGTGGCGTTATAGAGGACGAGAATTGACCTGGCAGAGCATTCCGTTCGATTAGCATGGGCTTCTCTGCCAGGTCATTTATCGTGAGGTTTAAAGTAAAGAAATAAATAGGGTAATGGACAAAACATTTTACACGTTATTGTTGACATTAAGTGCCAAATGATTTCGCGTTTTGAAGGATGTAAGACATAAGGGATCCCAGGGTAAATTGTTCTAGACATACTGGTTAAAATTGAACACGGACTAATGCCGAGAAGCAACGCAAATGTGACCCGACACGCGAAACGGGACTATCTGGCGAGTCTATAAATTGAAGTAGAAAAACAAATAAGATATTGATGATCGAAAATGGGCATCAAGTTAGTTAGGAAATAACCCTTTCTAGATTAGAACTATTTCGATCCAAGTCGGCCTGTATAGTCTGCACAGGCTGACAACGGTCATGGATTTTCATACTTACTAGATGACTCTTTTATTGCGCAATGGTTCACATAGAGATGAAAACAATAAACATATACTTACTCGAAATTATAGAATTTGATCGAAGTTACTCTGGAGTTTGAAATATTTCCCCCAGTCTACGAGTTGTATCCAGAGTGGCTATTCGACGTGACTTTTTGGAAACGGGGCTGATCAAAAAGTTCGTATAATTTGTTAATAAAATTTTAGTTTATAAAGCAAAACATTTCATTTTTGGATATGTTTCAAAATTTTTATTTCAAATATATGTTGTAAGTTTAAATTAGATTGATTGAAAAATGGTGTTGCTATGACTCGTTCAAAATAGGACTCGGGTACCTGGAGCACGTCGCGACGTTAACGTCTTTTTCAGTAACGTCGTTTGACGCTACATGATATAACTATTTATAGCACATCATTGCTGTTCCTTTGATTTGTGCAATTGTTTTGTTGTTGTTTTTTTTTTCGAAAACATTTGAACTGTTACATATATTCACTGTTTAACGAATCAATTTGTAGATATTTATGTCCATGTACCAGATCTAGCCAGAGAAAAAGAGGTGTTTAGTTGCTTTTCTCATTAGATCGCAAAATTATACGAAAGGCGTATTTTTTATTAAAAACTTTATTAAAAACATACCATTTTTAATTCAAATTTACACTTACTTACACAAGTTTTGATAATTTTATGAGCAAAATGAAATTTATATAATCAGAATACGAATTTTTAAAATATAAATGAATAACGAAGAATATGTAATTTATTAGCGAGAGTCCGAAATAAAGATTGGTTTCTAATATTTGATTATTGGTGTTCTTCATCCGCCATTAGCTAGGTATCGAACAAACATATAAAGCTACTCATATTAACATAGAACTCTATATTTAATATAAAAGCTGAACCGTTATAGAATGCATTCTCTCTTATTCATGTAACGACAGGTTTTCTATATGACGTCGTTGACGAACGTCGACATTTATCTACGCAATTCTTTTGTGTTCTTTCACGGGTTGTCTTTTCGATTCTATATCTCTCTTGTACAAACGGGACATGTAATTTTTACAGACTATGATTTGTTTATTATGTTAGCCTTGTAGTATTTCTAGAATTAACTACATTTGGGTTTGCGTAAGAACCGAAAATAACAAAAACTAGTTTCAAAAGCCAATTTTCCCCAATTCGCGAAGTCCCGTTTTTATTCTTTCTTTACGTCGGCACGTCACACCATATCCCTAGCTACATCATTGTTTTACAACACTGAACCTTGAAACTTTACCAAGTATCTGATATGATGTCTTTTCTCTAGCAGATAAAATATCGCAAGTTTTGCTTGCGCAAGTTTTGATAAATAATCGTTTTGCAGAGCTTTACATACATGATTTTACGGCGTGCTCCGGGGTAGCGTTCCTTGACCCCTTTAAGGGTCGAAAAAATATCGTTAAAATGAATTGATACTTTTGATATTTTATCAGAGCGCCATTGCTATAATAAAATTACTCCTGTGAAAAAATAAATGCAATCGGATGAAAGGTAAAAAAGTTATGATGAAATTATACGAACTTTTTGATCAGCCCTCGTACACATCTGTCGTGTAAAAGTGCGCTTGAATGTTTGAGAATCTATGATGTTTTGAGTAAAGCGAGATTAAACCGCGGATAGTGCCATAAGAGGCACATACAGTGTACTTTATCCAATCAAAATCCGCTGAGTATTATCCGAAAAATTGGGGGAAAATGCATTGAAGTCAGCGTGTGCGTTTCCAAAAAGTCAGATGGGATAGCCATCCTTGTATCTTTGTAATTTGAAAGAAATATAGCTCACATTTTGACTTTTAAGAAACACATTATTCTGTCTGGTGGAATGAATATCTTGTTTCTTCTGCATATCAATTTTCTTTTCTCCGACAGCAGAACGACTGTCTGATTCAAAATACGATGCAAGTCATTACTGTATGCCTTATTTGAACATCTGTTGAACTTAATTTACATGGTTGTCTGAATTGGTCGGCCCCTCTCTAGTTTGCCTCCTCCAATATAACATTTTATTCGCATCATTCTATTGGTAACTAATGCATACACGTACAAATGATATAAAAGTACATAGAGGCGCCGACTGGAGCACCTAACCGTGGATTCCTGCTATTTCGCTCACCAGTACCACTACAATATCCAAACCGAGCCTCCAGCTACTTTCTCACATAGACGATTCACACTCAGTGTTGAGATACAATGGCAATGAATTTTGTGCTAAAAATAGAATTGATTTAGCGTTATGTTTTGATAACCCGTCAAAGTTGTTATAACATCTCGTAACTACGGCTTGAATCAAGCCGTAGTTACAAGATTTTATAACAACACCCACGATACTACATTTGTTTGTCCGAAATTACGTCATTGTCTATTAGATAAAATCATTCCCTATTGGCTTGTCAAATGGTATAATGGATATTAGCCGAGTTGGGGTTCGAACTTGCGACCCCTGGATTGACAGACTTCGGCGTTACTGAGCATTAAATTAAATCTAATCAAAGAGCATTAGATCAAGTAGTGAATTTGAAAATTGCTCGAAATTATATGATCACTTGTCTTTTTTTTGCAAATGTCCATCATAATTTGTATTACTGTTTGCTGACAGTCAAAAATTATTTGTGATATGTATGTTTGTCGAATATAGAATTAGGTATAAAACCTCGTAAGGTTTGGTCAACCTGTATGGGTACATTCCATCTGTCCAGCGAAAATTTCCATCACGTTCATCTTTCAACCTACTCAAAATTTTATTTCTACATGTATTAACATTTATGGGACATTGGCCCGTGTTAAATAATGAAAAACTTAGTTCCAGCATCAAAATACCTTACTTTTTTACCTTAGATTATTCGATGCACCACAGAAGGACACAAACACCGAATGCCCCCCCCCCCCCGCCACACACACACACACTTGGTTCTATGAAATATCTAACAAGGGTCCCTTTAATGTAGACTTGAAATGAAGGTCCTGCAATGGAATTTTTCTTTGTTAACTGGCGCTTCTACTGCAGGAACTGTTATCAAAATTATGCAGCTATCCTCTCCTTGATACAAGTCTATAATTTAAAATTGACAAAACACAAAACCAGAAAAAGTGTAGACAAATAGTCCAACGTTGGCTAATCTGTATAATCTTTATTGTATCAACCAGATGAATTCAATTTGTCCAATAATCCTTTCCTAAACAAGACCTGACGTGCGTTCTTTAGAACGAGATTTCTTGAAATATCTTGAGATTTCTTAAAACTTTTAAGGATTAATCGTTCTTTGGAGCAAGATTTTTAAGACGCTCAATTGGAGGCGCCATTACCCTATATTTCGTGCGGAACCCATCGGTCAACTCTGTACAAACAATATAAAAGAGATTCGACCGAGTTGTTCCGAACACTCCTTAATTCATAAACCGCGGTGTTCCGAATGCTCCATACTTTATACAAATGACGTCATCATGAACAGCTCGGTCAAAAGCTCGGTCTTAAAAACGCTTTATCCAAAACACCTTAAGAAATCTTAAAAAATCTTGCTCTAAAGAACGCGCCTCTTGTTTGGAAGTCCATAATAAAATACTTTGGAAAACATGGAGGCAACCAAGGAAATGCTAATGACTAGATTTTCTCCCTTTGTCCCAATAATTTCTTTGACATATCATACACGAATTTTATTTTTACCAATAGGCAACAAATTTTGACGTCTGCAAAATGTGTGTTGTTAGAACAGTTTTGATATTGTGTCATTTCGGAAAGGATTGAAATTGATAATAATAATTATAACTAAATGTTAGTTTTAAACTTTTTACTATCCAACACAAAAATAATGAGAAAGCTAACCTGGAGCTTTCGTCCTAGTACTAAAGACTTCATCAGCACAATGACTGGATTACTGGGGATTAACACCACCCTGAGTGTGTGATGTTAACTGGCTGTCCCATATGTGCGACAAGTTGAACCGGCCCCCGTCCCTGTTTAATGTTGGTCTGCGTGCCCGAATGTGCACGATAGCTCCAGGTTAGCTTTCTCATTATTTTTGTGTTGGATAGTAAAAAGTTTAAAACTAACATTTAATTATGAACAATTCCACACAGTGTAACTTTCACCAAAAAAAATAATTATAACAAAAAGCCATGAATCTTGTAGACTCATAGTCCAAATTTGGTTTTTATATATGTTCATTATAATATAATAATGATTTAATTCTGTCCTAAACAATACTTTGTTTTTATATGTCCTTAATGGAAAATGCAATGACTCAAGTAGTGAGACTAAAAAGGCAATGTCGATAAGCAGCATTTTCTCCGGTTGCCACAATTATTTCTGTTATATTTATTGTGCATGCATTCTATCTATATCAACACACAATAAATAGTCTTCGACAAATCGGAAATTGGCGCCGTCCAACGTTTTGCTTTTTGTGAAGAATTTATGTAGCTAAAGGTCCATGAGTCATTTTAAAATACGACATTGCAATGCAGCAGAATTAACCCGGGAAATCTGCATAATGTAATGACCCCACTTCGGCAATGTTACGCACGTTCCCGTTGACGACCAGGTTATCCTAGTTAAATTTTGGTGTATAGTATAGACTAGGGTCCGCTAATGTTGGTCTTTTTCTAAATAATAATTCAAAGCCCTATCCAAGAAAATCTTACAAACTGTCCTGGTAGGAATCCGTTTTCGTTATAAGCATTGAATCAAAGAGAATGACACTTTTTGGTTAATGATTATGTTGTAATCCACGATTATCTGTGAGAACGTTTGGATGTTTGTTTCTGTCACGCGAGAAATAATCAAGTACCGCAACATAAAAGGGAGATAATGTGTTTCTTACCTCTCGATGCTGATTGTTGACAAGTTGAGTATAGAGGAGACAGCGGAGAGCATTTCAGCGAATCCTGAGAGTTTACAGAAGACGACACCTCCGGCCCAGTTACCCAGCACCATACCTAGTGTATCTATAGGTATACAGACGAGTAAAAACAACAAGTCCGCCACCGCCAGGCTGTACATGAACGAGAACGTCACATTACGGGTCTTCTTACTGCCTATAATGGCAAACAGCACGATACCGTTACCCACAACACCGCACAGAAAACATGACGTATATAACGTGATCAACGGCACAAAGTGAGGTTCTCTAGACCAGATCGAGTTCACTTTCTCTATGTCACCCTCGTAGTATATGTGGTAATAATCCGTGGACTTTCCGTCCATTTCGTAATAATAATCAATGACGTCATTACTGACGTTGTTTCTGCTCATGTTTGCTATGTAATTTATATACTTCACTGGTTTAGTTCACCTTGGATGAAGACCTACGCAAGGAAGAATATTTCTATGTGGTATCATTTACCTTTCCTACAAAGACGACGTTTCACAATGGAATTATAAACGATGACTTCCAAAATGCACGTGAATACAATAAACAGATTTAAATTGACGCATTAGGCTCTTTATGACGTCATTGAAAATGTTATCAAGAAGTCTTCACTTTTGGGAAAAGTGGAAAACAAAAATAGAGCCGCGCATGATTTAAGAGGTGCGAACAACTGAATAAATGTTATACGATGTTGGGATGATTTCATAAATACATTGAAGTATTTTACAGGACATGCCATAAAAATTCGTGTAATTACTGTACTTTTGTGATGCATTTCGCGACATTTTTATTACTTACAATGTTTAAGACGAGGCAAGTCCATTTCTACTTAAAGAGATCACAGCTTCTCTTGGATTCGAATTATTTCTTACGAGCGTAAAATTGAAAATTTGATGAATTTAATAGATTTAGCACATTTTAACATTATTTTGTATAAAGTTGGCAGGAATCTCTACTCGACGAAGTTTATGTTGATTCAATATTTCTATTTTGTCCATTTTACACTTATTGAAGAAAAAAAAAGATAATTACTATTTTAGAAGTCCGAGTGTCTTTAAATTGGTTGAATTACTTAATAATAATAATAAGAAAACATTAAATGAATTAATCCGAGTCTTCTCTGATGTAAATACGCTCTTTGATATTTTGATTTTTCGCTATTTACATCAGAGAGCGTTGCTCTTTAAAAACAGCGGAAAGTTCGGTAACGTTACAAGTAACTTGAAGCTTTGTTTTTGTGTATCATATCGAATCACTCGGTAAAACACTGTAGGGTATAGATCAATAAATCATTTTTTGCCATACCTGACCAAAAATTTCATTTCAAATCGGCCTGCTGGATGAGTATAACCTTTGGTTTTGAATTGAAGGTCAAGGTAAACAAAGGCTGCTCAGGTGAGGGTTGTTGCAAAACATTGCCTATTAACCTTTTAGAAAAACTTTTTGGTCGTAATTTTTTCAGCAGCCATAACAATAAATGGTTCATTTATCGATATCATCAGGGGTTTTAACGATAGCGTTTAAGATCGGACGGTGAACGATGCGCAACAATTTGTTGCGAACTTCTTGATTTTTTCAAAGAGCAACGCTCTCTGATGTAAATAGCGAAAAATCAAAATATCAAAGAGCGTAACATCAGAGAAGACTCGGATTATAAATGAATAAGCCCTTTTCTGCAGTGAAAGTTTTGAAATTAGAAATTTAATAATGACCTATTGATAAACTAACAATAATTTAAGCAACTTCCACTTAGATTTTTTTTCTGTCTATTTACCTTATCAGTTTTCTACTCTTTCTTCATTATAAATTACTCTCCTATATATGTGTTACATGTTGCCTTTGTATGTTGTAAATATGTTGTTACTATGTGTCTGAATAAAAAGTTTATCAAATTTATTGAATAAAACTGTTCAAGCCGCACATAGGGTAGTAGATGAGGTTTATGAAATTAAAATAACTAATCAGCACTTATCTTTGCTCATTTTTTACAAAAAGATATGGTTATTTTCATAGTAGAATCTGAATAGTCGTATATCTACCGTGATATATCGTTATTCAACCACGTATCCGAGTAAGGCGGCAATATAAAAAATCCACGAAGGCTGTCCACTCAGAACCGTGATTAAATAACGATAGACCACGGTACAAAATCGATTATTTATTAAAATAAAGTTACACAAAATTCATTGAGTCGCCTAACGCATAGAAATATCTTGTATTATTTTGTCTTCTTTATTTATAGTGTAACCAGATACTTAGAAATGTTTCCGTGTGCTATAACTCACGATAAATGACTTGGCAGAGCAAATCAAGCTAATGGTTAAAGATGCTCTGACATGTCATTTACCGTGAGCTATATATATATTTTGTTACAAAACGTTAAAAACAACTTAAAAGGAGTAAAAATCATATGTACAAAGTCTTTCAATTTCAAGGACCGACCATTCGGTATAAAGATACTTCAGTATTTACACAATGACTACATCTGTTCAGTATTTGCAACAAAAACAATCATGTCTTGGGTCTTTAATATTCCAGAAGGTATTTGCCAAGTAATACACTCTGTACAAACTGCGCATTATGTTTAAGAACAGTTTTACTCAAATGTTGACTAAGACTGTAAGCTTCTTGAATATGCGCAAAGACTTTTGATAACAATAGCATACTTGCTTTCTAGATTGATATTTAAACACTTTGTCCTTCATTGAATTCCAAATGACGTTTTCAAACATGACTTTCCGCTAAACATAATATATATATCTAACACAATTCGACTGTCTTAAAAATCCAGAAAAAGCTGAACAGTACTTTTGCCAAGCTGAAATCCAAGTCCACTTTTCCTTATTGGAAACCCCAATAGTTTGTTAAACTATATTTAATTCTAATTTCAACCAAAGAAACATTGTACAACTTGAAAGTAAGAAACATAATATAGAGTAGGCCCTACTCAAGCGACAAATACCTAAGACAAGACACTGCCAAGAAACAGCTCTATTGCCAATACGTTTTTATAGTGATATTGGTTTTTACTTAACCGTTTCCCCCAAAGAAAGTCTGTTTTATACGTTTGCATCATAGTAGACTTGGGAAAACATTGTGTTGAAGAAAGAGAATACTGATAAACAGTATTATCTCCTTTTGTTTCAATATATTCATATCGTATTGCATGCGAATCATACCTCTATTATACCATGTACACCAGTTTTATTGACATAAACTTTTTCGACACCTTCATCAGCTTACTTTGACCTGACGAAAATTTGCTGCTTAGGAATTTTTAACATTTTTGCAGATTGTCAATGTCCTGTTTTTCTCGATTATCCCTTTACAAAACAAGACCTGGTTTTGACGTCCCTAATGGAGAAGGCTTGGGAAAACATTGAGACAAAAGAAGAAACTGCTGATAACCAGCAGTTTCTCCTTTTGTCTCAATATTTTCTGTGCCATATTTTACACAAATTCTATCTTTAATAACTTCCATTTTGTCATTTGTGGCAGTTTTTTGAAGTGAATCACCCTAAAATTTGTAGTTTGGGAAAGGGTTAAATCCATTCCGATTTGACGCCCCTATTAGATGTAGCTTTGGGAAACTATCAGGCAAACAAAGAAAATGATGACAATTGTCATTTCCTTGTGCTGCACTTTCCCAAACAAGACCTGGTTTTGACGTCTCTGTTAGAAAAGGCTTGGGAAAATATTGAAACAAAAGAAGAAACTGCTGATAACCAGCAGTTTCTCCTTTTGTCTCAATATTTTCTATGCCGTATTTTACACAAATTCTATCTTAGATAACATCCATTTTGTCATTTGTGTCAGTTTTTGAAGTGGGTCACCCCAAAATGTTGCTGTTTGGGAAAGGGTTAATACTATCGTTGTTATATTGTACACAGATACTTTCTTTATTATAATTTGTTTAGTCTTCATCGGCAGCTTTCAAATTGGAACAATCTTAAATTTTCCTGTTTGGGGAAAGGTTAATTAAGCTAGATTCCCACTGGGAAACATCTTGTTAATTTGCATGAATTTGAAGATGGTCATCAGATATCATTGATTCACTGTCTCATTTTTTCTAGATGGTGAAAACTGTTGCATTTAAATGTCCTTGATATCGAAATAAAGACGTTCCTCTAGAAATTTTGTAAGAACATCCTTTTAAAGTTTGGTGCAAAAGATTTGCTTTCAATATTCCTTTATATTCCTTTATAAGTCATTTCCGAATATTATTACATAATCGATTATCAAACAGAAAATGGTAAACTTGTATTATACAGTACATTTACGCGTCCGGCCTTGCACCCAAATAAACTCGATCAGGAATTTGTGCCGAGTGATTCAGAAAACTTTAATGAAAGTCTAAATGTTATCATTTGCCAACTTTTGTAAACAAAAACACTCGGTAAGTACATATTTTCTCCAATTTTAGATCAAATACTTAACTCTCAGTATTGAGATACCTACCATTCTATACGTCGTGCTCTCCGGTTTATTTTGATACCAAGATATTCCCTCAAATCCTTGTCAAAGCTGAGAACATTCGTGGAAAGTGCAAAAAAATCTTAAGAAAATATATCACGGCATGCATAAATACTTTGCACGAATGTTCTCAGCTTTTAATAGAGGGATTTGAGGGAAGATCTTGATATCAAAATAGACCGGAACGTACGACGTATCGAATGGTAGGTATCTTAATATTGAGTGTTAAGTATTTGATTTAGAATTTGAAAAAAATGTGTACTTACCGGGTGACTTTGTTTACAAAAGTTAGGAAAACATATCATAACAAAGTCACGTGATTGCCGCCTGTGTGAAAAAGGACTTTGAATGACTTTACATTTGCTACACAAAACAATGGCAAACAGCTTGGACTAGTTGTACTGTAACAATTTGGTCATCTGACCCAGTCATCTTTAGTCTATTTTCTTTTCCTTGTCTCAATTGTATTTTTCCCGGATGTTCTACGTGACATCCACCACGTGATTTGACGATTAGACTGGGAGGCCTAAATCGGATTACTGGGTCAGGATAACTTGTTCAAGACGTCATGTGAATGCAGATTTCATAATTACAAATCTTTAATTCGGTCCAAATTGATTAGCATTGTTGACGTCAGTAGCATAACATCATCCTCTTTCCCTTGTTTTTACATTAATGTATACTCAGTTCCATAAATAAGTGTGCACTTTATTTTGTTTCATTTTCCCTTTGATTCTCGACTAAAAATAATACAGTTTGCTATCATATTGTAGCTAAGAGTAAATGGCATACCCCTAAATTTTGTCAAAAGGACAGTTTTTGTGTATTTTTCTTAGATTAAATACAGGTGGTATAAAAATAAAAGTTGCAAAAGTTTGTTACATTCAAATTTTGTTTAGATAGAGTAAATTAGAGTCTTTTTTGAAAATCTTTTATGACTACTGATGTTGCCGATGCAAGCGAGTATGTGACGGTCGCAGAGAGCTCTAAAACCGCAATACCACTACAGTAGGACAGCCATTCCACGAAAATTGACTCATTTACAAAAACGAAAATGTTGAAAAATGAACTTTTCTGCATAAACACAATTTTTATGTTAGAATAAAGTGTCACGTGTCTACAATGTATGGTTAAAATTTTACCCACAACATTTTAAGCCCTGCTAAGTTATCGCATTTTCAAATATACCACTATAACCTAGCTGTTACGGAGGATATAAAGCAACCCGAGGTACATATAGCGTGAGTTGTGGCCAATGTTATAACCAAACATCAAAAAGATTGTTTGTTGGACCATCATCAACCATTTGCACAACTTACAAGGACAAAATGATAACAATTCAGCTGTAACCCTGTGTGGTGAAATCAAAACGAGTATTTAACTGTTTAACGCAATATTCGAGCATTTCAAAAGTGTTTGTGATCGTTTGTATTCTTTTTGAAGCCATCTTGCAAAGTAAAGTTAAAAGTAAATATTCCGATAGTAATGCCTCTTCAGATTATCTTTTCCAGTGCATCTGGCTCTCGAGCTTTTATTTCTTAGTATGTATGATCGTGGAAAAAATGGCCCTTGTCTTACGGAAAATAGATAATTTCCATAACCTTATTACCATTAGTGTCATTTCTTTCACAGAATTTTAAACGCTAAACGCAAAGGTTCTTACAAAAAAGAAACAACAAATTGGTATAAAACAAATACTAAATTCAATAATACGAAAGAATCAATAAACGTTTCTTTTAGTACCCTTAAACTATTAATCGCATTGGCAAAATTGCCGAACTGGTACCTTTGCTATTATTTAATATCACACTCAGAGTAACAATTACATGGTAAGCATCGAACACAACAGTCTGCACAGATATGTCTGTATATGCACCACAAAGTCGTCAACCGGGTACCACCACGGACAATTTCTAGGGTTCAATTTCGATTGATCTACAACAACTAACCAACCAACAACAACTACTCCCAATTCGTCTATTTTGAAAACCGGTGCCACCTTGTCTACTCAGGTTTTGTATATCGTTTCCATTTCGTCTAAATTTGTCTGCTATATATTTCAGTGTGATATGTTATTTTTTGTTAAAAACAATGCGTTGTTTTTTCTTGATTTATGAACATGTTATAAGATATGAATTTCGAGGGGGGGGGTGTATCTAGAAATATATAATTCGATGGTGTGCTAGACATGTGTGCATTGGCCGTGTAAATTTGTAAGGATGTTTCAATTTGAAGGGGTGTAAAATTGAACAATTTTCGGTAAGTGTGCAATTATTCGTCCCCTTCTCTTCTGAATTTCTTTTATTTCTAATTAAATCATTTATATAAGAACACATACTATTCTAAAGTAAATTGGTTATTCATGCGAATCATATATCCCTAAATAAAACTATGGCTCTCAAAAATCGTTAACAAATAACCCCACAAAAAATTAAAATATGAATTACGAAGGAAAAAATAAAAATGAATCATTTGATACAATTTGATGTCAAGCATAATTATTCCATAATTATTCCATTTATTGACAGGAAATAAAAGAAAAATGCATATATATTAAAATATTGAAATAAAAATTAAAATGAATCATATAGGTCTAGTAATGAAAAATGTATGATATATTGTAGACCAAGTCGAAATAGACGAATTCTGAAAGTAGATGACTGTTGATTCTGACAATAAAAATGTAGCAAACGAACTGGGAGTAAAATAAATGTTTGGATGTTACAGTCACTTTGACTAGATCCAAAGCTTGATATCCAAAACCACAGCGTCTTAGACTGTCATACCCCCTGGTGATTGATTGAATTGGCCATGGTTGACACAAGGTTTAGGCTTTTAGCGTGTGAACTTGTGTCAAAGGATCAGTATTTGTAATTCCAATGGTGAGAGAGCGGTGTAATTTGTCTTAGCCAATTACCTAGTAGAAGGGAACACCAGCTTTCGGAAAAGAAATATAGAGAAGCCCTTTCTTCACAAACTATTCAAGACCCGACAATACAAATATCTAGGTTTAGTTTCGGGAAAAAAGATGTCAGGATTAATGAAAACTAAAGAGAATGTGCAACAACATAGCCTTGGTGTGTCTTATTTCGATATCAGCATTACAAAAAAGAAGGGAAAATGCACCCTGCTTACCTGCTCCTGAAACTTGGGGACTAAACTGTGACAAGTGAGTTTCAAGCCACGTTTGCAGAAAATTATTCCTGTTAACATTATCGTCTGGCCCAATTGAAAAGGAAAATGTTTGTGTCTTCTTCTATTTGCCACAAAAGCGATGTATGCAGGTTTTCTAAGAATAACCAGTACAAAGCTGAAAAATGTCTAATGGTGGAATTAGAAAATGGAAATGCCGTTAGGACCAAGAGGGGTATATTTTATGGCCTAGGCAATTATGTGTTTCGCTCGAAATCATCGATAGGCTGCTGTAACCATGTCTGTCTACTTGAAAAGCCACAAACTGTTTCAAACATGTTGTGTAACATACTTAGATAGAACCTGAAGGGGTATGTTTGCTAATCTATCGCCCACATATGGCAGTGTATGCTCAATATTCCATAAAATATAGTATATGCTTCCATAACGAAGAGTCTATATTTCGTAACGGAATATTACTATGTGAATTCACAGATTAACACAATTAAGCGGCTTTGTTAGTATTCCTACTTTATATACTTTCTGAGTTAATCATAATCAATTGACATCAAAATGTTTTATGTATCGTAATTTACGCACAAATAGTGCACCCAAATATATGCTTCCGTAACGTTTTCTTATAGCATATGTGTCAAAACATACGGAAATGTAAAATTCCATTTGATTCATGCAAACTCAATTAATCAACAAAATAAATCTCATTAATATCCAGGACATGCTACCACCAAATAATATATGCTCCGTAACAGTTATTTTGACCGTAAAACAAAAAATGTAGATATGTAAATCCCGCATTACTTTCTTTTTTGTTTGAGATTCCAGCTTTTGCAACGTCAAATTAAAAAAGAATCGAGCATAAATAAAGAAGTTTTGTATTGCTGATCTGGAAATGAATTTGTATAATACTATATTTACATACTTCCACGTCGAATTTCTCATTCAACATTCCATTTTTCTACTTGCAGTAGCCGATATAATGAATCTTTGATAACTGCAGTGTATTATATTGTTCACTGTATTGAAATATTCCTGTTAGTTTAACCCAGGGCGTCCCTTGAAGTACGTTACGGAAAAATATGCGTAACGGAAGCATAGCGACCAAAGGACTTTCAAGTCTCTCAAAATGTTATACTCTTGATTATACTTGAAACTCGCCTCTATTTCAACAGTTTGGCAACCACTCTGTCAAAATTTGACATATTTAGGAATGCCCGTCCATTATTGTGGGCTACACGGACGTAACGGAAGCATAGTAAACGAAATGCGACAAATTCTATTTGTCCATGTTCTTTGCTTTAGTGAAGAAATACTAAGATATTCATAAACTTTAGGGTTTTGATAGTTAAACTAAGCCATTCCCGGACCAAAATAGTTTGAAAATCGGCAAATTGAGAGAAAAGTTGACTTTCTTTCATGCCTTTGAAAGTTCGTTACGGTCACATAGGCAAATCTGGCGACATACAAACAGACATGATTAAATTCTATTTAATGTATGATGATGGAATCGTACTTAATTTAGTCGTTGTAGTAGGGTTTGGGGAAAATAATGTCCAAGAGAACAAAGTCTAAGTAAAAAAACGGCTGATTTGGACGGTAGTTTAGAACAAAAAATTGTTCGGCGACATCAACATTTTGATGTTTTTGCGATATTCAACACAACCAAGCACATTCATAAAATCGTTTGAATAACTTAAAAATCATACTACTTTATTGCAAATTATGTCCCGTGATAAAAGATATCTTGCTTTTTGCTGTACCTAATTGATAAAGGTGTTAAATAATGCAATGAAGGTCGGCGACATGCATTTTCAGTAAATGGGTCAATTTTCGTGGAATGGCTGAGGAATGTTATTTTATTCCTGGGTGAGAGCAATGACAAAATCCTGGATATAGCCGATGTTTCGCAGTAATGGAACGTTCCTCGTTAAATGACCCACACATGTTCAATCGGATCCAAGTCCAGTGCCAATCGTGGCCAGGATAGAATTCCAACATTGTTTCTGTTAATAAAAAAGATTCAATTCAATATCGAACGGTATTAAATGAATAATATTCGATTAACTAGAGATAATCAAAACTTTGACCAGATTTGTGTACTGTTACAACTTTTATTTTCATACCACCTTCATTTAACCTTAGAAAAACAAACTCAAACTCTCACAGTGCCCAAATCTTAAATGTGTGGCACTTTCTTGAGACTATAAGCGACACAGCGACATCAGTTATTTTTAGTGAGAGATGAGGGAATAAATAAAACGAAAGAAAGCGCACACTTATTTATGGAACTGAGTATATTTATATTAAGCCGAGTCTTTGTTACGTATCATTCATCTGTAGACGAACTTATCATAACCTCGTACGTCGGAAAATGCTTCAACGATGTTTTTGACCTGACGACGTCAGACATAGAAACCAGTTGAAATCGATGTAAACTATATTCAAGTAAACCGGCTTTCCAATTTATCAATGCTTTCGTAGTTCGAACTACATGACTTCGCTGACTGTGTTTTCCTCGTCGTCCGTTGCTTTGTCTCATTCTTGAAATGAATTATTTCATTTATTTGTATTCCTGTCTACATTCCCATAAAATATAGTCTAGTTAATACCGAAGAAAAGTAACTTGGTTTCTTTTCGGTTGATAATGAGTGAAAACCAGAACGTTACAAAAAGTGGAATTCAATCTCCAGAAATGAAATTAAATAAATTTGTCTGCATACTTTTTAAGCGCGGGAAAGCCTGTCATCCTCATTTTACTGGAAAGATAGAAAACAGAGGTTGTTTCTCCTATATCTCGGCTTGAAACAGGATTAAATTCTGATTTCCAGCATGACTTTATCAAAATCGGATTTAGCCTTTTTTCTGTTAAGGAAACTCTTTTACAACACTCCCAGATGATATGAACAGAGGAAATACGAAAGTTGGTTAACCCATTACCACACAATGGCTCTTTTTGGCTCCCTACAAGAAATTGGCGTTGAAGCATTGTGGAAAATGAAGCAATTGCTTTTGACAATAAATTTATTCATTTCCCACAATGTTTTCTACCGTTTATCGCAGTATTTCCTTTGCTATATTGAAAACAACACCTTTCCTGTATCATCATATCGCTGCTTTTCAACGGAAACCTCGTAACTGCAGCTTAAAACAAGCTGCAGTTACGAAGTTTTCGTTTAAAAGCAACGATATTTTCCTCATCTGTAGCGTCGTTCAGATGGAAATAGCATATTTTTAGCTCACCTGAGCACAAAGTGCTCAAGGTGAGGTATTGTGATCGGTCGTTGTCCGTCGTCCGTCCGTCCGTCCGTCCGTCCGGCCGGCCGGCCGTCCGTCCACAATTTCTTTAAAGATCTTCTTCTCCCAAACCAGTATACCAATTTTCTTGAAACTTGGCAGGAATGATCCTTGGGTGAAGGGCTTTCAAAGTTGTTAAAGAATTTGATTCCATCAAAGACTCTGGCTGCCGCGGCATGAGAAAAGGGGAAAGTAGCCAACTCTTTTAAAAATCTTCTTCTGCCTAACCAGTGGGCCAATATTCTTGAAACTTCACATGAATGATCCTTGAGTGAAGGGCTTTCAAAGTTGTTAAAAGAATTTGATTCCATCAAAGACTCTGGCTGCCGCGGCATGAGAAAAGAGGAAAATAGCCAAATCATTTAAAAATCTTCTTCTGCCTAACCAGTCAGCCAATATTCTTGAAATTGCACATGAATGATCCTTGAGTGTAGGGCTTTCAAAGTTGTTAAAAGAAATTCATTCCATGAAAGACTGTGGCTGCCGCAGCATGAGAAAATGGGAAAATAGCCAAATATTTTAAAATTCTTCTTCTGCCTAATTAGCAAGCCAATATTCTGGAAATTTCACATGAATGATCCTTGGGTGAAGGGCTTTCAAAGTCGTTAAAAGAATTTGATTCCATCAAAGACTCTGGCTGCCGCGGCATGAGAAAAGGGGAAAATAGCCAAATCTTGTAAAAATCTTCTGCCTTCAACTAGTTGGCCAATATTCTTGAAACTTCCCATGAATGATCCTTTGGTGAAGGGCTTTCAAAGTTTTTGAGAGACTTTGATTCCATCAAAGCCTTTGACTTCCGCGGCATGAGAAAAGGGGAAAATAGCCAAATCTTTTAAAAATCTTCTGGCTTACTACATGTAGTGGGCCAATATTCACATGAATGATCTTTGGGTGAAGGGCTTTAAAAGTTGTTATAAGAATTTGATTAATATCAAAGCTCTTAGTGCAGTGGCATCAGAAAAAGGGTAAAAGAACAAACACTTTAAAAAAAAGGTTGTATTTTGTTTCATTCTTTTGAAAAACTAAGGAAAAGGGGCTTTATTGCAAAATTCTTAATTTGCTGCTATACAGGTCAAAATGTTTATTTCAACAAGGCAAGAAATTTCAGGTGAGCGATCTAGGGCCATCATGGCCCTCTTGTTTATATAACATAATATGAGAAAGTAGTAATAAATGAATTATCCGCATTTAGCGACTCACCACCTGGTGCCCTTCGCTTCCTTTATGTCAGAACAAAACTATAAATACAAAAATAAATTCCAATGCCCATTTTATAATGACTCAATTTAAAAAAGAAAAAAAGTGGAATCGCAGGTTAAATTAGGTTCACAATTTTAGATTCATCTATTTACCCTTTCCTAAATGACAAATTAGAATTTTTAATCAAAAAGTACAGGGCCCCGTTTTACTAACGATCTTACAATCATGTTGTTGTGAAAACAGTGAAACAGTGCATCGGATTAGGCCAATCAAGTTTGTTGTTACAAGTAATTACGCAAAAAATAATCGTAAGTTCGTTAGTAAAACGGGCCCCAAGACCGTAGGAACAAGGGGGGGTAGGCCCCCCAACGTTGGCCAGAAATGCGGAATTTTCTTAATTTTACACTGAAAAATTTGGGAATATCCAAATTAGCCCTCCCCAATATTCAGGACACGAACTTTAGCCCCCCCCCATATGAAATTGCTTCCTACGGGCATGCAGTATGAAAATGAATTCAAGCCGGAAAAAGCTATTATTTGGCAAAGGGTTGACCAAAGTTCAAAGAGTAGAACACATGTTTTATGAAAACATTCGTATGTCTTCTTTAAGTCTAACAGTTTGAGCAGGGACATGGAAAAGGGATACTTATGTCATTTCTGACCAGTATGGATCGCGGTCAAAACGTGCAGCCGAGTAGTCTGATCAATAAAGTATAGTAGGCTACTTTTATTTTCTGTGTTTTTAGCGCGGCGATAATAGACAAATAGCAAAATGCCCACGCAGATTCACATCTATGATAATGCCACCAGGAGCCTTTTTGTCCTCCCGCGGCTTATATCGTTTCCATTGTAAGTCTCTTTTGTTCTGAAAATTAGCCCTTTTCTCAAAGAAGCTCTAGATAGTTTGATTTCCACTATAAAAAGGCTTGAGAAAACATTGGAGCGAAATAAGATAATTCTCATCGCCAGCACTTTCTATTATTTAATTGCGGTTTCCCCTACATATTTTCTGTGCTATATTGCACTCAAATTCATTTTTATTAATACCAATTTGTCGTCTGAGGCAGCTTTTTAATTGGAAGAGTCTAATTTTCTGATGTTTGGGAAACAGTTCAACTGCACGCGTACAAGCTCATATAACTATCAAAGAAGAAAATTAATTATCAAAGTATGGGTAAGGTTTCTTTTCATTAGTTTCAATTTATACAAAAATAGTTTCTACGAACTATATTGGCCGTAAGATGAACTCTGTCAAGTAGTCGCCCGTTTCCAAGACGTTAGGAACTACGTTGTGAGGACAAATACGTGTGCTTTTATAACTCTAACAGCTAAAATTGAGATTTCAAATTTTATGTTGATGAAGAAAAGATTTTTATACAAAATCGCATAGAAGAATATTAATACAAATGGGGAAGCTTTTTGTTCTTTTGTCTCATTGCTTTTCAAGCTATTTCTAAATAAGAGACAGAAACCAGGTCTTGTTTAGGAATGATTAAAGACCGACCTCATTTAGGCATACATGTACATACATGTAACCTAATGCGGTGTTTGAAAACCCTTAAAGGCTAGGAATGCCTTACACTGTAAAAAAATACATTAATTTTTGTGATATTTACGGTGCTTTTGTAACGCTATATGTCCGTATTTATAGTTTACAGTTCCTAGCCGTAAAAATGATGCATTATGGGTAAACTTATTTGAACACTGCCGACATTTTAATGATAACTGTCACTTCATTTCGAATCGAATTGGCGTACAGGTCTTGATGTAGATCAAATGGGGTCCAAGAAAGGACAGAAGTATCCATGTGATCGACTAATCTAATGGTAGGAAATACATGTATCAAAGAATGGTATGTAGCTTTATTTTAACATTTCTCATTTCGTTTTACCCCACCCACCACCGTTTGCTTCCTGTGTTAGCTTTCCTATCAAAATGCATTCTATTAACTGTTTAATCAGTACACGCATGTTAGTAATAAACGTGTGTGTTTTATGTAAGTGTTAGAAAGAATAATGAGTATTTGTGATATTATTTTCATCGAAATAGAAAACAACAACGCGTTTACAGGGGAAACCGTATTTATACGGGTTAGCCCGTAAATTTTCGGAACATTTTCGTATTTTTAATAATCTTGAAAATCTCAATTCTTTTGAACAAGTTTACAGATGTACAAACAGACAAATGTATTTTTCGGTGGTTTAAATTGTTGAACAATCTACTCTAGATAGAATTTCTTTGTGTTTATGTTTATATTCTGTTTTTCAGGTTCTAATGTTTTGGAATTGCCTGGCTGCTTTTTTTTTGGTGTAAGAAAACTAATTCTATGGTGACATCTTAGTAATGCTTACTGTATTAGACAATGATGTTTTCAATACTTTGAGAGGAAACAACAGAAACAAAGTTGAAACCCAGCTGTAAGTAAACTGATTTGTCATTTTTAAGATTGATTAACCAAATTTATATAAATGTTCGCTATCATATCTAAACTTATTAGTAAATAGGTCCAAAATCGTTAGTTTAATCTATTTTTATACTGGGCGTTGTGATGTTGCAGGTTGTAATTGTAGGTGTTGTAATTTTGACTACAAATGAAAATTAACCTGTTATTGCGGGAAGTTCCCTTTAACCTAGTGAAGAATCTATCAAAAATAAAGGTGTTGTTGTAGCGGGTGAGTGATCTACATTGATGTATTATTGAATTCAATAAATTAGTGATAATTAAGGATTATATCATATTATACATTTTTTACTCCAACTTATTGACTTCAAAATCCAGCTTTCCTATAGCTCCATTATTTTATACATGCATTTGCTCATTTGTACATTGTGACATTGAAAACATTACTTAAACCCCACCTAAATATTTTTTTAACGTGAATGATGAAATAACTCTTTTGAGATCGCCTTTTCTGATTATAGTGTTTCTTTTTACAGGTGTACAACTAACATTCCCCCTAATTTTTTTATCATTGTTATTATTATTACTGTTAAAGATTTGATGGACCAAATCAAAGTCAATTCAAAAGCACAGCAGGCTTTTATACAAATGTATCTGTAAATGATGCAAGAAAAATATTGTAGCGTGTACATGTATGTGTTACTTATAGGAGGAAAGTGTAATGAAATTGTGAAAATACGGTCCCAATATGTTACGGGAAAAAACCCGGCAGCTGGTTTCCAGGACAGTCCCGTAAAATTACGGTTAGTACGTAGTTAGTGCAAACGGTATCTCACCGTAATATTACGGCTGGACCGTATTTTTACGGGGAGATACCGTTTGCACTAACTACGTACCAGCCGTAATTTTACGGGAATTGTCCTGGAAACCAGCTGCCGGGTTTTTTTCTCGTAAAATTTTACGGGATTTTTTTTACAATGTACTTCGTTCTCATACACAGATAGATCTGATGAGAGGAAAAATGGTGTATTCAATCAAAACAATACCACATTTATGGGTTTTAAAATTGCATTTTTTTATTTTTTTAAGATAATGGAAATTTGATAATGGAAAAATTAACGTTAAATATTATCTTCTTCGCTAACACAGTCCATACTTTAAAATACAAATTTTATACACTTACCACACAAATAAACGCAACATTTTCAAATATCAATATTTCTGTTTTGAACATACATGTATCAGGATCTAAAATGGAGCTTTCTATAGGTTGCAAAGAAGGTTTATGGTAGTTATTTGTGATAAGATATTTAAATTTACACTCAAAATGCCAGAATTACGTCCCTTTATTAAATCACGTTAAACACGTCCTAACGCCTTGTAAGTGAAAAAAAATCAACAAAGATTGTTTGAATGTTGGTTTGTCGTCGGTTACACAGTAAAAACACCAAAGATTGTCACTGTGCACACTAATCAGCATTTTCTTACTTCTGGAAAACAACCGTCAACAGATCGCTTGAATTTTGCGTTCTGGAATATTCCATAGGAGGTGAACCAAAGGCTTAACGTCAATAGTATCTTCAATTTCTAGGCTGTGGTACCTTTTTATAGCATATGTGTGCAGGATCGATCCAGATCATAGAGCCGAACAGTTATAATTAGCCGGTATGGTGTTAGCCGAGAGGTCTTGAAAATTCGGAACCGATTCATAAGAACAGTAGATTCTACATAAATGAATATTTTAGAATACGGATAGGCCATTGCAAATGATTCGTCCAGTAGCAATTAGTTTGATATCTGTTTGCGCCTAAATTTTTATATAACTTTCGCTATTTAAGACAACTTATCCGTCCGAAGATGGTCTGATCCAGTTTCAGACCTGCAGATCTGTGCTTCTTATTCCAGGACATGTCTGCTATCGAACACTTTGGGGATTGTCTGAAAAGGCGCGTTCGTAGTAGTGGTCTTAATCATCCAACAAACCTGTCTTGCGAACGAACAACCCGTCAGCAAGAGTGAACTAAGTTTCTTTAACATCAAATCGGTTAAAAATGGTGTCAATATGACGAAGATGCCAATTGTTTATTAATACAAGAGATGATTATAACCATGAATTTGTTTGTCACTTTTGAATTTACACCATGTGTCTTTGGTTTGAATTTTTTGTCTGTTAATGTCTTAGCATTTTAATGATGTTTCGTTTACTGTTTGATGAAATATTACGTTTAATGTCAAAACAAACATATCCTTAAATTTATAAGAAGTTTCAAAATATTTGATATTGAATGAGTGTTGCGTTACTTTATGTGGTCAGTGTATAAGCAAAACAAAATATTTTTTATCTCTGTCAAAAATCCGGTATGTTGACTGCTGCGTTCAACGTGCAAACGCTTTCGATTATGAAATGACCGTCTATGCATTATAGTGAAGCCCATTTTCAAACGATTTATGGGAAATTCAACAAAATCTTTAATTTGCTAAAAGTTGACCTTTTACCAACATTGGTTTTGCTGTCTGGAATCGTTTTTTATTTAGACCGACTTTCCCCCATAAAAATATGCACAAAAGAATGCCCAAAAAACAACATACTGGCATATTATCTCATCTGTCGTCTGCAAATTCAAATTTCAAAAGTAAAATTAATCTGGTGAAAACGTACGTCTATCTTTTTATTGATTTTATGGGAGAAGTATTACATTTGGTTTTTATGCTCTTAACTATTTTTATGCGTATGTTATGATTATTAGTCTCATTCTCCCTCAATGAACAAATGATCAAGGATAGGTTAATTTGGCCGTAAATGTCAGAACTTTAAAAACATAAATGAAATGCAAGAAACAAGAGAAATTTCTTTTGTACACCATATTATTCGTGTCGTTTTTAAAGCCATGTGCGGAAGAAATTCAATTTCATAACAAGTGCATTGTTTCATACTAAAATCAAATGATTTTGATGTGTGATAAACCGCCAACGTTGAATATAGGATCAATCCATGTCAATTTAAAACCCTTTCCACAAACATATTTGAAAATCCTAAGCGACTCAAACTTTCTGACCTTTTAGGGGAAATATGGAATCAATTGTCTATGAACAGCATTTTCTGAATTTCTTCTTCCACAGTTTTTCTTTTCTTCTTCTTTATAACACCAGTAAATGTGTCTTCTGCATCGGCTCTCTTGAGTTTGTCGTGTGGTAAAGTAAGGGGTTAGCACTAATGAGCATCTTTCGTGTATTTATGCATTAAATTTGGTTAATGTACACTCTAAAAGGTTGTCACAAAATGTATTCTTAGAAAGTAAGGACTATTCATAAGAAAATCAGGCTTATTAGTACAAGTTCAAAAATAGCAAGAAATAAAAAATAAATAAACGAATTAAATCTACAAGAAGGTCCTAAGTTTTTTTGGGGAATTTGTCCAAACAAATAAATACTTTTCATTGTTATGCACAAATATGAACTTAAATTCTTTAAGACTTTGTCGTAACGAGACTATTTTCAGACTGACTAGGATTGGTAAAAATCTCCCATTTTAGTGACGGAAAAATATAATGAAAGCGAGTACAGAAAAGTAACATTAAATTACTCTTTTGCAAGATAGTTCTTTTTTATGAGCAAAACAGTGTGTGTGTGTGTACGCAAATGAAACTGACCCGTGCATTTCAAATTAAATTATTATATCGTATAATTGTCAGAAAAGTTTAACTTATCCCGCACTGTATTGCTTTTCGACGTCTCTCAATATAAAGGCATTGGAAAACATTGTGTAAAATGAAGAAATTGCTTTTACAAGCAATTTCTTCATTTTCCACAATGTATTCTGTCAGGAATTACCAAATAAGTAAAATTTTATAAATTTGAAATTGTCGTCTGCATCATCTTTGAATTTGTTTAGTAGTCAATCTTTATGTGGATATCGGTTATCTCGAACTACTTTAAAATTTAATCAAAGCGGAAAACTTGTCCAATTATAGTCAACGTCTGTACGTGATCTTCTCAGCCATTCTCTACTTCTCACTCACTCTTCCCCTCTCTGTCTCTCTTTTAACCCATGCATTTTTCACTATTTTAGTATAGGGATAAAAAAGATCCCTATGACATTGATAGAAGTAATGTCCGCGCGCAAAAGAAAAAAAAAAAAAAAAAAAAAAAAATCAAAGAAAACTCTGCCAATCGGATTAGCCACGACTGTTTCACTTCAAATATTTCCGGGATTTGATCTTGTTTAACCTGTCTCCTTTGCACTTTTCTGTTGTTTGACTTTTCATGTTTTTCCTTGCTTATTTACAAATCTATGTTAGAGCTGTAAATGAGACCCTTAATACAAAAGGGGACCTTGTTGGAAGTCTTAAACCCATTACCACACAGTGACTCTTTTCGACTCCCCAAGAGATAAAGGCTTTGGAAAACATCGTGGTAAATGAAGAAATTGATTGTGACAAGCAATTTCTTAATTTCCCACAATGTTTTCCATAAAAAAAAAAGACCTGAAATTTAAAAATTCCATTAACTAGAAATTGTTGTCTGCAGGATCTATTAATTTGGACCACCCTAGAATGTTGTCGTTTGGTGATGGACTAAACAAATTTTCGAGACACGGACCAGATTCAGCAAAAGTCAACCAAATGAAGTACCGGTATTTTGGAAATGAACACGTATCACGGTGGAAAATCACGGGATGCAACAATTCCAGAAAATCTTCAGTAACTTTGTTAATATGGAACCGATTTGAATTCGGTTTGAAGCAGAGAAAGTGGAAAAACGTCGCACGTTAGATGGACGTGATGGATTTTTAAAAAGTCAACCGATAAAAAAGTTATTGATGATCAATCAAAATTTCGGTTGATCTTCAATAACTTTTTCATCAGTTGATATTTCAAATACTCACTTCGCCCAGCTTATTCTTGGCATTTTCCACATTCTCTGCTTCAAACCGAATTGAAATTGGTCAAGTATTAACAAAAATATCGACGATTTTTTGAAATTCAGAGTCATATGATTAACCACCATGATGTATAAATTCTAGAATCAGAGCAAAAGAATTCGAGTGATAAGTATCGAACCTAGTCAAACTGTACAGTCGATACTTTTCACACTTTCTGGCAGGTACCATCTAGCGTGGCGCGTCAAAAATGCACATTGAAACAACCCGTATGTAAAAATGTGACATCTAAGTGCAAAATGGAAACGTCGAAAACGCAGGACATCAACACAATCGGATTAACTCTTTCCCAAACGGCAAAATTTTAGGGTGATCCACTTCAAAAACTGCCACAAACGACAAAATGGATGTTATTAAAGATAGAATTTGTGTAAAATATGCCACAGAAAATATTGAGACAAAAGGAGAAACTGCTGGTTATCAGCAGTTTCTTCTTTTGTTTCAATGTTTTCCCAAGCCATTTCTGTTAGGGACGTCAAAACCAGGTCTTGTTTGGGAAAGGGTTAATGAACAACTGGATTTCGCCAAATATTTCCGGAATGCACGTCACAATTTTGTTTAATCCTTATGGAAATGACCTTCCATTGAATAACAATTAACAAAATTAGTCTAAAATTATCAAACCATCGTTTGATGTTGCTTTTCTAGGAACAATATGCCTTTCCTTGCGTTGTAATGTACATGTAGATTTTGCCTCATGCACCTCTATATTGAATGGTCCTAAATTTAGTTGTTTGGGACAGAGCACAATAAGTCTTTGAACTTTGAACCTGTTAACCCTTTCCCAAACGACAAAATTGTAGGGTGATACACTTCAAAAACTTCCACAAATGACAAAATAGAAGTTATTAAAGATAGAATTTGTGTAAAATGTGGCATAGAAAATATTGAGACAAAAGGAGAAACTGCTGGCTATCAGCAGTTTCTTCTTTGTTTCAATGTTTTCCCAAGTATTTTCTATCAGGGACGTCAAAACCAGGTCTTGTTTGGGAAAGGGTTAAAACAGCTGCCCATCATAATTTAGCGGCATATGTATCCTACTGTAAATTTCATTTATCAGACGTTCAATGAACCAATGCGATGTTAAAGGGATACTGTATCGCTCGGCATTTGTTGTATGAAAAACAATAGTTGTCCGCGGACAACGTAGCTCGTCTATACGGGAGCTTGTCACAAAAACAGCTTAATTTTTATAAAAGTAGGTCAAACCCAAAGGTCTAAGGTTATTGTCCCAAATGAATAGGCTAGTCTTGGCAGGAGGGAGGTATCAATGGTTGAAGTTTCAAGACTGCAATAGTGCCTGAAATATAGACTAGGTTAAAGATTTTGAAGTCCCGACGCCGACGCAACTCCGACACTAGGGCTGAGATATTAGGTCCCTAGCATAAAGTCCCGGCTCGCTCAAAAGAAAATGAAGATATACCTAGCCTTTTCTGGTTTATATAAATAACTGTTTTGGTTTCATACGATCAAATGTAAGACTTTGAGTCATGTGTGTAGATATATAAACTACTTTCAAACACGAAATACATGTATAGAAATAACAAATTGTTTGAACATTATAATATTTTTTTCCAAACCGGATTCGTGTCCCTTTAAGGTAATGGACAATGAGAAATAAACACGGTTTGTCCATTTCTAAGGACACTGTCAACATCTGATACATCATCAGGACAGGCGAACTAATTAACCCTTTATATTTCCTTCCTTACTTTGACGACCCCATTCAATGAAAACTTCGCTAAAAAGGAAAATATCGTCGCTTTTCCACGAAAACGTCATAGCTGCAGTTTGTTTTAAGCTGCAGTTACAAGGTTTCGTTGAAAAGCAGCGGTATGAAAATGCGATTACCAGAATTTTTCTTTCTCCCAAAATTGCAATGCAGTCGAAAGAGTTGATATTCTATTCCTTTTCCACAAGAAGTGAAGGTTTTGTGTGTAAATTTCCTAAGTTTGAGGAATGTTTATCAATAACAGTCCACATGACCTGGTTTTGACGTCCCTGGTGGAAAACGTTGATAATCAGTACTTTCTCCCTTTGTCACAATGTTTTGTGTGCTATATACTTCTTACAAAACTTTCCTCTAGTACCACCATTTTTGTCATCTTCAACTGCTTTTAAATTGGGCTACATTAAAATTTTGTCGTTTAAGAAAGGATTAAAGTACACGATACCTTCTTCTAAAAGTATCGAACTGATTTGCAAAACCTATGAAATATCAAAATGTTGTGACCATCAACGCTAAAAGGGGGCCTTCTGGGATGTCTATTTATTACATTGCTTGTGAAATCCTGTATTCTAACAGTGAAATAAATTTTGATATTTTCACTGCAGTGAAATATTTCACTCCTACCGGAACTACTTTTTTTTATTCTTTTTTCCCCATTAATTCATTATCCTTTACAGATTCCATGCATGCATAACACCGGGAATATGTCAAATAAGATCTACCTGCAAAAAAAGAAAATATCTAAAGAGAACTAACCTATATTCTTTGTTTTCGCCCTTATTCTACATTTTTTATCATGGAAGCGAAGATCTATCCAGCGCTGGAGTGTTGGAGGGAAACGAGAAACACGAACATGACGAAATTTGTTCCGTGGTAGGCCTATATTCAAATCACTTGAACAGACAGTTGTTTGTACGCATTCTCAAAGCAACCGAACGCCACATCACAGAATTTGATAAAGATTGTTGATAGACCATCCCTTTTGTCTAAAATATCCTAAATCAATAGTTTTCTGCTGAAAACTCTGTTTCTTTAATAAATCTGTCATTCAGTTGTTGACCTTGTTGTTGATGTTTTTATTCGTAACTTAGACTGGAGTTTTTGAAAATTGGGACTAGAAAGGTTGAAATTTATTCAGTTCGCTTTTTTATTCTTTCATTACAATTGTTTTTGATAATTAAAAGTCCAGATAGATGCTTCATTCTTTGTTCGCTTCAAAATTTAAACAAAATGGTGGCCTTTTTTCTGAATAAACAAAGAACATTGTATATATGCGCGGTGTAAAGCCTTGGATCAGATTGGAATAAGAACGTTATTTTTTTTAAAGATTTTACCCCAATTTCACAGTGTAGGAGCGGAAGTGTGTGAACACTTGTCTTTGAGTGATAACTTGTGTGTCTGTACATCGAGGAAATGCAACTTGGTAAACATCAGCTGTTGACATTGGTAAGAATTTATGTATTTTTTGGATAAACACAACACTTTTGTCAGATCATTGTACCAATCTCTTTATTTACTATTCCCTGTAATATTTTTAGAGCAATCGGAGCCATTAGTTCTAGATTTAAGTCATTTTAGGCCCGATGCACTTGGGCATGAACTAAAACGGGTGATTTAGCTGTAACGAATCGCAGTTTTCATTCGAATAGATGCATACTGTAGGGTATTTCGCGACAAAATTTTCATTCGCAGCTCGTGCATATGTGTGTGTTGAGATTTATATAATTATTTGGTTAGGAAACCGTCTAAAACTTCCCATTTTTGCCGTTTAAAAAATATTTTTTTGTACAATCGTTTGTCAAGTCCTGTACAATAGCCTGACAAGAAATATTTACTTTTGTACAACGGCTTGAATTGAATATGTGACATATTGATTGCAATAAATGCGTCTTTACCTCTTTTTGCATTATAGTCGACTGATATTTTCATGATATTATGCTCGCCCGTAAAAGATACAGAGAAATCATGTCGGGAAAATAAGAAATTTCTGCATGATGGAGAATCACGTGACATAATTTTATAAAATCTTCCATAACTAACCTAGTATTTGATTTACACCGACGAAATACTATACTAAAGTATAATTGAAGTCTCAATCTTTGTCAATCTGTTATTTAAAATCTGGCTTTAACCGATATCAACATTTGACAGTCACCAATTACAGTTGGCGCCACATTGTATGGCACGTGTTTATGTTTTGTTTAACGTTCAATTACATTTGAACAAAATATAAACATTGTGCCATACGATGTGGCGCCAACTGTAATAGTCATCATCCATGATCCTGGGAAATCCAAAATAGATTATTTTTACTGTAACCAAACAGATATCCTGTTATATATAATTTTACAAAACACAATTGTAAACACACGATTTTGCACTGAAATGTGATTTCAACGAGGCACACCTAACGGTTTATAAAAGTGCGTAGCATGGCGAATGGCACAATCAAATGCGCGTACTGTGCACTTTATCCCACGAAATCGGTTGAGTATACACGCGGTATAGTCACGTGACATTTTCCATGGACAGCAAGCTGAGTTAATAGTGTCTTTTGTGGTGAAATATGACAACGACCTGTGAATGATAAAAAAAATTAGCGAGTCTAAATTGGCGAGGAAAAGAGGGATTTCGATTTATAGAAATATGTGTTTCGAACCCACTATCCTTAAATAAATCGACGTAATACTATCTGTAGACAGCTACTGTGCTGTCACGGCCACTGCGGACAGCAAATGTGTCATTATTCGCCATCTTTCAGTAAGAATTATGCTTCTCTGCCAATTTACTACTCTCTCAAGAACAGAGCACATTCTCTCTTCATTCCATTATGATATAATGATGCTCTGTTCCCGCGGGGTCATTTCACGTCTACTCTCGGGGCCTTGGCGGGATTTCGGTATCCAATCGTTGGCTTTACACAACAAAACAATTTAAAAAGCTGACGCTTCAAATTACCGGCTTCGGCCAAAAATAGAAGCGACGTAATGTATACGAAATCAAACAAGATAAAACTGAATGATTTTGATTCGATAATTCAAATGTTACCGGTTTCAGCCAAAAATAGAAGCGACGTAACGTATACGTAATGATCATGCAAGATAAAACTGAATGATTTTGATTCGATAATTCAAATGATGTGCTTTAATTAGATTATGACGACCAAATAGGCTGTTTGTGTACCAAAAACGGCAGAGGCCCTATTTGATGGTTAATCAATAGACCTCGGCTTTGGAGAGTACCAATTTTACATATATTGGAATATACAGTAACATTTCGTCACGGCACATGGTTCGATGTAGAATAGGGCACAATTATATTTAGTAAACAGTGACATAATTTCGGACAAACAATATTATTTCGAAGGTGTTGTTACAATTTCTCGTAACTACGGCTTGATTCTAGCCGTAGTCAAGAGTTTTCAAAAAGGCACCGACGGTTTATCAAAACATAATGTTTGGCAAACCAAGTCTACACGTTTAGCACAAAATTCGTTGCTATTATATAAACTCATTCAGCCTATCCTGTGGAACATTGGATAACAAATTAAAGAAGACAAACCGAAATTTCGTGTTTGTGTTGATGTTGTAATCCATGTGAAATATAGGCAAGTGACATTACAAACTGTTTGTAAGCGATTGTACAATGAATTCATAAGGGAATTGTCATTAGCCAAACGATTGTACATAAAAACTGTCGAAATGCGGACATTTAAATCGGGAAGTTTATTAGAATGGACATCATTTCGTCTGAATCATGTTCTTAGTGAAAAATACATACATAAAGGCATTTAATTTTGGGAATAAACAATACGATGAATGTTAAAAAAGCGATAAAAATGGCAATTTTATGTGGTGAAAACCATGCTCCAATTTTCCCATCCAAAGGATCAAGGCATTTTGTATGGTTTAAACAGCTCAGACCGGGCGCATATTAGGACGATGCCTTCCATGTTTATTCAAGATTACGACAATACAACAAAATATAAGATATATGTCGAAATAATTATCAATCATAAACTTTTTCTTACCTATGTCAACCGCTGATGTTTACCAAGTTGCATTTCCTCGATGTACAGACACACAAGTTATCACTCAAAGACAAGCTTTCACACACTTCCGCTCCTACACTGTGAATTTGGGCGTTAAATTCCCAAAATAGGTATGTAATAAATAGATTAACTAACTGAATAAATGTAATATGAAAATTATTTCACTCGAATGGGGTGAGATGCGCTTAAACAACTCGTCCTAGCGGACTCGTTTTTTTTCAACCGCATCACACCCCATTCTCGTGAAATAATTTTCATATCACATTTGTTCAGTTAGTTAACCTCTATATAATAAACCAAATTTCGATCACAAGATCGGACTTATCAGATGTAATCTAGATGTCGCCATCGGAAGTTGAACATACAGTATCACAGGGAAAAATAAAGATTCAGAAAACTAAGATCCTATGACTAAGGTCGATAAATACACACTCCCTGTGAGGTAGGTCACCTTAATTGTCAATTCTTTAACCTGATTCGGCCACAGTCAATTGTAATTAACCTTATTCCATGAAAAAGCGAGTGTAGTGGTTTGGGTCAAATTGAAAAGGAAATAGGTCTACATGCTATGTAATCAATGATAAAAAGTCTTGGGTTAACATGTTAAACGTAGAATGTAGAGAAAAGGAGAAAATGCTGTTATTCATTACACTGCCTTATGCTGCCGACACAGAAAGACAATGGACAAGTCAAGTAGACATGTGCTTCTGATTCACATGGCTAGCTAGTTTCATTGCTTTTGTTCTAATGTAATAGTTCTAAAATTAAATGCAATTTAACCTTCAATACAATTGTTGCTTGTTTTTGTGATAATTTTAAGGAGTTTAATTTTGGGAAATAATAACAACATTAAATTGTAAATTCCAAGAGACAATTTGAAATACTTCCGCGTTTGGCTAATCGGGTGCTGTTTGGAAAAAAAACAACAACATAAAACAAATTAAGAAATAAATTATATTATATATATAAGCCACGGAAGAACGATTCTTATATTATAGGAAATGAAGTGAGCGGGAATCTGGTTCTGCTAACGTGCACTTGCTAATGGTCATGAAAAACCTATCATAGAACAACATAAATCTTGATCAGACTGATGGTATAGTTCGCATGCTGACTTAGATCCATGTTGGTCTCAAAAGCTATGGGGTCCCTTTTTCAGATCCTAGATCATTTTTTATAATTTCTCAAATCATTCAAAACAGTATTCATTTTGATCAGTTTCATGAATCAATATAGACTTGCAATAAAACCCGGAGGGTACATTGAACCTGTCTTGTCTCATAATTTTCAAATCATAAAACATTTTATTTAGAAACCGTACGTCATATAGGAGTATTCATTTTTCACTCAAAAGATTATAAATATATACATGAATATTCTATACACCTCTTATGAATAATATCTATCCACTCTTTCAGAAAAAGAGCAGATCCACTGCTAGATAGATGGAGAGAACCAGTAAAAGACGGAATGGTACCAAGACAAGAAGAGTAGCGATATATAACTCGACACCAAAGAAAAATACTACGCAAAAAAGTTTAGCACACTCGGCAAATGTATTTCCTAGTCAAAAACTATTCCAAAATTCTTAAAAAGAAAACACTAATGTGTTTGAAAATTCAATTTTATGGCGCTTCCTGAAAATTTTGTTTCAAAATTCTTAAGCGTTAATTAGGTATCTTACGTTAAAGTGCACAGCTAGGGGTCAGATATCGAAAGTCAAGCAAATTTCAATGACGCGAATGTCCAGCATAAGCAGCTAGAACCGCCATACAATGTCTTCCCATATTGCAGACAAGCTTCCTGACCACACAGAAAGGAATTTTGCCCATTCATACTGCAGATACCATTCATACTGCAGATGACGCTCAATGCAATTGACGTTACAGACGTCATTACTTTCTCTAGCCTGACGTCCAACAATGTCCTTTATGTGTTCTTTTGCTGGTGATTAAGCAGTTCGGGCGTAGATCATTCTGTATGTTCCTTGGAGTGAGTGGGCGGTGATTATCTTATTGAAATATCAGAACGTTTTGTCGTTGTTAGATGGTCCAGTGACAGGTTGGATAATTTCATTGCAGTACCTTTGCACCGTTTGGTTGTCATTAACTGAAATGAGGTATGTTTAACTGTTTTCATATATTCCTGCCAAAAGATGACGCTGCACTTGACGTAACAGTCTCAATGATGACGTTATTGGTATAAAGCCATACGCATCCTCTCCAACCACAAATACTGCCGTCAGTTAATGACACGTAAAATGAGATTCGACCGGACATCAGTCCAATTATTCCTTAATCAATATCGATGTGTCCATATCCACTGACGCCTTGTCTGTCGATGCTTAACGTCATTGGCGTAAGATCGGAGGACCCTGATGCAAGTTGTGCGGAGCCTGTTCCGGACAGTCTGGTCACTAACGGTATACCCTGTGACGTCCTAGGGGAGTAGCACTAAATTCTTACAGGACAGAATTCGAAACGTCGTCAGGACGTCGCTGTGAAGCTATCCTCCCTGAACGTCGTTTTACACGGTCTGCAAGATTTAGGTCGGTCGTTGGTGGCTAAAGTTGCATAAACAAAGTGCCGTAGGCGCGTAATTGTCAGTTCGAGCCAATTGAAATGCAAAGCGACATCTCTAACAGACATACCTGCTTGGAGCATCCAAAGAGCTCTCTGACGTCGAACTTACGTCATCATTTCTCGCCTTCCCATAATCAATTTCAAAGAACTTGTAACAGTTAAATTGATTCTGCTAACAGATCTGTGTAATTGTGTGTTTTTGGACAAGCTAGACATTATCGGTGTCACTGCACACGTGCCGCACGTGACTTTTGCTAATCTGGACTGTGTCCAATACACTGAATGTTCACTCTACACATGCACTGTATGCGTAATGATTGTCGATCGGGACAACTGAACAGCACAAAGCAATGTTCATTTAATTATCATAAACTGACAAAATGTGTTAAAAACGTGCTAAATTTTTTTGCTCTGTATAGTTTAAAAATTTCACAGTAAAACGGGTCCTATTGTTTTTCGAAAGTGAAAAAGGAGGAAAATAAACAGCGTGGCTATCACAAGCGAGTGATAGAGTCATGATGAGTCTTCATAATAACAGAGGGCACTCTGGAAAACAGAATACATCCGATTAATGCGCTAAAGGTTTTATTGACCAAGCATGAGATCCCATCTACTTGGGGGTTCGACGTTGAACCTGTTATCTTCCCTACTACACGGGTTTTGTCATGTAGCGCCCGTCTTTGGTCGGAAAAGAATTTGGATAAGTCAACTTCGAGTCTGCTTTTACTGTTCTAAATGTTAAGATTGTTGAAAGCGATGATAATCAAAGACAAATAAGACAACAGATTAGTTTAACCACCGTTGTAACATTTGCGTTGTGCTTCAAATGTAATTGATGTATCCGATCTAAATTAATCATAAAACAATCAAATATAGTTTGTGTTTGCATGAATTTTAAAGACCGTAATTGCAGGACATTATAATGCTTTCAAAATAAAATGATTGCAGTTGTTTTGAAAAAATAACTAAAACGATCTCGTTTAATTTTGAAAGTATTTTAGAATAACATTAGATTGTAAATTACAATAGAGCAATTTCAAATTTACTTCCGCGTTTGGTTTATCGAGTGACGTTTGAAAACGATACTTCACCAAGTTACAGCGCTAGTGGATTATTCATTGGGAAACTTAAACAAGACATCTGATTGAATAAACGATAAACTATGATAGAACATGGATCATTGTCAAGACATATAAGAGTAAATACTGATGTCTTTTCTATCTGCTTCTCAGATCACTCCTGTGTGCACACTTACCAGCTTTATAAACCAAGTAACCTTTACCTTATCCAGTATACAGGCAAGTTTTACAAACAAGTGATAATGTGTTATTAAGAAAACAAAAAGTCTAATGCAAGTGATACTTTGGTCACTATCGGTAAAATGGACTCGTCTTGTCCCATAACTTTCGAATCATAAATTCAGATCGAACCTGTAATTTTTACAATAATTTCGCTCGACATTAACCCGGTTCTGCACTGACGGTATCACGCTTGAGAAATCACGACATTTGATAATTTGTTTAATGGCTCACGAAAGTCTGAAAATTCTTACAAATTGCTATGCTAATTATTGGTATTGAAGGTTTGTAAATGATTCCGGCATTATCATATCCAAGACTTTCGATCTGTTGAAATGCTCCGGATCCAAAATGGGTCGCTAGAATTGTTCTTCACTTATGTTGATTCTTCGCGGCAATTGTTTATCCTACGTTTCGCCCTGTCAACTTTCGTACCTTCTCTAATGATTTGCAGGATAACGCATGGATGATTCGTCTCCTTAGACTGGTAAGTGTGTACATCATTTGCTATTGTGATATTTAAAGGCTTGCCTGCTATTGTAATAATTATAGGGTAGCATGTACATATCGATAAAAATGAGAACTAGGTGTTTTCGATCGGAATTTATGAGAATGGTGTATACCATATACATGACACAGAGAAAATACATGTAGTTATGGAAACCACTCAATCAGTCATTTGTAGATCCCTCTAGACCTGACGAATCCGATCCTTATACCTTATGCTGTTTTACTTGCCCTACAACCTCCTATCGGTCATAAATGACCAGTTTTTGTTGTTTTGAGAGGCAGTAATTATAGGACCGCATTTACCACAGGACAACTAGGTTAAGTCGAGTACAACAGGATGCCTTTCGGTCTCTCGAATTCGCCAGCCACATTTGCCAGCGCCAGCGCAGCGCATTGAATGTTTATATCGCGTAGAATCTACTATAAATCCTCTATCTGACTTAGTGTTCACTAGCGGTTCATTGGAGACGGGGCGTGCCTATGTATAGACGCCACATAAACTATGTGAATTAGAGCGACAAAATTAAAAAAAAATACTCAATTTCATTGGTCCAAAAAGTGGGGCGAACACTTAAGTCTGAATCAGTTGTTATCCCACTTTCCGTACGCTCACTGTTTCAGAGACTGGTCAGAAGCATTATTATACAACACGACTTTCCGGATAACTGATAAAACGGGATAATCTAAAGAAATATGGTGTTTGTGTTGCTTCGAAATAGACTTTGGTGGTTATTGGGTAGTTCTTGCTTTCTCAGACAAAAATGATGATAGGTTGTGTCACACGATAGTAAAAACGGTGGGCAATCACGTGACACATCAGGTGCCGAAAATCGTTCATAATTGTGCAACTGTGGGACGGATTTGAAAACGGTTTGAAGCAGAGAGAATGCGCATTAGGGGTGGAATACCTTAAGTATTTTACATACACGTTTTTACATACACTCTGTTAAATCCATTTCCGTCCCCATAAGCGGCAGTGCCTGCTAAAATTGAGGAAAGGGAACAAAAATTGATAATCTTTTCTTTCTTTCTTCAAATTATCTAACTGCATTCTATGGTATTACGAGCAAGTTTATTTTGCATTAACGCCATACTTTTCTTGACTGAAAACAGAAATAAGTTCATTTTATAAAGGGTAAAAGTTCGTGACTGAACCAAGCGGTAAATGACGTCAACTAGTAATCTAGATCTCGTGTTACAATACAATTACTTGTAAATCCAACTTATCGCGCGTTTTTCATGCGGAAATTCAAGTTTTATCCTTAAATCAAAATTCAGTCGTTAAACTGGAATTTCTCTCTAGGATTGACTTGTGTTGTGCTGTTTAGTCTTAACGTACTTATTAAGGGCACGAATCAAAATTTAACCTTTTCACAAACAAGGCCTGGCCCCGGTTTCTCGAAAAAAGTTTTAAAGTATATTCTCATAAGAACATGCTCAACTTCAAAGGAATACTCTCCAACGTTGAAGGGTATTCGATTGAAGTTCACGAGGATTTCGTGCGATTTGAGCACGGTGCTCAGCTTTGAGCATGAGAACGTACTTAATTTTTTTTTCGAGAAACCGGGGCCTGGTTTTTACATCCCTAATAGTAAAGGCTTGTGAAAATATAGAAAAGACGAAAATACTGAGAACAAGCTTTTTTCTCTTTTTGTCTGACATTTTTGTGCTGTTTTGTACACACATATTATCTAAATCAGTCTTTATTTTGTAGATTACATTATATTTCGAATTCAAATGATCTAAAAAAAAATCCGTTTGGGATAGGGCTACCTAGATCTGTAACATTTGTAACATTTTCTTGTTTTAATATGTATTAAGGTATTATTTTCAAGATTCTGGAATAGACAAGTTATATAATATGATTCTATAATTCATTACATGCACAATATTCTAGAATGTAGATCAGAGTGTCAGATTGTAAAAATGCGAGAAAGTACATGAACAATTAAGTTCATTAAGACTACTCGCCAAGGACACACATGAAAGAAGCAGAGCAGTAGATTAGTGGGAGTAAAGGCGTTCTCGGTCGCTTTTAAAAGTCCAAATCCAAACCATTTGTTATGGGTACTCATTTGTATCGGTCCGTGGATATAGTTTTAATCAGTGCACACAACCTGTGGTTTTGTGAATGTTGAATGATATTTTCTATTATGGAGAACCAATACTTCTCCATATAATAATCTGTAGCTCTTGACAAGATCAGCAATATAATCTCATACGTAAAACACCCATCCCCGAAACAGAGTTCACTTGAAAACCAATAGTTGTACAAGTTTGATTCATTCAACATTTGAAGCTGATAAAACTACAGTGTACTTTGTACATTGTACTTTTAAAAGTCTCCATCTCCATGATAAACTTAGTCATTAAAAAGCTCGGGTCAATGGTTCAACATGCTTTTCCATGTATGTTCACATTTGAAATTACTTGTAACTTGTGTACTTTGGTCCGTACATTATGTACCATATCAGATTATACAATCCGGGTTATGTGACCGAGTTTTGAATTCATTTCTCAATCCACGACAGTCAATCACACTAGTTTCACTACAATACTATATTGCATGAAGATTTTCCTACAAATGTAAAGGACTCTTTTTGTAAATGCCTTTATGACATTCAAGATTTATTTCTTCATTTCCCACAATATTTTCCATACAAAATGATTAAAAAATGTACCTTTTCATTCGTTTTAGTTGTCGTCTGCAACATCTTTGAATTGAGACAAGTCGAAATTTGTCGTTTGGTAATGGCTTTAATACTAAACACTTCTAGCACTTTTCGGCGCCATTCGTAACGCCAACGGAGGTAAAAGGTTAACCGACGGGTTTTTCTGTTTTTTTGTTGTTGTTGTTGTTTTAACCAACCCTAATACCATCATTAAATTCCATTGTTACAGAAAACGCAGGAGACGGTGATTGAATTGCACAAATATTTTGTTATTATATTTAAGATGGATTAAATACGTTAAGCACAAATTGAAACAAATTCATGGATTCTCAAATTCTATAAGTGTCTATTTTGCAGACTCATGTTCATTAACAAATTTGATTCTTCAAACAAAAAAATATAAAACTCGTTCGATGCTGTCAGCAAAAAATCTGAGATGCGCCAAGAAGTGTTTGGGAGAATCTAAAAGGGAGTCTTGTTATATGATCTTTAATAGTATGTGAATAAACGAAGAGCACGAATTTGTATA
Organism: Fragum sueziense; assembly: GCA_963680895.1. Classification (NCBI taxonomy): domain Eukaryota; kingdom Metazoa; phylum Mollusca; class Bivalvia; order Cardiida; family Cardiidae; genus Fragum; species Fragum sueziense. Next base: position 80,353,205 of record OY804594.1, on the reverse strand, counting down.
ATTTATGTAAGTCGGTAGAAGGACATGGAATATACGACGGCTTTCAAAAAACCGAACAGGACATTTAAAAAATAGATCTTCTAAAATATTTTGAAAATGCAAATGTCATGATTTCCAATTGTTCTAAGTTGTTCACGTGTATTCTAAATGCACCAAAGCTTAGTAAAGTCAGTTATTCGGTTATCGTCACATTATATTTCCGCAATGATTGTTTCAGTGCTTTATGACATTAGGCTATACTGTATTTGTGTCACATTACAGATTTCATTTCAGTTCCTCCAACTGGTCCCATCTCGCACGCCACTCTCTTTCACAGAGGCTCTTTCATACCGCCTCTGTTATGGGAGCGGAAGAACATGAAAATAGTCCCATTTTTATTAGGAAAAATACGAAAATAGTCTCATTTTAATTAGATCAATACTTAAATGTTAGAGCACTTCTGATATTAAACAGTTACAAAGTAACTAAAGACGCTATCCTTCGGTAGACCACGATTCGTGGACTCTAGCCGAAGTAGCCCCTTGCAGAGATGATATGTGAAGAGCAACGTATGGCGCGCGAATAGGGTCTTAAGTAAATATAGCGCTAGACCTATAATAAAACAGCCTCGATAGCCGAGTGATGAGAGCACTCGACTTGTAACCCGGAGGACCCGGGTTCGAGTCCCACCCGGGGAGGTGTGTCCTTGGGCAAGACACTTAATTGTCAATGCCCTAGTCTACCCAGCTGTATAAATGGGTAGCAGTGAGATACTTGTAAACAAGATTCCCACTGCCTCTCTTCTCGAAGGTGTTATTGTAGATGCATTTGTAAATATGGTGGTGGGTTGATGTATCTGCAGTAACGGTGATAGGATTTAAATTCGGTGTAGGGTCTTATAATATATGTAAAATGTGGCATAGGGTTTAATATGTTGTACCTAGAGATTTCTAGTGTTCACCATTACTGGCGGTTAAGAATAAAGAATAGAATAGCATAGCGGTCTACCCTTATATTTTTAGCGGTCTACCGATAAAAATATCGGTCTACCCATAAAATAAAGGTAGACCGCTATTTCAATTAACGGTCTAGCGATAAATTACCGGTAGACCGATAATTATTTTTTACCCTTCTGCTCGAAATCTCATTATCCAATCAAATGGCTCGTTACATCCTGAACACACCGGGAATATCAACGACCGTATAGTACGAGCTCTGTGATTGACTATCGAAAAAAATAGGGATCTACCGATGAAAATAGCGGTCTACCGGTAATTTTATCTGCGTGACTTTCATCTTTATATCGTACAATAGCATAGTTTCCGATGTTTGTCTATAATTGACCAAACGCCGACTGTCAATCAAAAACATCGATAAGCCAATGGACGATCAGAAAAATCTCATGCCCTTATTGTTCTTCGTTGCACGTGTCATTGTGTCGATCTATCGACTGAAAATCAAAACTTTTTACATGCCAATGGGAAAGAATTTTGTGCTTACAATAGACTGGGTTTACTGTTATATTTTGATAAACTGTCGGTGTTGTTTATAAAATCTCGTAACTACTACTTCAAACAAGCCGTAGTTGCGGTATTTAATAACAAAACCTACGAAATACTATTTTGTTCGTCCGAATTTACGTCACGATTAACTGGATAAAATCGTTCCGTATTATAGATCGTCCAAAAAGAGTGGCAGATGTTTACATTTTGTTTTCTTAAATTATATATTCTGTTTTTATTCGGGAGACAGGGCGGAGCCTAGTAAACGGTTCATTACATTTAAGCTTGGGGAGAAACAGCCTTCTCGATAAGCGGTAAATCGTCGGTATTATGGCAAAACTTTATAACTACAGCGTGAATCAAGCTGTAATTACGAGGTTTTATAACAACACATTTTACAATCGCACATTCTTTCAATGTCGAAATGTGTTTATGCTCGTGCCTCACAATTTTCTCCTATATTAACAAGATATCGAGAAGTAAACTCGTCGAATAACCTCTTTGCTTAGCCACACCCTGAAAGGTGAATAAAAACGGAATAATTATACCGTTATCAACCCGATTAATTACGTATCAATGATATATACATTGTCTTAAACAGGTAATTTATCTCATAACTCAATTTTAATCTCAAATAAATAGCCTGACATCCTTTTGTAAATGAAATAGCCTATTGTTTATGTGCCACTCTTTTTGGACGATCTATAACGATCTCATCTCCATTGTTTGTCTTAAATTCTATGCTGGGCGGAGTGATCTGTCGATTGGCGTTTGGTCAATTATGTAGTCAAGAGTAAAACGACGTGATTTGGTTTGAACCACATTTGAAATGCCCCCTTCTATGCAAAAACCTTCCAGTTTGTGTCAAATATCTCTCTTGTTAGATTCCCATTGGTTTATAGCGGTAATAATTACTCTCGTCAAATCACTTCATTAATTCCATGAGAATAATTTTCTCTGTTTGACTTCCATCTTTATTTGGCAGCCAAGTTTCCGATGTACGTCTCTAATACTTAACATCATTATGTGTTAAACAACAATGTCTTGTTTGAACTTCATTAATCATCTTGGTGTTGATAATAGAGATATATTCATTAAGAGCAATTCTAGGAATAAGCAACAAGCGAAAAACTATTTAAAGTACATGTATTTATATATTTGACATTACAGCAAGTTGTGACATGTTTTGATGCATCATACTGAAAACAGCATTATCAAATGACAACCGTCCTTTTGGAGCATTTGAAACTTGTGTTTGACTTATATTTTACTCGACATAAAGTGTTCAATAACTAAGTTTCAAATGCACTATAACTTTAGGTGTGGACGTGGGCAGTACGTGGGTACACAACATGCAATCTAATTTTAACGGGATTTGCAAAATACCTACTGTATCACTATATGAATGAGATTCACGCGAATATTTATCCCATTACCACACAATGACTCTTTTTGACCCCCTATAAGATAATGGCTTTGGAAAACATTGTGGAAAATAGAGAAATTGCTTGTGACAAGCAATTTCTCCATTTCCCACAACGTTTTCTGCACAAAATCACCAAAAAAGCTTAAAATTAATTGACTTGAAATTGTCGTCTGCAACGTCTTAGAATTTGGACCAGTCTAAAATGTTGTTGTTTGGTAATGGGTTAATAAACTGTTCCACCGCCGAATGTCTACAGCATGGTCCGAATATGTTCAGACACGTAACGTATATTAACGATGTCGATGGGAAAAAATCCGACGTCGCATGAATCTCATTAGAGATGGACTACCATAAAGGGCCGCTTCCGGTACTGGTTCAAGAATATACCGTCCTCTAGCTGGTATGTTGCTGTATCATGATGCATGGCAGCCATTCCACGAAAATTGACTCATTTACAAAAATGAAAATGTTGAAAAATGAACTTTTCTGCATGAGCACAATTTTTATATTAAAATAAAGTGTCACATGTCTACAATGTATGGTTAAAATTTTACCCACAACATTTTAAGTCCTGCTGAGTTATCGCATTTTCAAATATACCACTATTACCTAGCTGTTACGGAGCATATAAAGCAACTCGAGATACATATAGCGTGAGCTGTGGCCAATGTTATAACCCAACATCAAAAAGATTGTTTGTTTGACCATCATCAACTATTTGCACAACTTACAAGGACAAAATGATTACAATTCAGCTGTAACCCTATGTGGTGATATCAAAACGAGTATTTCACTGTTTAACGCAATATTCGAGCATTTTAAAAGTGTTTGTGATCGTTTGTATTATTTTTGAAGCCATCTTGCAAAGTAAAGTTAAAAGTAAATATTCCGATAGTAATGCCTCTTCAGATTATGTTTTCAAGTGCATCTGGCTCTCGAGCTTTTATTTCTCAAAATGTATGATCGTGGAAAAAATGGCCCTTGTGTTACGGAAAATAGATAATTTCCATAACCTTATTACCATTAGTGTCATTTCTTTCAAAGAATTTTAAACGCTAAACGTAAAGGTTCTTACAAAAAAGAAACAATAAATTGGTATAAAACAAATACTAATTTCAATAATACGAATGAATCAATAGACGTTTCCTTTAGTACACTTAAACTATTAATCTCATTGGCAAAATTGCCGAACTGGTACCTTTGCTATTCTCTAATATCACACTCAGAGTAACAATTACATTGTAAGCATCGGGCAAAACAGTCTGCACGGATATGTCTGTATATGCACCACAAAGTCGTCAACCGGGTACCACCATGGACAATTTCTAGGATTCAATTTCGATTGATCTACAACAACTAACCAACCAACAACAACTACTCCCAATTCGTCTATTTTGAAAACCAGTGCCACATTGTCTACTCAGGTTTTGTATACCGTTTCCATTTCGTCTAAATTCGCCTGCATTATATTTCAGTATGATATCTTATTTTTTGTTAAAAACAATGTGTTGTTTTTCTTAATTTATGAACATGTTATAAGATATGAATTTCGGGGGGGGGGGGATTTTATCTAGAAATATATAATTCGATGGTGTGCTAGACATGTGTACATTGGTCGTGGAAATTTGTAAGGATGTTCTAATTTGAAGGGGTGTTAAATTGAACAATTTTCGGTATGTGTGCAATTACTCGTCCCCTTCTCTTCCGAATTACTTTTATTTCTAATTAAATCATTTATATAAGAACACATACTATTTTAAAGTAAATTGGTTATTCATGCGAATCATATATCCCTAAATAAAAATATGGCTCTCAAATAATCGTTTACAAATAACTCCATAAAATACAATTAAAATATGAATTACAAAGTGTCCATTTATTGACAGAAAATAAAAGAAAAATGCATATACGTATATATAAAATATTGAAATAAAAATTAAAATGAATCATGTAGGTCTAGTAATGAAAAATGTATGATATATTGCAGATCAAGTCGAAGTAGACAAAACCTGAAAGTAGACGAATGTTGATCCTGACAATAAAAATGTAGAAAACGAACTGGGAGTAGAATAAATGTTGGGATATTACAGTCACTTTGACTAGATCCAAAGCTTGATCCAAAATCACAGCGTCTTAGACTGTCATACCCCCTGGTGATTGATTGGATTGGTCATGGTTGACACAAGGTTTAGGCTTTTAGCGTGAGAACTTTTGTCAAAGGATCAGTATTTGTAATTCCAATGGTGAGAGAGCGGTGTAATTTGTCTTAGCCAATTACCTAGAAGAAGGGAACACCAGCTTTCAGAAAAGAAATTATAGAGAAGCCCTTTCTTCACAAACTATTCAAGACCCGACAATACAAATATCTAGGTTTAGTTTCGGGAAAAAAGATGTCAGTATTAATGAAAACTAAAAAGAATGTGCAACAACACAGCCTTGGGGTTGGTTACTTCAATATGAGCATTGCAAAAAAGAAGGGAAAATGCACCCTGCATACCTGCTCCTGGAACTTGGGGACTAAACTGTGACAAGAGAGTTGCATGCCACTTTTGCAGAAAATTATTCCTGTTAACATTATCGTCTGGCCCAGTTGAAAAGGAAAATGTTTGTGTCTTCTTTTATTTGCCACAAAAGCGATGTATGCAGGTTTTCTAAGAACAACCAGTACAAAGCTGAAAATGTCTAATGGTGGAATTAGAAAATGGAAATGGCGTTAGGTCCAAAAGGGGCATATTTTATGGCCTAGATCATTATGTGTTTCGCTCGCAATAATCAATAAGCTGCTGTAACCATGTCTGTCTACTTGAGAAGCCACAAACTGTTTCAAACATGTTGTGTAACATGCTTAGATAGAACATGAAGGGGTATGTTTGCTAATCTATCGCCAACAGATGGCAGTGTATGCTCAATATTCCATGAAATATAGTATATGCTTCCGTAACGAAGAGTCTATATTTCGTAACGGAATATTACTATGTGAATTCACAGATAAACGCAATTAAGTTGCTTTGTTAGTATTCCTACTTCATATACTTTCTGAGTTTATTATAATCAATTGACATCAAATGTTTTATGTATCGTAATTTACGCACAAATTGTATACCCAAATATATGCTTCCGTAACATTTTCTTATAGCATATGTGGCAAAACATGATATAAAAGCTATATTTAGACAAATTTTAATTATACAGAAATGTAAAATTCCATTTGATTTATGCAAACTCAATTAATCAACAAAATAAATCTCATTAATATCAAGGACATGCTACCATCAAATAATATATGCTCCGTAACAGTTATTTTGACCGTAAAACAAAAAGGGTAGATACATAAATCCAGCATTACTTTGTTTTTTGTTTGAGATTCCAGCTTTTGCACGTCAAATTATAAAAGAATCGAGCATAAATAAAGAAGTTTTGTATAACTTATCTGGAAATGAATTTGTATAGTACTAAATTTACATACTTCCAACTTATCGCGCGTTTTTCATGCGGAAATTCAAGTTTTATCCTTAAATCAAAATTCAGTCGTTCAACTGGAATTTCTCTCTAGGATTGACTTGTGTTGTGCTGTTTAGTCTTAACGTACTTATTAAGGGCACGAATCAAAATTTAACCTTTTCATAAACAAGGCCTGGCCCCGGTTTCTCGAAAAAAGTTTTAAAGTATATTCTCATAAGAACATGCTCAACTTCAAAGGAATACTCTCCAACGTTGAAGGGTATTCGATTGAAGTTCACGAGGATTTCGTGCGATTTGAGCACGGTGCTCAGCTTTGAGCATGAGAACGTACTTAATTTTTTTTCGAGAAACCGGGGCCTGGTTTTTACATCCCTAATAGTAAAGGCTTGTGAAAATATAGAAAAGACGAAAATACTGAGAACAAGCTTTTTTCTCTTTTTGTCTGACATTTTTGTGCTGTTTTGTACACACATATTATCTAAATCAGTCTTTATTTTGTAGATTACATTATATTTCGAATTCAAATGATCTAAAAAAATCCGTTTGGGATAGGGCTACCTAGATCTGTAACATTTGTAACATTTTCTTGTTTTAATATGTATTAAGGTATTATTTTCAAGATTCCGGAATAGACAAGTTATATAATATGATTCTATAATTCATTACATGCACAATATTCTAGAATGTAGATCAGAGTGTCAGATTGTAAAAATGCGAGAAAGTACATGAACAATTAAGTTCATTAAGACTACTCGCCAAGGACACACATGAAAGAAGCAGAGCAGTAGATTAGTGGGAGTAAAGGCGTTCTCGGTCGCTTTTAAAAGTCCAAATCCAAACCATTTGTTATGGGTACTCATTTGTATCGGTCCGTGGATATAGTTTTAATCAGTGCACACAACCTGTGGTTTTGTGAATGTTGAATGATATTTTCTATTATGGAGAACCAATACTTCTCCATATAATAATCTGTAGCTCTTGACAAGATCAGCAATATAATCTCATACGTAAAACACCCATCCCCGAAACAGAGTTCACTTGAAAACCAATAGTTGTACAAGTTTGATTCATTCAACATTTGAAGCTGATAAAACGACAGTGTACTTTGTACATTGTACTTTTAAAAGTCTCCATCTCCATGATAAACTTAGTCATTAAAAAGCTCGGGTCAATGGTTCAACATGCTTTTCCATGTATGTTCACATTTGAAATTACTTGTAACTTGTGTACTTTGGTCTGTACATTATGTACCATATCAGATTATACAATCCGGGTTATGTGACCGAGTTTTGAATTCATTTCTCAATCCACGACAGTCAATCACACTAGTTTCACTACAATACTATATTGCATGAAGATTTTCCTACAAATGTAAAGGACTCTTTTTGTAAATGCCTTTATGACATTCAAGATTTATTTCTTCATTTCCCACAATATTTTCCATACAAAATGATTAAAAAATGTACCTTTTCATTCGTTTTAGTTGTCGTCTGCAACATCTTTGAATTGAGACAAGTCGAAATTTGTCATTTGGTAATGGGTTTAATACTAAACACTTCTAGCACTTTTCGGCGCCATTCGTAACGCCAACGGAGGTAAAAGGTTAACCGACGGTTTTTTCTGTTTTTTTTGTTGTTGTTGTTTTAACCAACCCTAATACCATCATTAAATTCCATTGTTACAGAAAACGCAGGAGACGGTGATTGAATTGCACAAATATTTTGTTATTATATTTAAGATGGATTAAATACGTTAAGCACAAATTGAAACAAATTCATGGATTCTCAAATTCTATAAGTGTCTATTTTGCAGACTCATGTTCATTAACAAATTTGATTCTTCAAACAAAAAAATATAAAACTCGTTCGATGCTGTCAGCAAAAAATCTGAGATGCGCCAAGAAGTGTTTGGGAGAATCTAAAAGGGAGTCTTGTTTTATGATCTTTAATAGTATGTGAATAAACGAAGAGCACGAATTTGTATAATTTATGTAAGTCGGTAGAAGGACATGGAATATACGACGGCTTTCAAAATCAAAGTGCTGAGAGCACTGTAATTGGACGTCTCTGATTAATTGAGCGGGATTGTTCATGAACGATAGATATTTTATTCATTCTTCTGTTAGACGCTTAACGTTTAATTATATATGATCGGTTTCGGACATACGAAATCGGCTTTATTACCAAAGAACCCTCTCAGACTTTAAATTAATTTGATTTCCGCTTCAAGACAACTGATTTATCTATATGAATAACCACTATTAATTTGATTACCCAATTCAATTAAGGTCATGTGGTTAGCAATTTTGTCTTCTTGTTTCGGTTTGAATATGAGTATTGGCGTCAGTTACACCTTTCGTTGATTCTATAAAGGACGATATGATATAAAGCAATGTATTTAAAATGTAAGCCAACGCGCCACATAAATGAAAGCCGCGATAGCTCACTTGGCAGAGCACTCACCTTGTACACTTTACACATGTCTATATCTGGAATGTCCTGGGTTCGAATTCTACTTAGACATTGTTCTTTGTATCATCTTTTTTTTCGACTTTTATCTCTACTATCGTTAGGGAAAAAACGACAGCAGTGATTTAGAATCGATCTAAACACAAGTGTAGCGAAATAAAGTAATGAAACGCCGATCATTTACATGCAATTCCACTAAATCAATCAGAGACGTCTTAATACAGTGCTCCAAGCACTTTGATTTTTATTCGTGTTTAGACTGAAAAACACGACAGCAGTATTTCCCTGGTTGTGGTTACAAAACAATCAGATTCAATAACATTTTTCCTGAAACAAAATTCCAGATGAATTGGAACACCTAACCATGGATTCCTCATACCAGTACTACCGCAGCATCCTTACATCTAAACGGACGTCCAAAAGAAACGCTCCAATGAAATTTGTCAATATTTTTCTTATTCCTATTACAGTGTTAGTGAAATGTATACTAAATATTATTATTTTGACCGACAATTACAGCAAATGAAAAAATATGCGTTTCTATTCATCAACATGTCCATATCCGGTGACTGGTCACGTTTTCTACGTGCGCTACGTGTATGTTCATCACACGATGAAATTGGTCACATTTTACACAGTAACATGTGTTAGTGGATATTCAACCACGAATTCAAAGATTTTCTTATGAATCATCCGAATTGAAGGATTCCGAGACTAAATTCTGAAAAAGGAGCTCATAATTTAGCTATTTTTGAATGCCACGAATGCACAAACAAGTCGCAGGACAGTTAAACATATTGTGTTTCTCGATTCGATGACTTGATCGACGCGTTAGAATTCTGCGAACGTTTATTGACCGGCCACGCTCAACTAGACATCACGTAACGCCTGTAAAGCAAGATATTTCTCCACGTTAACGTCATGTACGTTTCAGGTGTGTGACGTTGGGATCGACGTTCTGTTGAATAGTTTGTAAATGTGGTGGCCAAATAAGTGTTTTTCTGGCAACTGTTGTTGTTGCAAGTAACGTTTGAAATAGACACACTGCTCGGAAAACAGAGCTTGTAGATAAGCAATTTTCGAATACGGGAGAATCAAGAACAAGCCGCCTGACGTTTTGACGTCTTGTATTGCACGATTGGGCATCTTGGTCGACGATTAAGAGTTATGGAAACATTTTCCAAGCGGCCAAAGTCAGATAGACCTCATGTAACGCCCGTTATACAATAAGCTGTCTTACGTTAACGTCATATGCGTTTCAGGTTTGAGACGTTGAAATCGACGTCGGGTTTAGTATTCATTAACTGCAGTCACCAAATAAGACGTTTTACGGTATCTTTTGTCGTCGCAAATAAAGTTTGAACCACGCGCTACTGATTTTCAAAAGGAAATTCTGATACCGCCCTGTTTAAATGTGCCGTTTTTTATAAACTTTAACAATTTGATAATTTCTTTATCATCATTTTTCAGCAACAGATACTCAAATTTACAGATGGAAATAAGTATGTGTAATTTCAAATCAGATTTACTGAATAATCGGACATTTATTAGGACTGAGGCGTTTCTTTTGGACGTCAGTATACATATGTGCGTACAAAGAAGAAATTTGGAACGTGCCGTCGGGAAAATGGCAGTGGAGTACAATCTTCATATCATATATCAACGAACATTTGAAAATAGCAATATCCCTATCTGTACACATGTTCACCCGATCATCCAGGTACCATTGTCACTGTTGCAGATCCATTGCTTCATCTATTTGGTACAATGCACTTAAACGGGTCACTTAAACTTAATAAATACAGATCGCTGTCACTCTATCTTATACTAGTAATAATCATTGTTGTCATGATCATTGATCAGTATGTAAAAGGTCATGATACTGTCGAGTATCAGTGATACAGATGCTGGAGAAAAAAAACTCGTAAGAGCAACTATTTTTCTGAATAGGTGGATATCACTAGCGTCTTATCTGAGGCTGTTCAGATGGAACCCCGATTTTTCGTCGAGTCGAACCCGAGTTGCGAAATGAACTCACTCCCCGATTATCAATTTTAAAACCCTGTTTCAAAAATACGTCGCGTGGAAACCCCGTGTCTTTAAATATGTCAAAGACTTAAATACCAATGATCAAAGAAAAAGAAATTTGTCATACACAATATGTGCATTAACGTAACCCGTCATTAGCACCAAAGAGCCAGGGGCGAAATTTGAAAAGTGTCATTTAATCCTAAACTGTGTTATATTTCAATTCCAAATACAAATTTTGAACGGTTTAGAATTTTGAATTAATGCATAATTATGGAAATATTTGACAAAAATGTTATAAATTACCTCTCCTGCATATGAATATAGAGTAAATATATATTTGTAAATAATTTTCTTCTAGAAGCATAATCTTGAAATCCGGCACGGTGAATCAACTTATTTGAAGTGTATTTACAAGTGTGCGTAATTTGATGCATGTCCCATGGCTAGAAAGTGGTGTTTTTAATGATTGGTCATATACCTTAAATTGAGTAATCAGTAATCACCCTAATATATCTGCTTTCAGTAAACACATCAAGGAAAACAATGGTCAGAACTGGTTTCGAACCAACGGCGTTCCAAATTTCATACTGAAAACATGTTGTGAGGCTTATTCTTACCCGTTTGATCTGTAGCTGATATTGATATAGGACGTTAGTTAACTTTATTAATATAGTGTATGCATGTATCGCTTTCTAAAGATCTTACCCTTTACACAAACAATATCACGAAAGTCAAATTACTACAAGAAAATGGTTAAATCGAAAAAAAGATCGTAAAGTTGGAAAGGCGTGGCATGAATAGAATCGAGCAATGAATCTTATAGTGTTTGTTAGAGAACACATAGAAAACAGGAAAAGATACGACAGTTTTCTTGTATGGTCGCAAAATCTATTTTGATTTTTTGGTCAACTGGCAATTCAGTCTGAGAAGGGTTTTTGGGTAATGAAAACCCATTTCGCCTGTCGAAAAATGGTTATAAGAATTGAACGTCCTTCGGACGTCCAATTAAAAACGAACAGGACATTTAAAAAATAGATCTTCTAAAATATTTTGAAAATGCAAATGTCATGATTTCCAATTGTTCTAAGTTGTTCACGTGTATTCTAGATGCACCAAAGCTTAGTAAAGTCAGTTATTCGGTTATCGTCACATTATATTTCCGCAATGATTGTTTCAGTGCTTTATGACATTAGGCTATACTGTATTTGTGTCACATTACAGATTTCATTTCAGTTCCTCCAACTGGTCCCATCTCGCACGCCACTCTCTTTCACAGAGGCTCTTTCATACCGCCTCTGTTATGGGAGCGGAAGAACATGAAAATAGTCCCATTTTTATTAGGAAAAATACGAAAATAGTCTCATTTTAATTAGATCAATACTTAAATGTTAGAGCACTTCTGATATCAAACAGTTACAAAGTAACTAAAGACGCTATCCTTCGGTAGACCACGATTCGTGGACTCTAGCCGAAGTAGCCCCTTGCAGAGATGATATGTGAAGAGCAACGTATGGCGCGCGAATAGGGTCTTAAGTAAATATAGCGCTAGACCTATAATAAAACAGCTTCGATAGCCGAGTGATGAGAGCACTCGACTTGTAACCCGGAGGACCCGGGTTCGAGTCCCACCCGGGGAGGTGTGTCCTTGGGCAAGACACTTAATTGTCAATGCCCTAGTCTACCCAGCTGTATAAATGGGTAGCAGTGAGATACTTGTAAACAAGATTCCCACTGCCTCTCTTCTCGAAGGTGTTATTGTAGATGCATTTGTAAATATGGTGGTGGGTTGATGTATCTGCAGTAACGGTGATAGGATTTAAATTCGGTGTAGGGTCTTATAATATATGTAAAATGTGGTATAGGGTTTAATATGTTGTACCTAGAGATTTCTAGTGTTCGCCATTACTGGCGGTTAAGAATAAAGAATAGAATAGCATAGCGGTCTACCCTTATATTTTTAGCGGTCTACCGATAAAAATATCGGTCTACCCATAAAATAAAGGTAGACCGCTATTTCAATTAACGGTCTAGCGATAAATTACCGGTAGACCGATAATTATTTTTTACCCTTCTGCTCGAAATCTCATTATCCAATCAAATGGCTCGTTACATCCTGAACACACCGGGAATATCAACGACCGTATAGTACGAGCTCTGTGATTGACTATCGAAAAAAATAGGGATCTACCGATGAAAATAGCGGTCTACCGGTAATTTTATCTGCGTGACTTTCATCTTTATATCGTACAATAGCATAGTTTCCGATGTTTGTCTATAATTGACCAAACGCCGACTGTCAATCAAAAACATCGATAAGCCAATGGACGATCAGAAAAATCTCATGCCCCAATTGTTCTTCGTTGCACGTGTCATTGTGTCGATCTATCGACTGAAAATCAAAACTTTTTACATGCCAATGGGAAAGAATTTTGTGCTTACAATAGACTGGGTTTACTGTTATATTTTGATAAACCGTCGGTGTTGTTTATAAAATCTCGTAACTACTACTTCAAACAAGCCGTAGTTGCGGTATTTTATAACAAAACCTACGAAATACTATTTTGTTCGTCCGAATTTACGTCACGATTAACTGGATAAAATCGTTCCGTATTATAGATCGTCCAAAAAGAGTGGCAGATGTTTACATTTTGTTTTCTTAAATTATATATTCTGTTTTTATTCGGGAGACAGGGCGGAGCCTAGTAAACGGTTCATTACATTTAAGCTTGGGGAGAAACAGCCTTCTCGATAAGCGGTAAATCGTCGGTATTATGGCAAAACTTTATAACTACAGCGTGAATCAAGCTGTAATTACGAGGTTTTATAACAACACATTTTACAATCGCACATTCTTTCAATGTCGAAATGTGTTCATGCTCGTGCCTCACAATTTTCTCCTATATTAACAAGATATCGAGAAGTAAACTCGTCGAATAACCTCTTTGCTTAGCCACACCCTGAAAGGTGAATAAAAACGGAATAATTATACCGTTATCAACCCGATTAATTACGTATCAATGATATATACATTGTCTTAAACAGGTAATTTATCTCATAACTCAATTTTAATCTCAAATAAATAGCCTGACATCCTTTTGTAAATGAAATAGCCTATTGTTTATGTGCCACTCTTTTTGGACGATCTATAACGATCTCATCTCCATTGTTTGTCTTAAATTCTATGCTGGGCGGAGTGATCTGTTTTGTATAACTTATCTGGAAATGAATTTGTATAGTACTAAATTTACATACTTCCACGTCGAATTTCACATTCAACATTCCATTTTTCTACTTGCAGTAGCCGATATAATGAATCCTTGATAACTGCAGTGTATTATATTGTTCACTGTATTGAAATATTCCTGCAATTTTAACTCAGGGCGTCCTTTGAAGTACGTTACGGAAAAATATGCGTAACGGAAGCATAGCGACCAAAGGACTTTCAAGTCTCTCAATAGGTTATACGCTTGATTATACTTGAAACTCGCCTCTATTTCAACAGTTTGGCAACCACTCTGTCAAAATTTGACAGATTTAGGAATGTCCGTTCATTATTGTGGGCTACGCGGACGTAACGGAAGTATAGTAAACGAAATGCGACAAATTCTATTTGTCCATGTTCTTTGCTTTAGTGAAGAAATACTAAGATATTAATAAACTTTAGGGTTTTGATAGTAAAACTAAGCCATTCTCGGACCAAAATAGTTTGAAAATCGGCAAATTGAGAGAAAAGTTGACTTTCTTTCATGCCTTTGAAAGTTCGTTACGGTCACATAGGCTAATCTGGCGACATACAAACAGACATGTTTAAATTCTATTTCATGTATTATGATGGAATCATACTTAATTCAGTCGTTGTAGTAGGGTTTGGGGAAAATAATATCCAAGAGAACAAAGTCTAAGTAAAAAAACGGCTGATTTGGACGGTAGTTTAGAACAAAAAATTGTGCGGCGACATCAACATTTTGACGTTTTTGCAATATTCAAAACAACCAAGCACATTCATAAAATCGTTTGAATAACTTAAAAATCATACTACTTTATTGCAAATTATGTCCCGTGATAAAAGATATCTTGCTTTTTGTTGTACCTAACTGATAAAGGTGTTAAATAATGCAATGAAGGTCGGCGACATGCATTTTCAGTAAATGGGTCAATTTTCGTGGAATGGCTGATACAAGGCATTTTCTCTTGTTTAATTGTTTTGAAACTACAAAATAGCGATCAGCCTTACCCACGCTTGACGGTTAACAGAAAATATAGAGCTTTGAAAAAAGAGTTAAATTTGTCAATAAATCATACAACAAAAAAAGGCACGCAACACAAACATGTGCATAGATGTTATCTGCTTTGTTATTTCATGTTTTCTGAAAGTTTTCTTGATTGATACTATGACAGTTGGGTCTTGTAATAGATGACCTAATTTTTCTGACTCGGAAATATTCCCGAAGAGATCTTAAAATCAGAACAAAGGATAACCTTCGTTAGTAGGGTTTTATTACGAAAGATTCCAGCTGTGTAACTTTTTTCTATACTATATCATTTTGACTTCTTCGTTACTCCCGAATGCAGGAATTCTTGCATACTCTAGCAAAGAAAACATTTGATAGAAAATGGCCATTTATGTATCATTCGCACTCACGTATTTGTCGATGTGTAGAGATTGTACTCTGAAATGTAGTATTAAAGAATACCAGACAAATAATTGAAAAACTTAGACATAAAACTTGCTAATGACAACAAGTTCCTTGTTTTTGTAGAGCAAACCAATAAAGACATTATTTACCATTATCTTTCAGCAGGAAATGCAATATTGTGTGTGCATTGTACAATGCTTGCCCTCAATCTGCATTTACATTAAGGTCGGACATCTTTAATTCTTTCTCTACAATGGCTGTTCGTAAATTAAATAAGCATGCAATTGCATTTAAGCTCTAATAGCGACATTACTCAGTAAGAACTTAATAAAATCCATTTAACGAACTGAGTTGAATACGAAATGGTCTAAAATTGGGTATGTAAGGAATGGAACATTTCAGGTAAACAAATCTGCGTTTAGAATAGTTTTTCATTTGCTTGTATTTGTTTGACAATGCTCTTTATGTCTTTTCAAAACAAAGAAGCAGAGAAAAAGAAAGATTAAAGTATCGTTTACGTGTACATTGTATATATCAATGTCTTGCTTTGACTTCTTTCAACAAGAAAAGCATACTAGGGTCGTACAATCAAGGGTCCGCCAGCGGTTGTTATTGCCCTACAACCACCTATAAACTGAAAACGATAATTTTTACACTGACCCGGGTGAGTCGATGTCAAGTACGAGAATCCAGGTAAATTATCCGATATGGTTGACTGATTTATTGTGAATTGGGTATAAAAATAATATTTGTCACTTACTTTGTACAGTCATAGTGGTCTAATGGCTACGATCGAAGACTCATACCTGAGGCTTTCTTTTCGTATGGGTTCGAAACTCACAACCGGCTCTGATTTTATTTGTTTTTCATTTCTATTTCGTTTTTTATTGCGCAAAGTTTTTTTTTCTCATTTTTTCATATGCTCGACGGACATAATATGCGAATATAGGCATATGTTTAATTGTAAACGGTCTTCCAACAAAAATCACAAATCATTATATTTTTAACATATCAACAAATGTTTAGAGAAAAATGAATAATATGCAAAAAAAAAAGAGATCTGGATTATGAAAATGTGCCATTTAATTTTGCCAAAAATATTTGACTTTGGCATTTCACGCAGAAAATATCAAGAGAAAAGCATGAAAAAGTGAGCACTCAAAGATTTTTCTTTTTCTTTTTAAATTTCAAAAGCGCGTTTCTTGTATCGCCTTTTAATTGGGAATATCTACATACCGGTAATTGATGTATGTAAATGGATTAAATTGCAAACATTAAACAAAGGAATAAAAAAATGAAAATCCTTGAAAGATAAAAATTGTGCCTGTCATGTAGTAGTATCGAACTTGGTCCGTTCGAGTAGAAGGCCCACGTATTTCCCCTGCGCTACTACATACTTGCACAGCGACGTTTGTATAAACGAATACTTTCAAAAATCGAAATCTGTGAACTGTTTTCAATAACAATGGACAGGTCAATGTAAATAAACAAATGATCAAATTATCGTGCGGTCTTTATACTGGTCACAAATGAGCAGTTTTGCGATTATTTGAGTGGAAGAAAATACCTTTCGACAATCGACATGCAGTCAGGTCATCACCAGGTGGAGTTTGCAGAAGAGCATAAGAGTGGATCGCTTTCACCATAGGACCACCTGGTTTCTCCGAGTATAACAGGATGCCTTTCTGTCTTTCGAATTCGCAAGCAACATATTAAAGATTGAGCATCAAGGATTATAACATGGCCAACTGCGCCATATGCTTAGATGACCCGACAGTCTTCAAGACTCGTTTGATCAACATAAAAGATTACCCTCCTAGGTCAGTGTAACCTGACAGTGTCCACATGAAAGTGTCATATTCATCAAGGAAAATGTGCTATGTGTGGGACATTTTGTGAGTGCAGAAGGAATTGAGACGGATCCAGCAAACTCGTTTTAAACAATTTCTTTGTTTCCCATAATGTTTCTATACACAATAATTACATTTACAATTATATATATGCATTACGTTTCAGTTTTTGATATGAAATATATTGTCGAAAAAAGTTTTACTCGTACGATATATCAGGTACGTTACGAATTTTTACAATTTCGACAAACAAGAGGCCCAGAGGGCCTTATCGATCACCTGAATCAAATAAGCAGAAACAGTTAAGGAAAATGTTAAAAGTTAACTAATAGCGCGACCCCCTAATAATCCCCCTTACCCTCCCCCAGCACCACCATTTCTAGACAGTTTTTTATACGCCGCCGGAGGCGGACGTATATTGGCGTCATCTTCTCCGTCTGTCCGTCCGTCCATCCGTCCATCCGTCCGTCCGTCCATCCGTCCGTACGTTAGTCCACTTTTCTTGTCAACGCAACTCCTCCTAAGTTTCTGGCTGGATCTTCTTGAAACTTGGTTAATGTTATCACCTCAATTGGTAGATGTGCATGAAGGAAGGATTTTATGGTTCGTTGATTTTTGCCTGAGTTATGCCCCTTAAAAACTTAGTGTCTGGGGCTTATTGAAGTAGCAGCCTTGTCAACGCAACTCCTCCTAAGTTTCTAGCTGGATTTGAATGAAACTTGGTCAATGTTATCACCTCAATTGGTAGATGTGCATGAAGGAAGGATTTTATGGTTCATTGATTTTTGCCAGAGTTATGCCCCCTTAAAACTTAGTCTCTGGGGCTGATTGAAATTGCAGCCTTGTCAACACAACTCCTCCTAAGTTTCTAGCTGGATCTGAATGAAACTTGGTGGATGTTATTACCTAAATTGGTAGATGTGCATGAAGTAAGGATTTTATGGTACATTGATTTTTGCCTGAGTTATGCCCCCTTCAAACTTAGTCTCTGGGGCTTAATGATATTTCAGCCTCATGAACGCAATTCCTTCCAGGTTTTTGACTAGATATTTATAAAAACCTTTTTGTGAACACAACTTTTTACAGATTTTTGTGTGAATATTTATAAATCCTTGTCAATGTCATTTTTTGTCTCAAGTTTTATAAGTGGCGGCGTATATTGTGACCATGGCACTCTTGTTGTATCTTACACAAACTTGTGCTATTTAAAGACTCTACATACCAAAAGTGAATTCAATCCAACAGAAGAACATTTCTTAATATGTACCCTATTTACCCCTTTTGTCCCTTTTGATTTGTACAAATCTGAAGCTGCTTCCCATTGGGACGCTTCCTGCCAAGTTTGGTTGAAATATGTCCAATGGTTCTCAAAAACAAGTAGAAAATGTTACAAGTAATAGCACAAACCCCTCCCATCCCCTATCCCCAGCACGGCCATTTCTTGGCGGATTTTTTTTTTCTCTTGTACAAACTTTTTAGTCCTTGCCCTAAAGACTTTAAATTCCAAATGTGTATCCAACAGCAAGTTCATGACAAGAATATTTTTTAAGATGTACCCAAATTAACCCCCATTTTGGCCCCTTATGGGACGCCAAAGGCAGAGAACTCCATGATTTGTACAAAATCTGAAGCGGCTTCCCATTGGGATACTTCCTGCCAAGTTTGCTTCAAATCCATCCAATGGTTCTTTATAAGAAGTCGAAAATGTTAAGTTAACTAATAATGCGACCCCTCCTATCCCCCTCCCCAGCACGGCCATTTCTACACAGATTTTTTTCTCTTGTACAAACTTTGTTGTCCTTGCCCTAAAGGCTCTAAATACCAAATGTGAATCAAATCCAACAGCCGGTTCATGAGAAGAAGAGTTTAAGATGTACCCTTTTTACCCCCTTTTTGGCCTCTTATGGGGGCTCCAAAGGGAGATAACTCCATGATTTGTACAAATCTGAAGGGGTTTCCCATGGGTATGCTTTCTTCCAAGTTTGGTTGGAATCCGTCCAATGGTTCCCAAAAAGAAGTCGAAAATGTTAAAAGTTAAAGGACGACGGACTACGCACGACGACGGACGAAACACGATCGCAATAGGTCACCATTACCTTCGGTCCGGTGACCTAAAAATCCGACGTCGCGTGAATCTCAATATGGATGAACAATCTTAAAGAATAGATTCGCATACCGTTAAAAGTGAACATTGAGACTAAAATGGATCGAGACCTGTGCTGTCACATTCTAATATTGATGTATTTTCTCTTTGATCAGGCACAGATTCTACTAAGACAACATTCAAACTCTTGCTAAACTGATTCTATGTTTATCACAAAGTCCTTGACACACATTTACCGTTACCATATACCATTACCTTAACTCGTCCAATTCTATATCACACGGTGGGGATTGTGCATGCTGGGATGGATAGGTCTACGGACAAATTTGTCCTCGCTTCAGGTAAGACATTTTGCAATAACTTCCTTATTTCTGCGTCAATTTAAAAACGGTTTGTTGCATGTATCCCGTCTTTCTGAGCATTTTCTTCTGATGTATGCCTTACACGAAACCTTTTTGTACTTTTTGCGAAAATTGATCCCAACCGACCAGAAAAACGACAAAAAATTCTAATCGTTTTTCAGGTCAGTTGGGATCAATTTTTGGGAAAAGTATGGATAGTTTTCAAATAAGTAATACACATGAGTAAAGCGCTTAGTAAGGCGGGATACATGCAACAAACCGCTTGAAAATTGACACAGAAATAAGAAGGTTATTGCACAATTTCCTACCCGAAGCGTGGCTTATTTTGCCGTAGTCGTTATCATTTCGTTCTCTAGTCAATTGGGATCAATTTTTGGAGAAATTAAAAGGATACCACAAATAATCCATGTATCTGAGGAAAGAGATTTTCGAGGCGGGGTACATGCAACAAACCATTTGAAAATCGACAAAGAAACAAAGGAGTTATTGCAAAATATTTGACCAGATTCGAGATTATATTTGTCCGTATTCGTTATCCATCCCAAGATGCTCAATCTCTACCGTGTATCAGCATTATGCCTTGCGGTAAAAAAGGACTTAACGTGGAATCGGCGACTATAATATCCGGACTTACTTTGAAGCACGTTTTTGAAGATCAGTGCAGACAAATCGAGAAATCAATCAAGTAGTATATTAGTTTAAACATACTCTATTTCAAGTTAACAAGGTCCGCATCAGTACTTACCCCACTTACCGGACGCCCTCTTTTGAGAGACGGTCACGAGCATATATAACACGATTTTCCGGATAAATGATAAAATGGGATAATCTCAAGAAATATGGTGTCTGCGTTGGTTCGAAATAGACTTTGGAGGTTATTCGGTAGTTCTCACTTTCTCAGACGACAATACTTGGAAAATTGATGACAAATTGTGTCACGCGATAATAAATACAGCGGAGAATCGCGTTACACAACAATTGCAGAAAATCGTAAATAATATTGACAATTTTTATCCGATTTGAAAATTATTAAAAGGAGATAAGCCTGAATTATTCTGACTTCGCGTTAAATATATTAGGGTGGACTGCTTTTTTAGCTCACCTGAGTACAAAGTGCTCAAGGTGAGCTATTGTGGTCACTTTTTGTCCGTCTTCCGTCTGTCTGTCTGTCCGTCTGTCTGTCCGTCCGTCCACAATTTCGTGTTTATACTCTAGCATCTACAAATATATGCAAATCTTGACCAAACTTGGTCAAAACATGTATGGCCATTAGATCTCGAATGATTTCGATTATGAGTCAGATAAAACAAGAAAGTCAGTAGTTATCTGCCATTGAATGCGAAAAATACCTAGTTTTGACATTGTTTACACTCTAGCATCTACAATTATTGACCAATCAAGATAAGTCTTCGACATAACGTTGCAGACCATAAGATCTCGAATGAGTTCGATTTTCAGTCTGATCTGATTAGAAAGACGAGAGTTATGTGCCCTTGAATTAGACAAAATTGCCATTTTCGGCTGTTTTCGACCTTGTTTACACTCTAGAATCTACAATTATTCATCAATCAGGACAAAACTTGAACACAATGTTGGGGACCATGAGATCTCCGACGAATTTGATTTTCAGTCTGATCTGATCTGAAAGTCGAGAGTTACTTGCCCTTGAATTTGACCAAATTGTCATTTACGGCTGTTTTCGACCTTGTTTACACTCTAGAATCTACAATTATTGATCAATCAAGCCAAAACTTGGACACAATATTGGGGATCATAAGATCTGGGATGAAATCGATTTTCAGTCTTATCTGATCAGAAAGTCGAGAGTTATGAGCCCTTGGATTTGACAAAATTGCCGTTTCTGACTGTTTTCGACCTTATTTACACTCTAGAATCTACATTTTTTGACCAATCAAGACAAATCTTGGACACAAGGTTGGAGACCATAAGATCTCAAATGAATTTGATTTTCAGTCCGATCTGACCAGAAAAATGAGATTTATGTGCCCTTGAATTTGATAAAATTGCCGTTTTCAGCTGTTTTTGTTTACATTCTAGAATCTACAATTACGACAAAACTTGAAAACAATGTTTGAGACCATAAGATCTTGAATGTACACTATAGAATCTACAATTATTGACCAATCAAGACAAATCTTGGACACAATGTTGGGTATCATAAGATCTCGGATGAGTTTGAATTTTCAGCCTGAGCTGACTAGAAAGTCGAGAGTTATGTGCCCTTGAATTTGATAAAATTGCCGTTTTCGGCTGTTTTCGACCTTGTTTATGCTCTAGAATCTACAATTATTGATCAATCAAGACAAAACTGGGACACAATGTTGGGGATCACAAGATCTGGGATGAGTGTGTTTTTCAGTCTGATCTGATCAAAAAGTTGAGAATTATGTGCCCTTGAATTTGATAAAATTGCCATTTTTGGATGTTTTCGACCTTGTTAATACTCCAGAATCTGCAATTATTTACTTAGTATCTAACAAGACAAATCTTGGACAATGTTGGGCACCATAAGATCGTGGATGAGTTCGATTTTCACTTTATTGACCATAAGTTCGTTTTCAGTCTTAAAGTCATAAGTATTTATTGAATTGAACAAAAGTGTTGCTCATATCATTTTGGTTCGGGTGAGCTATATAGGACTATCATGGTCCTCTTGTTTATTTTCAATCTTTGTCGATTCCATTTTCCGCCCCTAGAAGCGGTAGCGTCTGACCACTTTGAGGAAAAGGGCTGATAGGTTGATTATCGTATTTTTTCTCCATTCTTCTTACTGTATTCTAAGATTTAACAAGAGATATTTGTAAAACATATATGCCCCCTCAAGGGCCTACATTTGATGTAGGTTAAAGTCCAAGGTCAAGGTCACAAGGTTCAAGGTCAAGGTCAAATATGAAAGGTCTTCGTAAGAGTTATCTATGTGTGAACTATCAAGGCTGTATATATTTAAGGACATAAAATATAGGCCAGGTTAAAATTTTTAGAAGCAGGTCAAATACCAAGGTCAAGGTCACAAGGTCCGTGGTCATGATCAAACGTGAAAGAGCTTGCTCGTAGGTGTCCATATGTAAAATATCAAGGCTGTATGTGTAAAATGACATGAAATATCGGCCAGGTTAAAGTTTTTCAAAAGAAGGACAAACTCCAAGGTCAAGGTCCAAGGTCATGGTCAAATGTGAAAGGTCTTGGTTGGAGGTGTCCATTTGTGAGATATCAAGGCTGTAGGTTTAATATGACAGGAGATATATGCCTGTTTTAAGTTTTTTAAAAGTAGGTCAAACTCCAAGGTCAATGTTGCAAGGTTCAAAGTCATGGTCAAATGTGAAAGGTCTTGGTAGGAGGTGTCTATGTGTGAAATATCAAGGCTGTAGGTGTAATAGCAAATAAGATATAAGCCAGGTTAAAGATTGTAAAAGTAGGTCAAACTCCAAGGTCAAGGTCACACATGCCAAGATCATGGTCAAATGTGAAAGGTCTTGGTAGGAGGTGTCCATTTGTCAAATATCAAGGCTGAATAGGTAACAGGAAATGAGATATAGGCCATGTTAAAGCTTTTAAAGTAGGTCAAAGGTCAAGGTCCAAGGTCATGGTAAAAAATGAAAAGTCTTTGGTGGGTGTGACCATGTGTGAAATATCAAGGCTGCATGTGTAAAAGGACATGAAATATAGGCCAGGTTAAAGTTTTTTTTAAAAATAGGTCAATATCCAAGGTCAAGGTCACAAGGTCCTAGGTAAATGTGAAAGGTCTTGGTCGTAGGTGTCTATGTGTCAAATATCAAGGCTGTATGTGTAAAAGGACATGATATATCGGCCAGATTAATTTTTTAAGGTAGATTAAACTCCAAGGTCAAGGTCACAAGGTCCAAGGTCATGGTCAAATGTGAAAGGTCTTCGTAGGATGTGCCCATGTGTGATATATCAAGGCTGTATTTGTAATAGCACACGAGACACAGGCCAAGTTAATTATTTTCAAAAGTAGGTCAAACTCCAAGGTAAAGGTCTCAAGGTCCAAGGTCATAGTCATATTTGAATGGTCTTAGTCGGAGGTATCATGTGTCAATGTCAAGGCTTTATGTGTAAAAGGGCATGATGTATCGACCAGGTTAAAGTTTCTTAAAGTAGGTCAAACTCCAAGGTCACAAGGTCAAAGGTCATGGTCAAATGTGATAGGTCTTTGAAGGAGTTGTACATGCGTGAAATATCAAGGCTTTATGTGTAACAGGGCATGAGATAAAGGCCCGGTTTAATTTTTTTAAAGTAGGTCAAACTCCAAGGTCAAGGTCACAAGGTCCAAGGTCATGGTCAAATGAGAATGATATTGATAGAAAGTATCCATGTGTGAGATATCAAGTCTATATGTGTAAAAGGACATGATATATAGGTCAGGTTAAGAATTAAGTGTGAAAATCAACAAAGGACAATAACTCCAAAAAAAATGATCGACAGAGTTACGGTTTTTGTGCACTGCACCTCTCCATAATAATATCTATCTACCTATGAAGTTTCGTGATTCTACCTTACATACTTTTCGAGTTAATATGCTCCGGACAAGGTTTGTTCTACGGACCGACGGACCGACCGACCCACCGACCGACCAACCGACCAACCGACCGACCAACCGACCGACACTTGCAAAATAATATACCCCCATTTTCTTCGAAAGGGGTCATAACAAAAACAAGTTTCTCTTGTATTAACAACATACATTTCTTGACAGCAAAAAATACTAAACAAATAGAAATAAGTTCATTTCAGAAAGAGTAAAAAGTTCGTGACTGAATCAAGAGGTAAATGACGTCAATTGGAGAGCTAGATTTCGTGTTACAATACAATTACTTGAAAATCCAACTTATCGCGCGTTTTTCATGCGGAAATGCAAGTTTTATCCTAAAATCAAAATTCAGTCGAATTTCTCTCTAAGATTGACTTGAATTACATTGTGTTGTTTAGTCGTATCGTATTTATTGTGTCGCGCTATGCGCGACACATCTTGTGGTACACTTCTTCTAATTTTAGAAATTATGTCATGAGGGATAATTGTTTGTACTTGAAAATCGTGTATATGTCCTACTTATATATTGTTTACTAGATATATTTTTCAAGCAGTACTTCGAAGTATGCTTTGATGTTTATCCAATCTCAGAACACACAAAAACTTCAAGTAAACAAAATTTTAGTTGTTTTAGTTTTGCAAAGCAATCGAAAGTCCCTACTTCCGGTTTCGCCCATAAGGGAATGTATAAATCCTATCCATTTGAAGACCAGAGTAATGCATACCAGGGGAATATCTAATTCCTATCTGTTAAACTACAAGAATGCATACTATAAGAATCGCTAATCGTGATGTATACTCTTTAAATATTGACCTGAACCCGATGAATATGCAATGAGTAATTTTGACACGGAATAATCAATACACATCATTAGTTCTTACCGTCGAGCAGGGACGATAGTTTCCATAGGCATAATGACTTTGTTTTCTGCACATGCTTCTCGTGTCAACATATGTTGGAGAGTGATTATTGCGCATTACAACTACTCATTGCATATTCAACAGGTTCAGGTCAATATTTACGGAGTATATACTTCAATGATCAAAGTATCACAATTACTTAAGTATTGAATATACAATTTCGGCTGACCAACTTACATAATTTCAAGTATCGTTTTAACTGAACAAGTCCGTGTATTGCTAGTACCTGGTATCTACATTTATACTTTCACATAATTTTTTCAGAATAGCAGACTTTTTAGGGGATTCTAACACTAAAATAATTAACCATTTCCCTAACAAAACATGGTTTTTCTCGTACTTTTTCCCCCAAAATAGTAGACAGTTAGGCTTTTTTACACACTAACATTATTAACCCTTTCCAAAACAAGATCTGCTTTTGATGTTCCCAGTGGAAAGTTTTTAAGCAGGTTAGTCGGAGCTTTGAAATCAGAACAGTTCAATCATTTCGTGTTTTGGGAAAAGGGTTAAAAATGTGTCTACATTGTTAGCTCCACTGGCCGACAGGCCAGCGGGCTATTGTCATGGCGGTGTGTCCGTCGTGCGTCCGTCCGTCCGTCCGTCCGCGCGTCCGTCCGTCCGTAAACTTTTTCTTTAAAAATCTTCTTCTCAGAAACTACCTGGCGGATTTCAATCAAACTTCACAAGAATGATCCTTGGGTGACCCTCTCTCAGATTCATTCAAAGAATTCGGATTGAATCAGAATAACCTGAATTATCTGCCCTTGAATGTCAAAAATAGCTGGTTTTGACTTTAATTGTACACTACAATCTACAAATATCAACCAATCAAGATAAAACTAATACAGAATGTTGGTGACTATAAGATTTTGCCTTGGTATAATTTTCAGCTTGATCTGAATTTTACATCATGAGTTATGTGCCCTTGAAATTGACAAAATTGCCATTTTTGACTATTTTGACTTTGTTTTCATTCTAGCAACTACAAATATTGATAAATACAGACAAAACTTGTACAGAATGTTGCTGACTATACAATCATGCCTTGGTATAATTTTCAGCTTGATCAGAGTTTTATATCATGAGTTATGTGCCCTTGAAATTGACAAAATTGCCATTTTCGACTCTATTTTGACTTTTTTTTCACTCTAGCAACTACAAATATTGACCAATCAAGACAAAACTTGTGCAGGATGTTGGTGACTATAAGATATTACCTTTGTGTAATTTTCAACTTGATTTGAATTTTATATCATGAGTTATGTGCCCTTGAAATTGACAAAATTGCCATTTTCGACTCTATTTTGACTTTGTTTTCACTCTAGCAACTACAAATATTGACCAATCAAGACAAAACTTGTACGGAATCTTGGTGACTATAATGTCGTGCCTTGGTGTAATTTTCAGCTTGATCTGAATTTTATGTTATGTTCCCTTGTTATTGACAAAATTGCAATTTTCTACTTTATTTTCACCTTTACGTCACCATTAGTATTAATTAATATATACAGAACTTTCACAGAAATCTTACTGACCATACGATCTTACTTGCTTGTTATTTTCAGCTTGGGTCATGCATTTGCTTGTTTGTTCAGCCTGAACCTTTGAAATTGCATTACACAAGACAAACAATCAGGCCTGTGGAGCGCTTGCAGGCCGCCAGGACTGTCTAGTGTTATTGAGTTTGAGTTTATTGGGGTTTTACGCCGTTTTCAACTACCAGGGTCATATCGCGGCGGCTGGAGCACCTACCCATGGATTCCTGTTGTTTCTCAAACCAGTACTACCACAACACCCTTACCGAGCCTCCAGCTGCTAGCCCACTTAGGTTAACGATTTCAAACCCATTGGTGGGTGACAATTTTGTCAGAAAGGGTATTAGCCGCGGCCGGGTATCGAACCCGGGACCTCTCGAATGAGGGTCAGATGCGCTACCAACTGCGCTAAGGCCGCGGCCGTCTAGTGTTATATATGGTTATGTTATTTCAGTACAGTAAGTCGGATCCCTGATATACAGGGCTACGTTTACAGGCAGTGTAGACAAAGATCAATATCATTATACATGCAGCCTGATCTTAGTCCACATACAATGCCTACATAAATCAAATTTCCAGAATCATATTGGTTATGATTGTTTATTAATCCAATTCTTAAGATGTGGAACACGTTTTGCCCAATTTCTGTAGAAATGCCCCTCTATCTAATACCTCGAATTGCTCTACTAGGCCATTTATCGAAAATGATACATCGCATTGTTTTCATTGCGTTACATCTTACACCCGAAACAATACCAATCTATTTTGGGCTACATGTTTTACTGGCGTTGTGTCCGCACATACGTCCGTTCTACCATGTCTTTAATAATAAACGTTTCATTTTCTTCCTGTTCACTAAGCGTTTTCAGATATCATAGACTAAGATCAGCCTGCACTAACATGCAATCTGATCTTAGACACACCGACTATTCTCTACTAAATAATTATAGGAACGTCTGAGCTAGAGTGGTTAAAATGTCCCGATTTTGGAATTTGAAGTCAAACACAATAACATTTCAAAAGGCTAACGATTAAACAAGTAACAAGTAGATCTATATTTCTTTTTCTTTTGAACCCAACTATTTTACCCCCTCTGGCGGGATTAATTGCATGGTCCCGTTACGGGCGTGCGTCCGTGTGTAAACCTCTTCTCCCAAACATTTTATTCTTCAAAATTTCAACTAAAATAGGCTATACGAGAATCTTTCTTGTATGAAGCCATTCAAATTTTCTAAAAAAAAAATCATGCAGTACTCTGGTTACTATAAACCGCTCATTGGATTAAATTGTGACAAAGTATGTGTTTCGCTTGGGGATAGGCCACTTTTAGAGTCATTGATGGAATTTCGATCAGAATTAAGATTTGGTTAGAAAAATATACATTCAGCAAAAAGTGAATGTTGAAAAAAAACACACACACAGAGAAAAATCAAATATTGCCGAATCATTTTTAAGCGCGACACAATTCTCTTTGCTGTACATTACAGCAAAATTTTACTTGTTAGTGCACGTATAAAAATATAACCCTTTCATAAACAATGCCTTGTTTTGGCACATCTAATAGAACATACTTGGGAAAACACCAGGACAAAAGAAAAAATAGTAAAAACAAACATTTTCTCTTTTTGTCTAATATATTCTGTGCTAAATTTTACATAAGTACAATTTCTAAGAAACGCGCGTTATACGTACAGAAATCAGAAATATGATACTTCGCAGCCACTTTTATGTACGGTCTTTGACATTAGTTCCGTTTCGATTTCTTCAATTATTCAGTCGGTAAAATAATTTTAAAAAATGAGAAAAGTAGAATGGATCATGATCATTGGCCAAAAGCATTGTTTGCTGATTTGCCGAATAAATGAATTTGAAATAAATTAGAATATCATTCTGCACTAAGCGAACATTGGTCTGAGATATGTTTGGTTTCCAATGTTGTACGATCTTCCTTTCCAGAATAAAGCTTAGATAAGACAGATATTGCAGTATACCATGTTATCGCTGGTGCGAAGTCACAACCTCGTAACTACAGCTTGAACAAGCTGGAGTTACGAGGTTTTGACTCCCCACCGACGTTATACTACATGGACCATATCGCTGATTTTCGACGAAAACCTCGTAACTGCAGCTTAAAGCAAGCTGCAGTAACGAGTTTTTCGTTGAAAAGCAGCGATTTTCTAGGATGTAGACCAAATGCCAAAGTGCACAAGTTCAGAAATGCACATGTATTAGAAATTAAGTTCATTAAGGTTACTCATCAAGGACACATATTTATAGATAAGATCATAACTATAATTCACAATGGGGAGAATCACGTGATTGACAATGGTATTGAACACGAAAAAATGGCGACAAAATGACCGCTTCGGCGTGAAAATTCAAACTTTAGAAAGGTATGTATTCAATATACTTAGTTTCTCAGACAAGCCACCTATCCTAAAGTACCCGCTATTGTCTAAGGTTTTCACAGATACCCAACATTCACCTATCCGTTTGCTGTATTTAGAGAACACTTGAAGAATATTTCCAAAATTGTGGAAATTTTGGATGTGTGTTAAGCACGTCGCATCATATTTGCAGCTTTATTTCTTATCCAAAGAACTCTCTGTTCATACCGTATATTTCCAGACCCTTTTTTATCGATGGCATTTCATTCTAGTCCATTTACAAGGTCCGTATTGGCTTTGTTAAGCGTATTTACGAAAAAGATGTTATGCACATGCACAGTGCTGTAGTGTTTGGCACGCCAAATTCTTGTGAGTGTGATGTTAAACACGCAAGTGTACCATAGTTGTGTAAAATGTGGATAGAAATCTTTTGAATATTTAAAAGATTGCATCTGAACAATACACAGTTAAAGTCTGGCACATAATTGGGCAAATACACATTTGAGAGTGGCAAAATACTTTTTCAGCAAGGTTTGATTACTTTACACTGTCGGTACAAACACATTCAATGCAATGATACGAAAGGATATGGTTCAATTCTATCCAGTAAACCGTGACATAATTACAGACAAACAAAGGTATTTCGTTGGTTTTAGATATTGTAAAAGGCCGCATCTACAGCTTGATTTAAGCTGATTGTATAACATCACCGACGGTTTATCAAAATATAATTGTAAACCCAGTCTACCTTTTAGCACAAAACTCATTGGTATAACTCCAACCGTCAAACTCTGTTTGATTATTTTGCCGTCGAACGTCAGACACGATGATCATTTGACGATTCTCCGGCAAAACTGCCATACTGTCTCCATATAAACCTGGTTTTCTTTCTCCGGTGACATCATACGGATCAAATGATCGGAGAATCTTCGGATTTGGTACGACAAAATTTAATATCTGCAGATCTAGGAGGTCACTGATCACGCCCACAAAGTTCATTACCCTGACTCTTCGGATCACTTATAAGATTTATAAACCTTTCACCAAAGAGTCTATATCCAAGTTTCCAAAAGATTTCGTTTCTTTTGGGTATCTTATCTGTATGGTCGAGTCATTTTCAAACCACGTTACTGTGTCTTAAAACAGAGGCAGTGAAATGTTATTCAATGGAAAAAACAACTCTGTATTTCGTTTGTTTGTGAAAAAATCATCATTGTCTTATCCAGTTTTTTCTCCGTGGAGAGTATCCTGACGATAGACGGAAGTAATTCGCTGATCTGTTCAAGAACTTCAGTTGAGTCATTATTTTCAAGATTTTGATCTAGAATTCCAAAGTCCGTCACGGATTCAACATTTCAGTTGTAGGTTATGAATTGTATTAACTGCATTCTTGCGTAGACCTTTTTAAAACGTTTTTTCAATGGTGAAGCTCTATTATAATGGCATTTTACCAGGTGAAGCTCGATACAATGGAGATTAATAAGGACTTTTTTTATCTGAGATTCCGATTTTGAAGACGTTATGTGTTTCCTCTTGATTCCAGACTGAGTATTTCGTTTAACTTTTGGTTTATGTAATGAAAGCCGAGACTTCTTTAGAGTCATCTAAAAAAAGAAGCAAATTGCAAAGGTATATGTTGAAAACAGTTAAAAAGGTTACCGTTTTATCAATATGTGACAAAGTTTATGAACAATCCCCATAAAACATGGTTTGGGCCTCACAGATACATCTGACAGGGACAAATAAAGGGTCATCTTCTACAACATTTTCTTCTGACCAATTTAATACACACTTTCAAGATTCTGATAGCGATTCTAACCGTAAACTAGGCAACGAGGACGTCACATTTCAGTTCAGAATCATTGTGTTTGCACATATTTGTCATGGAAATGTATATGACAAAAAATTTGATAAGTAAGCAATTATAGCCAATTTCGTTTTTTCCAAACACAACAGATTGCGCCTTACGATGTCTGTCATATGTTACTGTAAGCTAACACCGGGTTTCAATCAGATTTGGTCATGAATAAACAACCAATTTGTCCAATATCCGTGACTTTCCTAGTACACGAGCAACTGTGTGCGTGTTGAACATCACACTCACTAGAACTTGGCGTGCCAAACACTACAGCACTGTACGTATGTTTAACATCTTTTTCGTAAAAACGCTTAACAAAGACAACACGGATATTGTAAATGGACTAGAATGAAATGTCATTGATAAAAAAGGGCCTGGAAATATACGGTGTAAACAGAGAGTTCTTTGGGTAAAAGATAAAGCTGCAAATATGATGTGACGTGCTTAACACACATCCAAAATTTTCAAAATTTCTGAAATATTCTTTAAGTGTTCTCTAAATACAGCGAACGGATAGGTGAATGTTGGGTATCTGTGAAAACCTTAGACAATAGCGGGTACTTTAGGATATGTGGCTTGTCTGAGAAACAACGTAGATTGAATACATACCCTCCTAAAGTTGGAATTTTCTCGCCGAAGTGGTCATTTCGTCGCCATTTTTTCGTGTTCAATACCATTGTCAATCACGTGATTCTCCCCATTGATCCACATTCACAAAACCCCCATCCCTAAAACAAGTTCGCTTAAAGATGCAGAAAGACCGTATGTCAAGCAAGTAAGCATGCACTGTTTACCCACAATAAGCGCATGTATAGTGCTCCAACGATAATCAGGTTCCCGCCAAAAATATAGACCATACCCATTTGATAATGAAAGGTTAGACAGATCAAAACACAATTATCGCAATTACCGCAGTGAAAACAATGGTTATATTGTAAGTATGACCCTCTCAAATTACCTGTGTCTGTGGTCTAATGGTAGAACAGTTTACGTAATTATCGTATTAAAAACTTTCTATACTAGAGGAAAGAAGAAACGCAACAACTATTTTTTGTTATATCTCGTAATTCTTTTATATTATTGAGTCAAGGTTGTTACTGTTAATTACAGGGAACTGTTTCTTGATATTGATCTTTATGTTTACGTGGGAACCTGTCTTACCTGTGAGATAACGTCAAAATAGACGTTTACACGTTTCTCAATTGCAAACTTTTAAATTCCAAAAACTTTACATAAAACTCTTTTGACTTGTGTAGCTGCTCGTCGACTCAACAAAAGGCAATAATTTTCGCTTGGATTTACCCCCTCATATCATTTTGCGACTTATTCAAAGACGTCATACGGTAGCAACTGGGATGTTTACGAATGGAACATCTCAACCCGCAATTGCTGCTGACTTTGGTGTACATCAGTTGACACAATATTGCTTGAGATAACGTCTTAGAACGAACGGAACAACTTCTCGTCGCCCGAAAAGCGGTCGTCAACGCCTAACGTCACGACGTCAGGACCATAACGTTCGCCCATTTTACCTATGGAAACAAATTCTCTTATCGAAAAAACTGTTTATGCTATTCATGGACAGTACAGCAATCAAATTCCAGCCAGGAATCGTTAACGTCAAATTGGATTGCATTCAAGAACGCATTGAACGTTGACGCCAAATCGCTCTCATTTTAACGCATATCTATGCCACGTAAAACGTGCAACCTTGATGAAATCTTGACACTAGAAAGTCAAATGTTGAAGTTTGACTATGCATTGAAAAAAATACTCGAATTAGGGTGGTTTTGAGAAAGACAAAAATATAACGTATGATCAAATTTATTTTGTGTTGCGTTTCTTTTTTCCTTTAGTATAAAATCGTACCATTTTCATTTCAAAATGACAGTAACTTAAGGTATTCGCACACTATTGAACGTCAAAAATCATCGGCAAATGTTGACATATGTCGACATTTTCCGTATTTTCTTTCAATTTTTTTTTCCAAAGGAAATTATTTGTGTTAGTATAATTAAATCCACTCGTTCTTATATTTTATAGTTCTAAAGATAAAATGTTGAAAAAAATAACCTCTTACTGCATTTATCTTGAAACAAAAGTTACAGTTAAGGATTTGTTTTGATGACGTCATAACGTCGCCGCCAAAAAATACGACGTCGTTCCCGCGTTCTGTATATTTGACGTCGACGCGTGTATATAGAGAATAGATGGTTACTGTCTGTAGATTGAAAAAAATATCCGACAAGGCGGAGGAATTTTTATCCGGTGAGGCGTAGCCGAACCGGATAAATTTCCGAAGCCGAGTCGGATATTTTTTTCAATCTACAGACAGTAAACCATCTATTCTATTTATCCTGTTACGAACATTTGTTAAAAAAAAGAAGCGCCATTCTCGTTAAAAGAACGAACGGGAAGTATTTAATGACCTAGTTAGTTATATATATCCTAAAGACCGTTAGACGCATAACTCGTGTTCGCGACAGAAGTTAGTTCTAAGGTGGAAAACAAACAAACTTTCGAATTTGTGTTAAATAGATCTTCTCTCGATTTTTTTTTATCATTAACATGTAAATATTATAACCATAGAACAAACTCAAATTGCTAGGAACTGCAAAGTTCAAATCAAGTAGACGACGAGATCTGTCCTCGGTTTGGGAATGGAAGGTTCTGTTTCAACGAAGAACAAGTTTCACATTCATTTGAAATATATTGAAAATGTTGAAATGAAGTAACAAGAACATGAAGCATACCTTAAATGGATGTATATGTCCTCCCAACTTCTATTTACACGATCATGGACGTGTTTACAAACGTGTCATGATCTGTCATCTATCTGAATGTTTCCGATGTCGTCCATTTTTATTTTAGACATGAATTCATCAACAAGACAAGTGTTTTGTAAGGGGAGAAGACAATTCAAAAGTAGCAGCCTACAATCGTTTTGAAATAAAATAACTAACCAACTATCTCAATCATTCTCTATCCCCTCTTCAAGTCTTGTATTTAAATCCTTCCCTTAAATGTTCCTGTTCTTGTTGTAAACATAAACACGGCTTCCAACTGTCAAAAATAACCTTGTGTATTACGTCATCAAAAACTTTTACGTCACAGAATTTTAAAATTGGGTCAATACTACAGGGTGAACCTAAAGTGGGGGTATTTTATAAGGAAATGAAAAATGTCTGTTATGCTCTATATTTCCCATTCGCATCTGATTACGTTGTAGGAGTAAAACTCAAACTCGGCATTTACATTGTACATTTTTGGAGCGATCTACTCGATCTTTCACTATCTCTGTGGATGAATTTATCATAGAGAATTTTTATTATGAAATTTAAGTCAACAAATTCTATTTCTGAGTTTTTATTGCGAATATTACAAGCTTCAAGACACAACCTAGATATCGAGTGACCTTCGCTTGATGAAAGTAGTGCCGACGTTATTGGTCACGTGACTAACTGACTGATATCAAAAAAAATATCAGGCACCCTGTTATCAGTCAGTAAATACCGGAAGTGACAGGATAAAACTTGTTGTCATACAATTAAAACCAATTTGTAGGGAAATCGGTTAATAGATTTGTAAATGGGTGATTTCTAAGTGAATTATAATTCATTTTTCAGTTTAACCTCTTTACAAAATCATGTCCGAAAGAATAGATACTTGAAGCAAAATAAAATTTAACATGTTCTTTGTGTGTGTCAAAAAAACGCACAAGGCATGTTACCATGGTGATTTCTTTATTTTTGGACAGCGAAACTTCCCTATTCTTATGTATTTACTTCCTACACCTGTGTAGATATTTTTCAAGTTCTGATTAGAAAGGCCCCACTAACACTTGATGTAGAAGGACTTTTTAAATATGACGACCCAAAAAATTTCGAACAGATTTTAAAGAGAATTTTGTTGCTATGCATTCCGACTTTTGCATTTTTTCTAACATTATTGTTGCCACAATATGTCAAGAGTAATGTTTCATAGTAGTTTATTTAATAAGCTCTTGTTTGGTGCATAAATTATAGATGTTTCTGGAAAATGTCACTTTTGATTCAAATTTGAGCATCTGTTACTCAGTACGCGAAAAGCCCAATTTTCATATCGGTGTGATAAATCTTAAATTTGTCATAAAATTGTAAAATTGCGGCCAAATACCCTAATTTTTTCAGAAAAGGTGTCTCTTTGTATGTAGATTGAAAAAATAAAGTGATCCACCTCGTAGAATTTTATGCCCATTAGTGTGTGAATACCTTAAACAGTAACTGTCTGAACAAGATTTATGTATACTTTAATATTAATCATAAAAATATAGTTTAAATGTCACA
Organism: Fragum sueziense; assembly: GCA_963680895.1. NCBI lineage: Eukaryota > Metazoa > Mollusca > Bivalvia > Cardiida > Cardiidae > Fragum > Fragum sueziense. The sequence continues at coordinate 80,317,788 of OY804594.1, read as the reverse complement.
TTCGCGAGAATCCCAAATAAAGATTGCTTTCTTATATTCGAATCTTGGTGTTCCTCATCCTCCACAACGTAAGCATCGAAAAAATACATTAGAAGCACATTTGAAGTTGATTGCATTAACAAAGAACTTGATATTTCATATAACAATTCTAATATGCTTTCTCTCATATGCATGTAACAACAGACTTTCTTTTCGACGTCGTTGACGAACGTCGCAGATTATTCACGCTTTTTGCGCGTTCATCCATTGAATTGTCTTTTATATTTTCTTTTTATCTTGTATAAACAAGACATGTCATTTTTACAGACCACGATTTTTATGTTTTTAGCCCTGCAATATTTCTTACATTAACAACATTTGGGTTTGTGTATGAACCGAAAATATCAAAATTAATTTCACCTAACAACTTCCTCCACTTTGCGAACTGCCGTTTTTACTCTTTTTTCCATGTCGGTACGTCGTACCATATCCCTAGCTATATCCTTGTTTTACAGCATCGAGCCTTGAAATTTTTCTAAGGATCTAATATGATTACCTTCTTTAGGTAGATAAAATATGACAAGTTTTGCTCGAGCAAGTTTTGAAAAATAGTCGTTTTGCGAAGATTTACAAGTATGATTTTACGATGTACTACGGGGTTGCATTCCTTAACCCATTTAAGAAGAGAAAAATATCGTTTTCATGAATTTAGACTTATGATATTTTATCAGAGAGTTGATGATATGATAAAATTGCATACGTGAAAAAATACATGCAATAGAATGAAAGGTAGTAAAGTTATGATGAAATTCTGCGAACCTTTTGTTCAGCCCTCGTAAGTGGCGTTGACGTAACGTATTTGGACAGTGTGACATTTTCGCTAGATTTACAAAAGAATGTTTTTCTTCACGGCAAACAGTCATATTTTGCAAAATTGCACATTAACTTATTGACATTTGTTTGTACTTTTATGTTGTTGTCTTTATTTATGATAAAATGTGCTAATACGATTTTTAGCATTGGTTCATTTTTTAAAACTAAACTATTTAGTGTGTTTTTCGGCGCGTGTGACATTGTTGCTAGAATTAAAAAGTTAAATTGTTTACCGATTTTAAAGCGCGAAGCTCCACCAAAAATTATATCTTTCAAAACTGCAAACAATGTACTTCGAAATCAACAATTAAAGTTTATACAACAAAAGAAGGGGTTTTCTATTTTGTCGTTGCATTTTGATAAATCAAAATAAAAATCAGAATCCTACCTTTTTATCTATACAAATTAATTGCACATCATTCCAGTCCTTTGTGTCTTTTTTCTGTAAAACTTGTTCTGACTTATAGAAGAGATGACTCCACGTCATTCCGTAAACTATTTGGCGAGAAAAGCGTTGTTTTTGTCATTTTCGGACACATTCACTCACGATTGTGTTAATTTGGTTACATCTTACCCTCTCGTTTAATGACGTTGGTGAACGTTTCGCAATAGAACAAAACTTTTTTTAATCTTTATAAAGATGTTTCGTTTGTAGCATTCACAAGGAAAAACATTCCCGAATCCGAAGATATAAATTTCGCAAAATCTTATTGATCCTATACATTCTGGTAGTAGTTTGAAAAGGAGCGGTATGGCGTTTTTTCGTTTGTACGTCAACATTGAGCGCGACGTCTATATATTGACATTCTAACTTTCCACGGCGCTGAAAAGTTTGCTGGGTGTTTACAATAGTGTCTGTATATAGATTTATATATTACATATTTCGGGTACCTGCAAAAGCCTTAAATATTCGTTTATAGTCGGGTGATCATGTGATTCAAAGGTATCTAATAAAAGTGACACGTCACGCTAAAAGGGACTTTACGGGAAGTTCATAAAACAAAATTTCGAGAAACGACTCATACTAAGCAGACGTAAACTAGATGTCGCATTTAGAAAATGAACACATAGTAAGAAAGAGAAATTATTCAAGGCCAATAAAATTACCTACGAGTTATGAGTCTCGAATCTTCTCTGTCTGCGCAGTCCGCACAGGCTGGATATTATCTATAATTTCATACTTTGCAGAAGGTTCCTCTCTAGTGCGACGGGTAAAATATTTGAAACATTCCGATTTTCACGGGATTTCAGCACGTGCCTGGTTACGAATAAATGTTCAACTCTTTCCCAAAATGACAAAAAATAAAACTCCTCTCAATCGAAATCGTTAGAAGACTGCATAACCAATGACATTGGAAATGTGAATTGTTTACGATATGACATAGAAAATATTTAGGTAATAGGAAAGACTGCTAACAATTAACATTCCTTTCTTTTGTCTCAATGTTTCCTGTGTTTTTGCAAAAAGGAAGTCCAAAGCAGGTCTTGTATGGGAAAGGGTTAACCAGCTGAAGTTAATTTAATAGCCATGCCCCACTCTTTCCCAAACGGCAATAAGTTGGATATTCTATTTTGAAAGTTTTGAACACGACAAACTATGCATGTTAAGATACGTTTTGTTGAATTAAATAAAACTGGGAAAATATCTATGCAACTGGGGGACTTGCTTGTTATCCAGATTTTCCCCTATTACCTCAATGTGTTCTCAACCCCTTCTAATGATGACATCAAAACAATGTTATAATTGGGAAAGGGTCAGTTAGATTCTGCTTGACACGTCATGCTAAAAGCGTGCTTCTATGAATTCAACAGAATACCATATTTCGAGAGGCAGATCACATTTAGCGAACGCAAACGATATCCGTTTTTAGATAATATTATATAGTGTGATAGAAAAAACATGTAAATCCAGAGTATCAACAGTTTCCTGATCGTTTTGTACTTTCCTCGCAGACTGTTTAGGGTTGATACACACTTCCCAAAAGGTCCATTTTAAAGAGACATCTCACATTTTTTTTTTGTTTTTAGCTCACCTGAGCACAAAGTGCTCAAGGTGAGGTATTGTGATCGGTCGTTGTCCGTCGTCCGTCCGTCCGTCCGTCCGTCCGGCCGGCCGTCCGTCCGTCCACAATTTCTTTAAAGATCTTCTTCTCCCAAACCAGTAGACCAATTTTCTTGAAACTTGGCAGGAATGATCCTTGGGTGAAGGGCTTTCAAAGTTGTTAAAAGAATTTGATTCCATCAAAGACTCTGGCTGCCGCGGCATGAGAAAAGGGGAAAATAGCCAACTCTTTTAAAAATCTTCTTCTGCCTAACCAGTCAGCCAATATTCTTGAAATTTCACATGAATGATCCTTGAGTGTAGGGCTTTCAAAGTTGTTAAAAGAATTTCATTCCATCAAAGACTCTGGCTGCCGCGGCATGAGAAAAGGGGAAAATAGCCAAAAATATTTTAAAAATCTTCTTCTGCCTAATTAGCAAGCCAATATTCTGGAAACTTCACATGAATGATCCTTGGGTGAAGGGCTTTCAAAGTTGTTAAAAGAATTTGATTCCATCAAAGACTCTGGCTGCCGCGGCATGAGAAAAGGGGAAAATAGCGAAATCTTGTAAAAATCTTCTGCCTTCAACTAGTTTGCCAATATTCTTGAAACTTCCCATGAATGATCCTTTGGTGAAGGGCTTTCAAAGTTTTTGAGAGACTTTGATTCCATCAAAGCCTTTGACTTCCGCGGCATGAGAAAAGGGGAAAATAGCCAAATCTTTTAAAAATCTTCTGGCTTACTACATGTAGTGGGCCAATATTCACATGAATGATCTTAGGGTGAAGGGCTTTCAAAGTTGTTATAAGAATTTGATTAATATCAAAGCTCTTAGTGCAGTGGCATCAGAAAAAGGGTAAAAGAGCAAACACTTTTGAAAAGGCTGAATTTTGTTTCATTCTTTTGAAAAACTAAGGAAAATGGGCTTTATTACAAAATTCTTAATTTGCTGCTATACAGGTCAAAATGTTTATTTCAACAAGGCAAGAAATTTCAGGTGAGCGATCTAGGGCCATCATGGCCCTCTTGTTTACTGTTTATACTCTGACGTCATTCCACTCAATTTAAAAATAGATCCCGTAGACGCTCGCTTTTAACCGTTCAGGACTCAGATAATTCCGACTCGCCCTTGACATTGTAAACATGACATACTGTCATATATTGCAAGAAAGGGAAAATGTACCAATGCACCATTCTTTCACTGGTTTTATTAGTTTTATACAGTTGGAATAGGCTTTGTTCATATCATCAGATAATAAGAACTCGGTAACAGAAAAACTTCAATCATGACAGCTGTTACCATTTTAAAAGCCAATAGTCATACAACTTTATATATACAACATTTGAGGCCGCTCAAAATATACTGTGCAAAAAAAGTTTAGCAACGCCAGAGAGCTCTTAGCATGCTCCACTGCAGCATGCCCGTTAGAAGTGTCGCTTTGTATTTCAATAGGCATGAATCGACAATCAGACACCTAAGGTACAGAATTGATGTAGGATTGGTCGCAAATGATCGACATAAATCTTACAGATCGCGTAAAGCGACGTTTAAAGAGGACAGTTTCACTCTGACGTCCTGACGACGTAACAGATGTCTGTCTAGTAGAAAGTTAGCCCGACTCCTCTGGGACGTCACAGGCACTACAGCTAGTAACGAGACTCTCCGGGATAGGTCCTGTACAGCTTCTATCAAAGCCTGCCGATCTTACGCCAATTATGTTGAGGTATCGACAGGCAATGCGTCAGTGGGTAAGGACACGTTGTTATTGAACCAGGAGACATTGGAGGGATGTCCTAGTTAGTGTTTACAGACGTATCACTTTGTACATGTCATTCGGGAGGTCAGGCTAGCGAAAACCATGACGTCTGTAACGTCCTTGCCTTTGAGCGTCCTCTGCAATATGAATGGGGCAGAATTCCCCCTGTGTTTAGTCAGAAAGCCTGTCTGCAGCATTAAAAGTCGGTTTATGGCAATCAGAGCAATTACTGGTGAATTTACCCGATATTGAAATTTGCCTGACTTTCGATGTCTGACCCCTACGCACTTTAACGTAAGATATCAAGTTAACGTTTTAGAGTTTTGACACAAAATTTCCAGGAAATGTCAGTCAAATGAATGCACAATCAAAGTATTGTTTTCATTTTAAAGATTTCGCTATAGTTTTTAACTGGGAACCAACATTTTTCGAGTGTGCTTAACTTTTTTTTTGCACAGTATATACAGTGTACTTTACCAAAAATGTTTGTAAATTAGCTGCAAAGGTACAGCGGGACCAGTATTTGTCCATCACGTTCAAATTAAAAGTTCCAATCCCTGGTAGGAAACTCGGCCATTGGTTTGGCATGTTTGTCCGTGTATGTTCCCATTTAAAATCGCGTATCTTGATTCGTACATAATACACCATATCAGTTCATACAAACATGGTTTATGTGACCGAGTACTAAATCATTTCTACATCCACATCATTCTATATTAAGAATAGTTTCATTACATGAATACTGCGTGCCGTTGTTCCTACAAATGCCAAGGAATCATTTTTAACCCAGTTCCAAACAAACAATATTTAGCCCATTCCAAATTCGAAGATGCTGCAGACGACAATTTCAAGTGAATGAAATTTAAAATTTTCTGGTATATTTTGGAAGAAAACGTTGTGGGAAATGAAGAAATTGCTTGTAACAAGCAATTTCTTCATTTTCCACAGTGTTTTCCCAATGTCATTATATTGTAAGGGGTCAAAAGGAGTTAATGTGTGGTAATGGGTCAAATGCCTTTATTATATATTCAAGACTTACGTGGAACCTGGACCTGGTTTATCAAAAAAAAACTTAAGTACATACTCATGAATATATGCTTAACTTCAAAGGAATACTCTCCAACGTTTAGGGATATTCGATTGAAGTTCACGTGGACTTCGCGCGATTTGAGCACGATGCTCAGATTTGAGTCTGAGAGCGTACTTTAAGTTTTTTCGAGAAACCGGGGCCTGGTCAGTCTACTCGTTCGTGCAGTTTTCATTATCAATGTCCGTATTGGTCGCACAATACTTCATCAAGAATAAGGAAAGGGGAAACGTGAGATAGCATTAGTGTAGACCCCGCGCTACTGATTTTTAATTGGAAATTCTGTTACAGCTCTGTTTGAATATGCTATTTTTCTAAACTGTAACAATTTGATAGTTTCTTACTCCTCATGTTTTAAAGGTCAACTATGAGGAATATTTAAATTCTAATAGCGGGAAAATAGTTTTAAAAAAACTGTTTACGACTCCCGTTTGAAATTTACCCCTGCGGATCATTAGTAATAACAGGTAGACAACTGACCTATTTATATACCCGACTAGAGTGATCGTTCTTGATAGATTGCTACCCTTTAACAACATGAGGCGTCATCGTAGTGCAAAACAAAAACAAGATTAAAATTTGTTGATCGCCATCGCCATTTATGAAAGTTTCACATATATTGCCCATTTAAGGTTTAAAGACCCTGAAAAAATAACCACTTTCTAGCCATACGAAATGTATCACATTACACACACTTTTTAATACACTTCACATTAAGTTGATTCACCGTGCCAGATTTCAAGATTATGCTTCAAGAAGAAAATAGTTTACAAATATCATTTTACTCTATATTCATATGCAAGGGATGTAATTTTGAACATTTTTGTCAAATATTTCCATAAGTATGCATTAATTCAAAATTCTAAACCGTACAAAATGCTTATGTTTGTATTTGGAATGGAAATGTAACACAGTTTAGGATTTATTTGCACTTTTCAAATTTCGTCTCAGGCTCTTTGGAGCTTTTGAGGGGTTGCATACCTTAAACTCAAAAATATTAAACATGCTGATCAAGATCTGTTCAAAATGATAGAATCCATTATAACATTGGCAGAGAAAAGACAATTTCAAATCGGAACAACCACCAGTGAAATCGATTGTTGTCGGCAAAAGTTACAGGTAGGTTGATTCCAGAGTCGAATTCTATCAGCTGAAGGCCTGCTAGAGATCGGAAAATGAGCGATACATCCGTGTTAGACGTACTCCGATACGTCTAGTCTTGCTACGACGTCGTCGATGACATCGTTTACAGTGGCTTAGACAACATCTACCTTTTCGTAAGGTCGATTTGAACAAGGTATTGCTTATTGGCGCGCCTCGATTACATCTGTACAGTCCAATTTTCGAGCTCGCATTCATAAACGCGTTAGGGAGCATCATATGGATTCATGCTTTATTCAACGTCAGCGCTTGACTAGTTGGCTCCGTTATTTGTCAACATCTCAAGAGTAGCCGTTTGCGACAGTTTAGCTGTCTCGTTGCCGCAGAGCATTATGGGTGTCAATAGCGTTAACACTCGAAAATGGCTTGTGAACTTGATTTTTACCCCTACCCACTTTCCAGGCTTGTTACGGTGATAACGAGTGGGTAGCAAACTGACACTTTTGAAATCTTTTTCCAAAATTGTAAGATTTGATTCATTGAACTTATGTATTAAAAATGTTATATGAAAAGGAAATGTGCACAGTTACTTTATTCCGTTAGTATATATATTTATTTATATATACTGACTGTCTTTAAAAACGCATCACTAAAGTTCATCCGGCAATAACATGAAAAATAAATAATCAATTATGTGGTGCTGTATATTGAACAAAAGCTTGACATTTTTCCAAGATTTCCTGAAAATTTCAGACAAAAATTCGATTCAATTGCTGAGATATTGCCATCTAAAGAGAGGTAGTGTTAGGATTTCGACATTTGTTTCTATTCAATAACGAGTTATTTAGCTCTGAGTATAAAAACGTCCCACAGTCGTAACCTTGTTGTCCCATGAGTAGAAACAAAATCTTTATTCGCTTGGGTTTGAATTATGTACCATACACTGCTGGAAAGTATTCCTAAGTTTTGGCGTCTGTTTTTCAGCATTTCTAGGCACAACGCACCCTAAACTGACGATGACTTTCTGTAAGGATCTGTCAAGGGCATAGTCGCTAGTACTGAAAAACGCAATATCTTATTCGTTGATTCACAGTTCTGGCACTAGTTAGTCAATATCAACGTCTTTGTATTACAATTGTAGTGGGACCGTTGTTGTAAGCCAATTACGTAAGTGACGTTGACGTATTTTATTATCTTCACGTTGGCTTGTTATAAACGGCTGATCAGGACGCTGATGCTCAGCAACAATCACTATAGATTGGCTACGTTAATGAAACTGAGAAATCGTGGTTTGATTTACATTTAAAAGTCTCGCCCATGCTTGTTGACAAACTCCCGCTTTGAATAATTCAACAATTTGTGTCTATACGCTCATCGAACTTTAGTTTCTTAGCTTTATTTTTTGTTTAATAAAATTAATTGAGAAATAAAAGTAATTTCTGACCATTGGGACATGGAATACGAAAACAAAAATCCTGTTGGTCACTTTGGGTGTAGATATGTAGACGTTATCCATATTTTGCACGTTGACATCGTGCGAAATAGCGTGGTAACTGACTGCAATAATTTTTATTAGATGTAATGTCTTATTCGTTGAAATATATATCACAAATTTAATTTTGATCTTATTGACTTTGACTATGAAAATATTTGAGAAAAAAATAGTGATGCGTTTTTAAAGTCAGTCAGTATACAATATCGCATGCTTTTTATCGTTGTCAAAAAATCCGGTATTTGGACTGCTGCGTTCAACGTGTAAACGCTTTCGAGTTTTTGTAATTTCAAACTCGAAATACTGAGAAATCGGACATTTAATAGGACTGAGGCATTTTTATGACCATCAGCACATAATTTGAGTTAGAACTAAGTAAGAGGCCGGTGTAACGTAGTAAAGTGACCCCCATAGAATACTGACCCCCCGGTCACTATTTTATATAGAATACTGACCCCCGGTCATAATATTATGACCGGGGGGTCATAATATTATGGCCTACCCACACGTAGAAAAGTGACCCCTAACGTAGAATTGTGACCCCCCCCCATAAAATACCGACCCCCTTCTCCACATACACACCAAAGGTCTTACTCTAATATAAACCCAACTATGGTAGAGGTACAACATAATTATCTTCATCGATAGGTATCAGAGGTGCAATGGCACTCGTCCGTGTATGCGTCTGTCCGTACATGTATACAGAGTGTTTTGACCGCAACTTTTCATTCATTATTGGCCGAACCCGATTCAAACCGGCTGGTTAGACGCTTCCATCGCATCTGAATTGATTTAATTTAAACTCCACGATGTTTTCAACTGTTATGGTCATATTGCGGCGGCTGGAGCACCTACTATGGATTCTTGATATTTCTCGCACCCGTACTACCAAAAAAAAACTAACAAACCCTCCTGCTGCTCTCTCATATAGATGATGAACACCCATTGGTGAGAGACAAATGACTTTTGTCAAATGTCAGAATGGCTACATGCCGAGCCAGGTTCGAACTCGCGACCCCTTGATTGACAGACCCCGACGTTACCAACTATAAGCTATCCGGTCTCGGAGCAGCTACATTGGTTCTTAATCGTATGTACAGTAGGCGTACAGTATGTTCATGGATAGAACTACTACCGATGTATATTTGTGCGGAAAGGGTAAATGGTTTTAAAAAGTTTCTGACCGAAAATCACTTGTCCCTCAGCGTTGTGAGTTCGAAGCCTACCAGAGTTATGTATGTGTGTCTGCCATACGCACTTTCCTACCTGGCGGTTGCATATTAGAGTGATTATGTTGACGTTAGTAGTTATCTAGACTTCTCAATCTGATTAAAATCCTGTGTTGACTTGACAGTAAATCTGACAGGCACCAGTCGGGGGTCATCTTCTGTGACCCTTTTTCTGACCAATCAAATAAACGCTTCAATGATTGGCGAAGCGATGTAATTCGAAAAGTAGGTCACGATGATGTCATATTTCAGTGTAGAACCATGTATATGTCATGGGAAGGTATAAGTAACCCGTCACGCTAAAGGGGGCATAATGGGAAGTCCATAAAACTCAGTTTAGAGAAATAAGTCAGACTAAAAAGGCGTCAAGCAGATGTCGCAATTGGAAAATAAAGATGTAAAATAAGAAAAAAATAATTAATCAAATGTAGAATTTCATTAAATTCTATCTAGATTAAAAGAAATATGAGAAAAACAAACTTCTACAATTAGGCCCCTTTTCCTATAACACAGCATCAAATTGAGAAACAGAGAGAAAAGGTTCTTATTGAAGTTTCGTCCAATTTGGTGCAAGAGCTGTGGAGATTTTGCTTCGGACAGACTTAAAGATCTAGACGCAATGTTATTATACATTTAGTCCCCTTTTCACATGACAGGATTTTTCTACATGAATTATTAATTATATAAGCTACAGAACATCTCATTCATCACTGAAAAACAAAATTTCATTAAATTATGTTCATTGAATGAAGAGAAATTAGAGAAACACTAATTTCTACATTACGGCCCCTTTTTCTGTGACGTAGCCTCAATTTGGAAAAAAAACACAAAAAACGAGAACACAGATTCAAAAGGTATTCAGGGATTACACTTGTAAAGTTTCATTGAATTTGGCCTAAAGGTTGCTGACATCTGACTGTATATGAACGGACGGACAGACAGACAGACGGACGGAAGGACGGACGGACGAACGAACGAACGGAAGGATCGCATGGCGACTAAATGCTCCCCGAAACTTTTTTCGAGGAGCATAATAAACACGGATGTGATTTGAAACGATATGTTTACATGAAGTGTATGTTAAATTAGCAATAAACTAGGTGGGGGTCAGTATTTTATAGATAAAATCAGGGGGGTCGTTATTTTACAAGGGGGTCAGTATTTTATAGAAAGGGGTCAGTATTCTATATAGTAAAGTGACCGGGGGGTCAGTATACTATGGGGGTCACTTTACTACGTTACACCGGAACGACATTACGAAGAGAAGGGAAACATTTAACCCGCTCGCGTATATGTAAAGGTAAGGATTATAAAGCATATAAAGCATAATATCGATACGCGTGTTATCTATCTGTCAATTAAACGATTTCCATGCACCTGTTAATTTTTACGCAGACAGCGTGGATTTAATCATCGTCGTAGGACTTTATGATACAGGTAATAGTAATGAATTTTGTAAGAATAGACTGGATTTGCCGTACGTTATGTATTGTAAACCCGTCGGTGCTGTTATAAAATCTCGTAACTACGGCTTATATCAAGCCGTACTTACAAGATTTTATAACTACACCTACGAAAATACTATTGTTTGTCCGAATAGGGAACGATTTTTATCAAATTAACCATGACGTTATTTCGGACAAACAATGGCATTTTCTTTTGGCAAAAATTTGTCCCAATCTTTCTATAGTAGGATCTTAGTAATACAGGTTATGCTCATGTTGATTCTTGTTTCGGAAGAATGCTTCAAAAACATTGAATTTATGGTGGAAAGCAGACATCAATTAAAATCTACAAAAATGTTAATTTAGTGGATCTACTTTGCAAAAGTGTTGCAAGTGCCAATGGAATTCATTTTTACATGGATCAGTTTTGCACCCATTCCTTGATTTCTCATTTTTGGTAAGCAAAATTTGCAAAATTTGCTTCTCTGTGCAGCCACCTTTCTCTGCACTTTACCATTCTCTGCATACCACACAACATCTTCCGGTCCTTCTCACTATAAATAGTTCTATCAAAAGCAAAGATTTATGAGGTAACAGTCGTTCGAATATTCAATATGTAAGTCTGAAGTTATACATGTAGATATTGAATTGTGTGACTGAAAATAAAACATTCAATTAATCATGTCTCTAAGAGAAGAAATGACCGACGTAGTATTTTGCTTTATTATAGTTCAAAGATCAGTCCACTGGCCTTCCTTGTAAATGGGTCGGTCAAGTTTACTGAACTATGAAATATATTCAAAGCTATAAATAGATACATGGAATCAAATAATTCAAGATATTCAAACGGATAATCAAAGTACCTAACCAAAGTACTCTACTTCTGGCCCCGGTTTCTCGAAAAAAACACTTAAGTATATTCTCATGAGAACATGCTCAGCTTCAAAGGGATACTCTCCAACGCTGAAGGGTATTCGATTGAAGTTCACGTGGATTTCGTGCGATTTGAGCAAGGTGCTCAGATTTGAGCATAAGAACATACTTTAGTTTTTTCGAGAAACTGGAGCCTGGACAAGCCTACATTATTAACAAATTTGCTTCCCAACAGTTCTTTCAGTACTTTGATTTTTTGATGTTTAGATCAGTCTTGTTTCCTAATTCAGTACATGAATAAATTGACCAATAAATGAACAACAAAATGTATCTTACGACATTGAAAATATCTTCTTTTTTTGTCTGTAACACATCAGAATCAATTAATTAACTGTCAATTTACCCCCACCACTTTGTTAGCCCTTATCTCCAAAAATAAGCACCCATCAGATTTTTTACACACGCAAAATTAAAGATCTTATGTAACCCTATCAATTCATAGAATTTAAAGAAAATCTATTCTTTGAGCAATTTTGATCCCTTGTTGCAACCCATCCTATGTTTCGTGAGGAATGGACAGTCAGTATCATTGTACAAATTTCGGACATTTTGTCCGAATCCCCGCATTTCATATTACGTCATTCAGGTGGACAAATTAATGCGCAATGTTCACTAACATTTTCATTCGTGAAAAATACTATCGTAGTATTAGCAAGTTTCAATGTTTCTTCATATTTAACAAAAAAAATCTTAACTTTTCAGAAATCTATGTGTATAACATGATAAATATAATAACATGTTAGTGCTTGGTGATATCAAATTTATCTGCATCGGCTGGTAGAAATTATCAAGACTCGGCAGAGCCTCGTCATGATAAATCCTACCAACCTCGCCAGATAACTTAAATATCACCAGGCACTGACATCTAATTATATATATTTCTGGTCCGGTAAAAACACCAACGCACGACGGATTCTTTTCTATAGAGAGGTGACAATAAAGCACAGTTTAAACCAAAAAATTATGTAGCACTTTAAGCGAGCCGTGACTAATATCATTATGAATGAGGCAGAATTCCCAGATTTCTAGAAACATTGAAAGTCGTTTTATGGCGATCAAAGCAACTGCTTGTGAATTTACCCTATATTGAAATTTGCCTGACTTTCGATGTCTATGCACTTTAACGTAAGATACCGGGTTAACGTTAAAGAGTTTTGACACAAAATTTTCAGGAAACGTCAGCAAAATGAATACACAATCAAAGTATTGTTTCCCTTTTAAAGATTTCGCTATAGTTTTTAACTGGGAATCAATATTTTCCAAGTGTGCTAAACTTTATTTGCACAGTAGATCTATATTTGTGACGGCTCAGTTTACAGCAAATTTTTTAGTTGGTTATCGCGGGAGACCTCGTACATCGTGACACGGCGATAAATCGTCTGCGAGAACAAGGGGCTCACTGTCGTCCTCCTTCTCGGTGCCTGGGGCCTGTTTCATCAAAGTATTTAAGACGTATTTTTGACTTTATAAACGTCCTACGATACATTTAAGACGTAAGTCGCATTTCATCAATGTTTCAAGTCTAAGGAAATTCCTACTTTTTGACTTAAATTTAAGACCAATATTTCGGTGACTAATCCGACTTTTTTGTCTTAAATTTTGTCTCAAATGGTCTACATATGATATCGGGCAACAGCTTTACGATTTCTTTAGAAATCGGAGGATGTTGGTCAGAGACTGAAACGACCTGGAACTATACAAGGCATGGGAATATAACCCAGCTAAAACAAAAAGAAATTATTTGATTAAAACATCTAGATTACACCGCTTCATACCCACCAACTCTTTAACGTTATATATATACGTTGGAGTCCAGATTGGAATCTAGGCCGATCTGGAATCGGCCTAGGCCGATCCAGAATCGGTCTAGGCCAAACTGGAATTCTAGTTTGGACTAGATTCTAATCTGGCTAGTCCGATCTAGAATCTGTCTAGACCAGTTTGGAATCCATTCGAAAATTGAAATTGAAAATAAAGAAACTTGGAAATATCAAAATTGCACAAGTTTGATTAAAAAAACTAAATATTAAATTAGTTTTCATACTTTAAAGTCAAGGAACAATTACAAATAGCGAGAATTAAAGTACAAAACTGTAAGCTGAAATGAGTTTAGAGCAATTTCTTGTTTTTCTACAGTGATTTAATTTATGTTGGATTTGTTTCTCATTTTTATTTAACCTACTCTTAAGAGAGAACATATATGAAAACCAAAATGTAAAAAGTTTTTAGTAATTAACCCTTTTCTCAACAAGCCCTAGTTCTGGCATCCCTAATAAAAGGCTTTTTAAGACAATGCGAGAAAAAATGGTGATGACCTGAATTTTCTTCCCTTCATTAAATGTTTCATGCTTTTGCATTGTAAGTTTTCAGTTTTATTGATAGGCTTAATTTTGCAATCAATAGCAACTTTACATTTGGGCAATCACAACGCTGCGTCATTTGGGAAAGGGTTAAACAAGACAGAACATATTATGTACATGTAACTTGGTAAATTGATTAAATCGTTTACCTGCACATCTCAGCCTCCAACAGTACAGTAAGGCTTGTATATCCTGATCGTAATTAATTCCCTATTTAAAATCCATTTTACACTTTTTTCCATGCTATATCCAATAAAATTCCATCACATCTATTTCAGAATTTAAAAAGAGTTTTATAACAGCTTTGGAAATTTAAAACATTTTGGTTATAAAAACTTAACATGGATTAAGATATGGTCTTACACTGGGCAGATTAAACAAAATTTAATTAAGTTGTCTTGGAATGCAAAATATCTGATTCTGGTTGAGAAGGCAAGCCCAGAAATGACCAAAGACACATATACTTATGTAATTAATCACTTCTTATCAGAACTGAATATAAAAACATTGCAGATTAAAGGTGACAAAAAGATAATTGGTTTGCATACTTTTTTTCCTTCTCAACAGATTAAGAAATGAAAATATATGGCTCTATGGCTTAATCTCAGCATTCAATTCGGTATTTTGTGTTGTTGTTACCATTCTCCAGTCATTAAGATAAAAAATGGCTTATAGCTCTATTGCAGAAATAAATGATAACAATAAAAAACCCTTAGAATTCAGAAAAAATAAATTAAAAAAAAGGAATTATTCTTAGATTTTCGGGACAGCTAAAGTTATTTTTTGTTTGATATTTTAGTAATTTACTAATTTCATATCTAGTTTGTGAATGATTATTATTATTGTTTGTTGAATATTTTAAGATTTTTTAATATTCATAGTAGAAAAGGCTTATTGCAACTATTTTCCAAACAAAAATAGTGCATAAAATTCAAATTGGTTAAAAAAGAGGAGGATATCAACCTCAAATTAATGTTAATAACAGATTCCAATCTGGTCTAGGCAGATTCTGGACTGGCCTAGCCAGATTGGAATTCTCATCTGGACTAGAAACTTTCTAGGCCGATTCCAGATCGGACTAGTCCAGATCAGAATTCCACTTTGGACTAGGCCGGAGTAGAATTCCAATCTGGACTAGGCCGATTCCGGATCGGCCTAGATTCCAATGTGGCCTCCGACATATATATCAAATTAGACATGTTTGTGCAAGAAAGAAAAGAAGAAAATGCTGCATTTTCTCATTTATTCCAAAAATATTTCATACTATGATATGTACAAACTTCAATTTATCAACATTCATTTTGTCATAGACTGGACTCACTTTATCTTAGGATGAGCAAGGGTACATATCGCGAAACGATATACATGTATACAAAACGTATATACGTAAACATGATAAAAAGAGGATGAATGATCTTTAATGTTTTTGTAGGTCTTTGACACTTTATGATGTTTCAATTCATGTATAGCCCCTTACTGCTAAAAGTTAGAATCCCAGACTGGTCAGTTACAAAACATTACTATTTACCCTTTTAACCCTTTGTTTCATTGGACAACATTGAGGGAAAGGAAGTTGCCGCACTTTTTCATTTTTCTTTCAAAACATGTTCTGTGCTATTAAATAAAAACTTGAATTTATTAGCATCTTGTCGCCTACATTAGCTCTCAAACACCAATTCTAAAATTGTCTTGAATCGTATACAAGATCTAATTCTGGCAGTGCATTATCCAACAAAACGTCAGAGACTTGAGATGACATTTTTCTGAGAATGGACAATGATGAAATATTCAACATCTTCAAACTAGCCATCAACAAATACTGATTAGACTGTTTATTCTATAATTTTATTCCCTGTGGAGTCCGCTTTCAGCATAGAAATATATCGTACATGTACATGTATACCGAATTAATAAATTTTCTGAGAGAGGTAAAAACGTCAAAGACTACTACATCAATAAGTTCTTTGGTTTCTCAATTTTTATTTTCAAGAAAAATGGCCTTATGAGATTGAACAAAAGCATAATCTGTCATAATAAATAAAAAAACATTTCACAAATCATGTTTAGTCCGGGGTCTTATATACCTTTCAGTTCTGGCTTTTCTAGTGTCCATGGACATTTCTGCAGAATTATTTTGGTTTGTGGAGTAGGATTACTTTCTACATTATTGCACGACGGTTTCTTAAATTTTCACAAATTAAGATAATTGTGCTAGCAGAATTTTCTTCCCCTTGTGCTTAAATCCTAAGTGTTGATATTTCCTTTTTCTTTGACGTTTGGAAAGTTTCTATACATTACAATGACAAAATAAGCTAATATTAGCATTGGACGGGATTCTCTGGAGCCTTTTTCATCGAGCATGACTAAAGTAGGACATTTTTTGATGAAACGCAAATTTCTAAGTCATAAAAACTGCTTAGGACGTTTTGATGAAACTGTTTTACGGACGTCCTACAAAAGATCTCAGGACACTTTTTAAGGTATATGACCCATCATTAAAATACCACTTTCTAGCCATACGAAATGTATCAAATTACACACACTTCTAAATACACTTCACAAAAGTTGATTCATCGTGCCGGATTTCAAGATTATGCTTCAAGAAAAAAAATAATTTACAAATATTGTTTTACTCTATATCCATTTGCAAGGGAGGTAATTTTGAACATTTTGTCAAATATTTTCACAAGTATGCATAAATTCAAAAATTTAAACCGTTCAAAATGCTTATATTCATATTTGGATTGGAAATGAAACACAGTTTAGGAATTACTGGCACTTTTAAAATTTCGCCTCTGGCACTTTAGTGCTAATGATGGGTTGTATACGTTAAGTCCTATCCTGGGACGTTTTTGATGAAACTGGCCCCAGGCTCTCACCCAGTAGTCTACGGACTATAATTCGTACGGGCTCTAGAAAATGGTTTTGATGGCATTCTTTGTTAATGCTCGGCATCCATGCTTATAATATTCTTTTGGGTATGACAAAACCTCCCAGGGTGGATGCCCAGTTTGAAACTTCGAATTAAGGTCACAGCAAGGTCAAAGGTCAAATGGGTGCAATTTCATATTAAAATAATGATTGTGATATTTTCAATTGCTATACATGCTATATTATTAATTCTAATTGTGCTAAATGTTCTGAAAAGTGAACCAGATACATTATTTTATTGAAATGACGACTTTTTGTGAATATTTTGACTATTATGGGATAGAAAAATGTACTTTCCAATGCTAAAACGTTTTATTTCTGAATATTTCTGACGTTTTCAGTCATTTTTCCAACGGTATTTGCCATGATGTCTCAGTCAGAAGCATTTCGTAATTTGTGAATGTGTCCTCTACATTGTGTAATGGTTTGTGTACATTTGTTCTGTAAATCTAAGAAATAATCCGAGTTCTATCGTGGTCTATCTTTATTTAACCATGGTTCTGAGTAATGCAGAGAAATCTATCACAGGATCCACCATTTTCGGTGTAACAAAATTCCATTCAATTTAGAAGATCGGTAAGTGTCCCAAATGCTATCTAGTGAGTCCAATACTCATAACATGCTATCACTCGTTCTCAGAATAGGACGTCGATTTCTGAAAAAGGCTGTCTTCGCTATAAAAATATTCATAAAAAATAGAAAATCATCAATAGTTAAAAATAAGTTTGCATACCTTCAATATCATTTATAGTACAAATAAAAAATGGGTAAAACTCATCATAGTATACAACTGTATGGATTTGGGCAATCCATATTTATACCAAGGGGTCGATTTTTCGCCTGTCACCGCGCTGTTCGTTGATGATTTGAAACTTTTATGGGCAAGTTGGCAAAATGCAATACAAAAAAGATATTTTCGAAACTGATAAATGGTTATGTGCCAACGTGAAAATAAGCAATATTTCACTAATTGAGGTAAAAAGAAAAAAAATATCCGCAATAATATTTTGTCCCCGAATTTAGGTAATCTACGTTAAGCATCATTTTAAAAAATAATAAATAATTCAAGAACTCCTTTTAAACACTGATTATCAACGAAATTAGCATCTTAAACAAGCATTTGAATAATCAGACTGCAATATAGACACGCATGTGTTCCATGTTTTGTTTAAAAACACAATTATGCAACCAAGGTACGACCGTTGTTTTAAGCTTGTAATTTACGTTAGTGGCATTTTCCCTATACTAGAAGAAATAGAAAAATAAACAATATAGTAGGAAGTAGGCTTCAACTTGAGGAGGAAATATGGGTAATAAATTATTCTTTCATATCTTTTCCGAATTGTCAATCGAGAAAAGTTTCCTATGCAGTAATTTACGTTATGTAAGCTACGTTAGTGAAAAACACGAAATTCGCTGTTTTGAGCCCGATAGAGAGATTTATTGGTTGTTAAACTGTAGAATATACATACAGAGTCTGAAAAATCATGTTCCTTGTTTCATTGCTCAACATGTCAGTCTCGTGGAGTGGCATTAGAAGTATGTGACGGGCGGCAGAATTCGAGGTAAGTTACATGTTTTTAAAGAATTTCCACAATTTCTTTACGGTTTTATTAATTTTCATACTATGAAGGATATATGGATACAAAAACTGTATAAGTTGTTTTCCAAATTGTGACAACATACCTGATTAAAGCACACTTATTAACAAAAACTTTGAATTCGTGTTAAGAATTCTTGACTTACCCTCTAATATTTATAGTCCATTATTACAGAAACCTAAATGTAACCCTTAAAGAAATGTGGACTGTTTTCAAATTTAAAAGCACAATAATTGTCTGACATGTTTCAATTGTAATTTCACTCAAAAGATTGAAATGGCCTGTTGTGCAAAAAGGCGATAACGTAGCTTTCAAAAATGGATATATACTCGGCAAAACTGCTAACGCATCACTCAGATCTTTGTTAATATTTTTTTAACGAATCTACAGAATACCTTCAAAATTTGCACATGCTGACTACCACCATTTGATAAGAGATCTATGAAATTTCATAGTAAATGTTACAGTATCTTGTAAAATATTGAACTTTTAATAAGGACACCCTTAATTCTAAAATTCATAAAGTCTGAAATTTGATTAAAATGGAAAATTCACGCATAACTTTCAAACCTTTTGCATTGACTGAAAGAGTTTTTGTTTATAAAAGTTACCCTTCAAAAAAACAAACCGACGGCTTTAGAATTTTTATGGGCGCGTAATGTATTCCCACAGAGGCATTGTTACATCACTAGTGTCGTTGGTGTCATTGATGGCGTCGACGGCGACGTAGGTTACGTAGACAAAAACGTATCGGTCTATATCTTATGAACTGTATAAGATGCAGTCTTGATATTTCACACATAGACAGGCCCCAACAAGACCTTTCACCTGACACTATAAAATTTGACCTTGTGACCTTGACCTTGAAAAATAGACATTTTCTTTCAAAAAGGTGCCTCTATGCGAGCTACGTTGTCCCGGAACAGCCCTTGTTATGTTAGATAGAAAATTGATTTTTTCAGACTTTAATTTCACAATAAACCAGCTTTCAAAATCAATTCAAACAAAAATGATTGAAAAAGATCACAAGTTACAGGAGCCGAAAAACTGTTTTGCCCCCCTTTGGTATGACGCGGTCACATAAGAAAAAAAACTTAGAAATAGTTTTATGAATGAGTGCAGAAACTTGTGGGATAAATATTTGCCAAATTATAAATCTAAATCTTTGACAATAAAGAAGTTATGAAATTTTAAAAAGTGATGCGTTAGCTCTTTTGCTGAGTATATATCTGCTCTACACGTCTACCAGTATATCTTTAAGATATCATAGCATGTTAACCTATGTTATCATGGGCTTTAGATGCCGAATTTCTAAATCTACTCGCTTACATATGGATTTTCCCCGTAGAATCAAAGTAATTAAACTCGACATCTTAACGTAGATTACCAAAGTAGAAAACGTAGATTACAAATCAAATTTTACGTTTTAAAAGTGTCACATTGCACAAGTAACATTAATTGTTACTTATTTTTCACTGTTTTAATGCCCTTGAACGAAACGGTTTGAGAAAATACTTAAACAAAAGACAAAAAAATGCTGCTTTTCAGTTTTTTCTCTCTCTTTGAATAATTATTTTCTAAGCTATATTTCACATTAATTCATTCAATATCCACACCCACGTTGCCATCAACAGAATCGTTTGAATTTCAAGGCTGAGTGTTTGCTGTTTGAGAAATTGTCCCTGTTGACCAGCTGTTGGTTTTAAGCTTGATGGCATTGTACGCAGAATCATTCCACAATGTGCCATGTGTCGAGGTTGTCGCAGATACACTATTCTTGGAGAGTGCATTAACAAAATAAATTTAGACACTTAAATGTTCTGCCTCAATGTGTACAATAATATGAATGTGTTCGTTTCTTTCTTTCATTTTTTGATATTTTGAAAACAATATTCATTACAAAAATAAAGATCCGCGCAAATTTGACTTTTGCATCACAGAGACTTTATAATTATTATATTCACCAAAATAATATTAAATCATATAACATACGCATTCTGAATAGGGATAATAAAGGGAAATTTTAGACTGGTCTAAATCTAAACCCAAATTTGAAGGTGAAACAAATGTTACTCAAAACAGACAGTGTGCTATTCATAACATAGAAACTTTTCAGGAAAAGGAGAAAATGCTGACTATTGGCATTTTCTTTACCGTCATCTATTTCTTGCTTTCCATTCAAGAGGGTGATCAGAACCAGGATTTCGGAGGAAAGGGGTATTATTCTTTGTGTATGATACCCTTTCTTTTCGCTTGTGCACAGGCCGCGGCCTTAGCGCAGTTGGTAGCGCATCTGACCCTCATACGAGAGGTCCCGGGTTCGATACCCGGCCGCGGCTAATACCCTTTCTGACAAAATTGTCACCCACCAATGGGTTTGAAATCGTTAACCTAAGTGGGCGAGCAGCTGGAGGCTCGGTAAGGGTGTTGTGGTAGTACTGGTTTGAGAAACAACAGGAACCCATGGGTAGGTGCTCCAGCCGCCGCGATATGACCCTGGTAGTTGAAAACGGCGTAAAACCCCAATAAACTCAAACTCGCTTGTGCACATCTAAAATTGTTTCGAAAATTTACAAGTTTTTTTTTTCAATCATTATACCTATTTAATAAAAGGTTTTGATATTCAGAAAAGAATCGTGAAAGTTAAAACACTATCGTGGAGAATTTCAGTCTATAATTTTAAAGTTGTTACTGTTCTTGTTACTGTCTACGGTAAATATAGTTTCCCTTAGACAATTTTACATTAATAAATGTCTGAAAACTTCTTCCCAGATATTTTAGCATATTTATAGTCTTTTTCTTGGCACCCTACGGTTTGTTAAGCTCAAATTAGTCATTTATAATTTGGTGTAATCTACTCTATGTCGTGATTTAATCAACGTTATGAAGAGGACAGGCACTTTTGAAAGTAAATTTTCGCAAACAATCTCAAATAATAGATACTTTTCATATCTGTTTAAATAGTAAATTACATTTATTACAGGATTACAGTTGTAGATCGACAACTTTATAATATTTCATCTTCTTTTATTTTTAGTTTTGAAAGAATGGGTATTTTCACCGTCGACAGACCTATCAAAATGATTATTTAAAGACTGAGAATGGGAATTCAGAATAAAAAATAACAAACCCTTTCAGTTAGAATATCAAGAAATATGATAAAATCATTTCTTACAGTAAAATGTAAAATAATCCGTAAAATATTGACAATTATTTACTCATAACGCAGATTACACTTAATTTGTACCAGAGTTAAAAATAGTATTGCAAAAAGTAGTAATCATTGTATTTGAGTTCTGATATTTCGCATTATTGTTCATAAATGATGGTTCTACGGAATTAAAAAGAAAAACAACGGTTTTGAAGAAGTTCATTTTTGCTCAATTTGCAAATTGGAATCGACGTCCTATTCTGAGAACGAGTGTATGCTTATCCTACTTCATAACGTCTGCTGTAAGTACATTGTATAAGATAGATAAATGCACTAGAAATGGCAATATGTTCCTGTGCAGGAATGGCTGCAGAAGTTGCATCTCGTCCAAAACGTTTAATTGTTGCCCTATCTTTGCTATAATGTTTCCAGGACAAGACCAATCCAGATATCAAGCTATCAGCAACTCTTCAGCAGTTTTGGAAAGGTGCACGCTGTCATGAATGATATGAGGAATCTTTTTTAAAGAGAATATTCTGATTTGCTTACTTTTTACCTGAAGATAATAGTCACTACTTGGCTTCTTTTGAATAATGTACACCAGAATTAGCTATCTGTGGTCAAAAGTATTTTAAAAGGATTTTAAAATAAAATATCTTTCTCAAACTTGTTTATAGCTTGCAAATCATGAGAAAGCTACCTCATAGAATGCTCTCATTATGAAAATCAATATTTCCCGTTATTAATTAGTTGGAACTAAATAATTCACAGCAGTACTAAGTTCCTGCATGCCTAATTTCTAGGAACCAAAAATGCAGCTGCAGATACAAAACCAAAAGTGTATGCTATCGTAGTTGATGGATCAGCTGTGATAAACACATAGCCCCTTCGTACCTCCAAATGCTATAGAAATATGAAGCAGAATGTCAAGGCATCAAATAGTGACTGACAAAAGCATTCCACCTCCAAAGTATGGCGTGTGTTTTGTTCAGACAATGACAACAAGACTGATTTCAACACCTTTCAGGCTGAAGATTGTTCAGATGTGTCAGCAAAATATTGTCATTGTAAAAGGGGAAAAATTTTATAGATAGCCAGTCTTGAGGGAATTGCGCCTTGTAATCATGAGCAAATACATGTTTGATAATCAAAGCTAACAGCACAGACGTCCTTATGATAATAACCAGTGTATTTCAAAGACTAAATGATATTGGTATTGAGAAGCTTTCGATTAAGGCTCGTATACGTTATAACATAATGCTAAACGCCCCTACATAATTATATTATAATTGTAACCTTTGGTTGCTGTACCGGTTTTCTACAGCATAGGGTTGGGGTGTGTATCTGGGTCCGGAGATAATTAATACCAACAAATCGATTCAGTGTTTCCTAGATCCATTTACTTCATCTCTCTATCTCTAAATTACACCGAACTGTAACGTAAAACGTAAAATACATGAGTCAAGCTAAAAGGTACAATCTTGATATTTACAATATATTACATCGCGTACAATCGACTCTTGTAACTTACCAGTTTATGGAACTGTAAGGCTAATCTCCTCATTAATCAACTCTACGTCTCTCTTACACAAACAATCATAGTGTACCTGTAAAACAATGTGAACTAGTGTAAACGAGATGGTTAAAAGAAGGTACGATTGTTAAATGGGGCGAAGCGCGACCGACCGCGAAATCTCATGGAAACAAGAACAATGCATCAAATACCAGCGGACTCGAACCCGATTCTCCAGAAAACACAATCCAACGATCCCGATCACAATTACAGAAGTCATGAGGCAATACATACCACAAATCTAATCTCAAATTCACCAAAACTCAATTTAGACAATTTTCGTGATCGACAGGTAATCTAACGAGTACTTGCATAAACAAAACATCCACGTCACGAAAGCGCGCCGTAACCGCCGCATTGAAAGAACCAATAGAATCGAGCCTTACATTAGGAAAACAAGAAATAGACTGGAAGCAAACAAAACCACAATAAAACAGACTGGTTACACACTCCCCCACTTTCTGAAATGACGTCTCGTCATTGTCACGTCAACACTTGTCTTACGTCAGTCCAAGCTTACCTATCACTAACTATCAATCTACTGCTACATTTAAAATATTCATCAAATTTAAGAAATCAATATCACCTGCATCAGTTTTGACCGTAATCCTGAAACAAATGAAATCATTTACTCAGTTAATGTAAAAACAAATCTTCAGCTTCTGAAACGAAGAAAAGACAATCAATTCAACTGTATTTTAGGTAAAAAACGACTTCCCGTTCTTCCAGGATCTGAAAACAGAAAAGCATTTTAATTAGTAAACATCAACACTATCCAAATTCAAATTATGACTTTGAACCTCTCTCCAACCTTCTCTTAGCACCTTCACCTGCAAAGGAAAATGTTATACTACAAATCATCAATCTGTATGTTCTCCTCCTCCTCTGAAATAAAGCGACCACGCTTTTCATCATTAAATGATACTTGTACCCTGAAATAAGAAGATAAAACAAGGCTTGTTAATTAATCTGCAGAATAAAACAGAAATCAAATTAATTCATGATGGCTGTAATTAATTTGTGAGCTGTACTTGAATCGACGTTGTTCAGTACTCCAGACTTCATCAACTCCTCCAATGCCTGAAGTCTATTATCGATGGGCCGTACACTCATAGCGTGAGCAACACCTTCTCCGTACCTATCAGGAGGTTTCCTAGGTCTGCTCGAACGTCTAGGCGCTGGCACTGGCACATTCTGTGCATCTTCTTCTGTGTTTGTAGTCGTGTCTGTATCATTTTCAGCTGACTCGGTATCACCTGTTCCCTGACTTTCTTCTGTACTCTCTTCTTCTTGAGCATGAGTTTCATTCTCAACATCATCCATCACTTCTGGTTCTTCCAAATCTACACTTCTTTTATCTTCACTATCATCATCTTTAAGCGCTTCTTCAGCCTCGCCATCTTCATGTGGATCAACAACAAGGTCATGGGCGTCCCCATGCCAGTTTGTTCCTACAACAATTCCGTCCTTGTCATCATCCTCTTCATCATCCTGCATGACGTCATGCTTATCATCTTTCTGATCAAAACCATGTACTGGTTTCTCTTCTTTGTCTACTTTCTCTTCACCATCCTCGCCGAGCCCGGATAGCTCAGTCGGTTACGTCGGAGTCTGTCAATCCAGGGGTTTCGTGTTCGAACCCCGGCTCGGCCAGTATCCATTCTGACATTTGACAAAAGTCATTTGTCTCTCACCAATGGGTGTGAATCATCTATGTGAGAGAGCAGCTGGAGGCTCGGTTTGGATATTGTGGTTGTACTGGTGCGAGAAATACCAGGAACCCACGGTTAGGTGCTCCAGCCGCCGCGATATGACCCTGGTAGTTGAAAACGGCGTAAAACTCCAATAAACTCAAACTCTTCACCATCCTCATCTTTATTCTCAGGTACCTCTTCTTCTTTCTTGTTACTATCCTCATCATCTCCTTCTATCTTGAAAAGAAGGTTCCTATGTAAGGTCTTCACATTTCCAGATTTTTCTGCTTCTACTCTGTAGACAGGGATATCAGGTCTTGGTTGTTCAACAACCGTATAAGATTCTTCTTCGAATCGGTCAGCAATTTTGTGCCTTCCATCGAAAGCAACTATCTTCACCAATACTCTATCACCTACAGTGATCTTTACTGCTTTTGCCTTCTTGTCATAGTATTTCTTTTGTTTGTCTTTGGCCTTGGTTATGTGACTCTCCACTAGCTCTCGAGAAGCATCAAGTCTTTTCTTCAGGTCAGCTACGTACTCTCTAGTGGTCTTAGATGATGAGTCTTCCAATACATGCTCATACTGCACGTCAATTGGTAACTTGGGCTTCCTGCCAAACATAAGTTCAAACGGACTGAACTTTGTCGACTCATGTGGCGTGCAGTTATAAAAATACACTAGGCCGCTCACATATTTCTTCCAATCCTCTTTGAAAGATGGTTCTAGTGTACCGAGCATATCCAGAAGTGTTCGGTTGAATCTCTCTGGCCCAGCATTACCTTGTGGGTGGTATGGCGTCGTGTGCGTTTTCTTCATACCCATCACGTTACAGAGCTCCTTAATGATTTCGCTCTCGAAATTTGCTCCTTGGTCAGAGTGCAACCGTGTGGGAATACCAAGATTAACAATGAAATTGTTATAAAAGGCTTCTGCAGTAGTTCTTGCAGTCTGGTTTCTCGTCGGAACAGCCATCGCGTATTTGGTGAAATGGTCCGTTATAACGAGTATGTTTGATATTCCACCTTTGGATGACTCTAGTGTCAGATAATCAAAACATACAAGTTCCAATGGGTATGTTGTGGATACATTCACCAAGGGAGCTCTTGTATTGGTTGGGGATTTTCGTCTTAGACATCTTTCACAAGACGATACCCATCTATCTACTGCTGTGGCCATACCGGGCCAATAAAACCGCTCTCGCAACAGCCTGAGAGTCCTCTCCTTTCCCGGATGACCAACGTCATTATGTAGTCCCTTCAGTATTGACTCTCTCAACTCATTTGGAACCACTAGTTGTTCCACATCTGATTCATCTTCAGAAACAATTCTAAACAAAAGACCTCTCTTCATCTTGAGATGCTTGAATTGCTTCTTCATCGTCAAGTCCTCATTGTTCCAGAGACTTTTCGGTAAGGTGTCATCTATGACAGCTTTTCTCCATCTTTCCAGGAGTGGATCTTCTCTCTGCATTTTCCTTACTTCTCGCAGCTCCTTTTGTGATAATGTCTGCCCAGGAACATCTGTTGCCTCTACGATGTCTATCGAACATGCTGGTAACGTCTCGACATATGGGCGACTAGTCATTGAACAACAAACTGCTTTAATTGTGTCTTCACCAACTTCAAGCATCTCTGACTTCTTGTCTATGACTGGGTAACGACTCATGGCATCGGCGTCGGTATTCTTCAACCCAGGTCTATAATAAATGTCGAAAGAGTATTCGCCAAGGGCTGCGGCCCAACGATGACCTGTTGCATCTAACTTTGCAGACGTTAACACGTATGTCAGTGGGTTGTTGTCAGTCAGGACGGTGAAGTGGTTCAGTGCAAGATAGTCCTTGAATTTTTCCGTGACTGCCCATTTCAAAGCTAAAAATTCCAGCTTGAACGCGCTGTAATTCTTCTCGGACTTGGACAAGGATCTACTAGCAAAGGCAATGACTTTCCTCTTTCCTTCTTGTTCCTGGTACAAGAATGCTCCAAGTCCCTGAATCGAAGCATCTGTATGCAATTCGAATGGGACAGTAAAATCCGGGTAAGCCAGTATAGGCGGGGATGTCAGGGTATCTCGTAACTTCTCAAACACTTCAGTATCTTTATTTGTCCATCTGAACTCTTCAACTGGATTCTTTCTCCCCCTCTTCTTCGATGTTGGTGGCAAAAGGTCAGCAAGAGGTCGAGTTATCTTGCAAAAATTCTTTATGAAGCGTCGATAGTACCCCGCAAAGGCTAAAAATGATCTCAGCTCATCTACGTTTTTGGGAATTGGCCAGTTCTTTATTTTGTCGATTTTCTCAGGGTCTGTCTCTATCCCATCAGCACTTACAATGTGTCCCAAAAACTTAACTTTCTCCTGGATGAATGTACACTTCTGTGGGGATAATTTTAAGTAACACTCTCTTAATCTAGTGAGAACGAGATCTAGCCGTTGTAAGTGCTGCTCAAAAGTCTCAGCAAATATTACTATGTCGTCTAAGTAGATGACGCAAATGGTCATATTGTAACTCCCGAGGCACTCTTCCATCAACCGCTGATACGTAGCCGGAGAATTGGATAAACCAAACGGCATTCGGTTATATTCCCAGAAGCCTGATGGTCCGACTGTAAAAGCAGTTCTCTCTTTGTGCTCCTCTTCCAATTCGACTTGATGATACCCCGACTTCATATCGATGGTGCTAAAGTATCGACTTCCTTTTAACACGTCAAACATTTCTTCGATACGTGGAAGTGCGTATGCATCCTTTATCGTCCGGTTATTCAAGCACCTATAATCCACACACATTCTTAAAGCACCATTCTTTTTCCGCACCAAGACAACGTTGCTGCACCAGGGAGACTTGGATTTGCGTATGATCCCTGCTGATAGAAGTTGCTCCAAGTGTTGTCTTACTTCCTCTATCATCATCGGAGGTATCCTTCTATGCCGCTCTTTAAAAGGCGCCTCTTTATCTTTCATAAGATCTATACGGTGTCTTATCATATCGCAGTGCCCTATGTCATCTTCGTGCTTCGAAAAGATATCCTCATGTGTCCGCAATAACTCTCTCAGTCTATCCTTATCTTCATCAGACAGTATATTGTCTTGGTCAATGAACAATGAGTCTATAAGTTTATGTTCCTCTTGCCTAATGTTGGCTAAATTCTCGAAGACTTCTTCCGTCACTTTCACAGGCTGCACTTCACACATGACAGCTCTTGGAGAAATTGTTACTGTATCTGTTGTTAGGTTGCTAAGCGTAACGGCAACTTCCTTCCTTTTACCGTTCTCAAATTGAAACACAGCTGGCGTGATATCTATGGATGTAGGTATACCACTATCCTTGGTTTCTTGGATAATCGCCGTTGTGCTGGGATAGTTCATTTCTCTATCAGTTTCGCCTTTTATAGTAATAGTCTGATTTGGCTTCAGTGTAACTTTTGATACCTCGGCGCATATTATCACAGCAATGGAATTCTTGCTCCGCTTGAGCTCTTTGTCCCTCACAACAATTGTTCTAAAACACATATACCATGGTGTGTATAAGTCAGCCTTTTGTAGAAAGTTTTCACCGTTTTGCGATCTGCAATCACCCATAAACTCATGTAAGATGTTTGTTCCCAATATAATAGGTGTCTTCTGTGCATATGGTGTATCTGGAATTACAAGCAGTAGACAGGTCTTTGGCCTAGCACCAGGTAATCCTGAAGGTATTTCTATTTCTACTTCTATGTAACCGCTATATGGGAGCGTACTGCCATCCGCGCATTCTATGTTCAAAAGGCATTGAATCTCTTTAACGTCAATTCCAGGTAGGTTGTTTAATACAAAAGCTTGGGACACAACACTCACACAACTCCCAGTGTCAAGGAGGGCTGCAGACAATATCCCATTAATATGACAGGGGCTTCATTTGGTTGTCCAACTAATTTGGGATCTTTGTTGGTATGGCTGCTCATATTTGATCCCGCAATATGAGTGCCTATTCTTTTGGGCAAGCAAACTGTTTGTGCCCTGGCTCATTGCAATTATAGCAATATACATTTCTCTGTGCTTGGCAATCTCTTTGAAAATGGCCTTTCTCGCCGCAAGTCCAGCATGTTGGCTGAGGCTGGTAATCATTTCTAGCACTTCTTCCTCTAAATCCTTGACCTCGACTTCCTCTCGATCCTTGACCTCGACTTCCTCTAAATCCTTGTCCTCTTCCTGTATATCCTTGACCGGGTCCACTAAATCCTCTACCTCTGCCTCTATAGTTTTCACTCTGGTTACTTTCAGTATTCTTATCCTGTTCTAACTTGTCAATCCTCTTATTGATGTTTATCAAAAGCTCTATCAGCTCTGCCATCTCCTTATTCTGACCACTGGTAGCTACCGCTGGTTTGCATGGCTTAGCTCTATCTTCTTCCAGATCACTCTCTTCTAAACTCGACTCTAACTTTCTGATCTCTCGCTTCAATTCTTCATAGCTTACAATTTTGTCAAACTGGTACATCGACATCAGTTTCAACTCTCGCTTTAACCCTGCATGGAACACCTCCTTTAAGATCTGTACATCACTCCTTTTCAATGCTCCTTTTTGTACTGCCTGGTGAAATATCTCCTCTAAACGAGTAGTGTAACTCGATACTGTCTCTTTATCAAGCTGCTGACAGCTATAAAACTTCTTCATAATAGTCTCTCTTGACTCTACTGATCCGTATTCACTTACAAAACTTTCAATCACTTCCTTTACTTTCACCTTTGTCCCTAATCTTCTCAACTTATCTCCTGCTCTTCCTTTACACGATCTCCGTAGCCCTAGCAAAATCTGTTCTTCTGAAAATATCTTCTGGCTTAACAATGCCTCTATCTCATATCTAAAGCTTGTCCATGAGCTTTCAACTTTCCCCTACTCCCCAAAGAAAATGGACAGCTTTGGATAATGATAATCTGCAGATGTAGTTGCAGCATGTGTCGTATGTGATTCGGATTTTCCATCGCCGAATACATGTAGGAGTTTGTGTACGTCATCCATAGACGACAAACTGGGTTTAATGTTCAATAAATGTAAGGCGTGTAAAAGTTTCTTCTCCTCCTCTGATATCTCAAACTCCGTTTTCACTTTTTCTCCTCCTTCTGCCATGATGACTACTGTCTCCTTTTTCCAATTTCACAATACTTCAATAATATGTGTGTCTGTTACTCTATATGTCTGAGGACAAACGTGTTCTATATGCATGTATGTATATGCACACTATGTCTATTCACTGTACCTTTTAACACTTGGTTTAATCACTGTTAAGGCACTGTAACAACATTCCACTTTATGCCAAGTAGCAACACTAATGTACAATGTTTATGTATATTCACTTAAAATAAAGTGAAAGAATGTTGAATTGAACTGTTCAATTCTATTCCATTCAAAAAAATAATGCTTATCAGTATCCAAGAATACTCGTAAGCAAAAACATATTGACAATTATCGTTTAATTCACTTATTAAACAATAGAACTATATAGTAAATTTAATTTATATTCTGAGTAGCTTCACAAATTACCTGTGACTCTACAAAATCATAAAAACATTTTACAATATCACATGTATCATTTTATTTCAATATATTGTTAAACCGAAGTGACCGTGCGCTATGAACATTTATAAACATACGTAATCGTCTGCAATATTGATAATAATGAGCGCAAGTTTACTTCGGTTAAACAATAGCAATAAATTTTCACTGAAAGAAAACAAATAAACACTTCAAGCTGTCAAAAGAAACAACACAAATACATTGTTTTAATTCAATTGATAAAGGGAGATAATATTGTTGAAGTAAATATCACCTGTACCTGGAGCATCATAATTCAACCGTTATCTGGAGCAATATTTCCAAACTGCTGACGTAGCACCTGTAAACAAAATACAATTTGCCAAAAGGTCGAATTAAATTGAAAGGGTACTCAATTGTCACAATGTTTTCTAAATATAGCGCTTCTTTTTCAACAACTTTTCTCACAATGTTTTCAATCAGATATATACTATAGAAAACTCATTGGTAAGCTATCTAATATGGGAAATATAGGGTCAGCATTTTCTCCAATGTGTTTAGCTGCGACAATTATTTTTAATGGGCAAACAAATAATTTTATTAATTTGTTACATAAATTTCCTGCAACCCCAAGGTTTAAGTTGTCTGGTGGCGAAACATATCTGAAATAGAATTTGACCTGCAAAGTAAATCAATACATGTACAATTTAACCTATCCACTACAAATCTCCTCTACCGTAACGCGTCGTCTGTCCCATGTCAAAGGTCGATATGTCCAAATAAGGATATAAACAAACGGAAGGTCAGTCGACAAAGATTACGTCACGCGGGAAAGGTCTAACAACCAATGAAAATAACTACAAATAAGAAAACAAGTACCTGTTTACCAACCGGATGTGCTCTTCTGCAAATGAGAACATATTTGTAGACCGGAACTGGAATGACATCATATGGAGGGAAATCCTGTAGCCAATGAAAAACTGTTTCTGTATGCAAATTTCCTGACACAATTACGCAAATAAACAGAGACTTATGAATGGGATGGGAAATTTCAAAATTACGACAGAAACTTATAAGATCAAAATATGTATCGGACGGGGCTGAATCGTAAGGGGAAAGGGGCTTCTTAGGTTAATAAGGACAGAATTAGTACCTAATCACCAAGGTTAAAGTGCAGTGATAAGTGAAAGTGCATCTCACACACACAGAAATAGCTCTCTCTGACACACAACATAGTACATCAATACACAAATCTAACGGTAAATGACCAAACTAATACAAGATCAAAATCTAGCGTATTATCAATCAAAACACGACAGTGTTCAAGTATCGACCTACATGTTTGTGTATTGACAAGTCAGTAGCACTTTTCGCCTGGCAAAAAAAATGCTTCGGACTATTCAATAAATATTTCTAAAACATTACTAAAACATTACGGACAAAGAAGGAGAAACTCACTCATGCATGGAGACTGGTCAAACTTGTATATAAGCAAAATTAGGGACACAAATTATAATACAAAGTAAACAATTGTACTCACTACCATAATTATCCTAAATCCTTTTTATATAAATCACTATAAACACTTTACTCCCAAAATCACAAGTCACACGGCCACTTTTATCACAATTCCACTACATCTGATCCCGATCCATAGCCGAAATCCTGATCCAACGCTGACTGTAAACGTTGTCCAACTCCAATTTATCCAAATTCCAAATCGATCGTGGTAGTTATCTCTCAACATCGGTGGGCGCCATTTGTAACCTTTGGTTGCTGTACCGGTTATCTACAGCATAGGGTTGGGGTGTGTATCTGGGTCCGGAGATAATTAATACCAACAAATCGATTCAGTGTTTCCTAGATCCATTTACTTCATCTCTCTATCTCTAAATTACACCGAACTGTAACGTAAAACGTAAAATACATGAGTCAAGCTAAAAGGTACAATCTTGATATTTACAATATATTACATCGCGTACAATCGACTCTCGTAACTTACCAGTTTATGGAAGTGTAAGGCTAATCTCCTCATTAATCAACTCTACGTCTCTCTTACACAAACAATCATAGTGTACCTGTAAAACAATGTGAACTAGTGTAAACGAGATGGTTAAAAGAAGGTACGATTGTTAAATGGGGCGAAGCGCGACCGACCGCGAAATCTCATGGAAACAAGAACAATGCATCAAATACCAGCGGACTCGAACCCGATTCTCCAGAAAACACAATCCAACGATCCCGATCACAATTACAGAAGTCATGAGGCAATACATACCACAAATCTAATCTCAAATTCACCAAAACTCAATTTAGACAATTTTCGTGATCGACAGTTAATCTAACGAGTACTTGCATAAACAAAACATCCACGTCACGAAAGCGCGCCGTAACCGCCGCATTGAAAGAACCAATAGGATCGAGCCTTACAAATAGGAAAACAAGAAATAGACTGGAAGCAAACAAAACCACAATAAAACAGACTGGTTACATAATGTACTGGGGTTTTAGGTTAGAAAGAGAGAGTCTTTCATTCCTTCACTGATTGTGATGTTGTTTTAGTTTTACGGTTATAGGGTAAGGAGCATAGTTCTTTCCTTTCTATTATGTCTGCCAACAAAGCTATAATTATGAACTAGCGTGTCTTTGGAAAGGTCTACTTTCTACCAAGCAGAATACACCTGCAGTCAAATAACTATCCTTAGAATGCAAGTACTGAACCTTCCTAAATAGGAACGGAAGCAATGAAGAATCGCATTGCATATTGTCTGGATTTGGATTAACTTCCGTCAATTGTTGTGGGTACAAGAAGTCATTCAAAGATTGGTGTTATATGTTTAGCCTACGCTGTCCTGGATTGTGCAGATGTAAATGCTGACGCTCCAAGAAATCATAGTGGTGAGCTGTGCAAAGTAAGATTTAAAGAGACGATGGTTAAGTAATTTATGCATCCAGGCTTACGAGCATACGGCCCAAATCACATTATTTCGGATCAAAATGAAAGGAAACATAGAGCTGGTATTAAGTATAACTCTTCCTATTGAGAAATTTTCCACCATAACCATTACTGGAAATTAAAAGGGTCTTAGTTTTAAAAGATTGCGTTTTGAAGTAGAAAGTCTGCATCAATTTTATTACAATTGTCTGGACAGACACAATGTGCCTCCAGAAGGATAAATTCTCTCCTTCTGGCCAAAAAGTATTGTTCAAAATGTAGATGGTAATTTTATTCACAGAACATTTTTAAATTATCTTATCTTGTGTTTAAAAACATGCATTTTGCTATAAAAAGCGGCCAATCATTATCAGGTTTTATAAACTGACACGACTGAAAAACGCAAAAAAAGTACTTTAACAGATGATATCTACACGATGTATAGCTATGTATAATTGTATACTAAGCAAAACAATTGAAGGATATTCAAATTGCACTATTTGTAAAAATTAACAAGGGCTCATATTCGAACAAAAATCTACAAATAACTTCATATCAATGTCTAATCTTGAAAATCAAAAACATAAAGCACAGCAATCGTTTCCGGTTTCCATACAATATCCGGTTAAACGCTGGTACCCTACAACCGAAAAGTCACTCGTAATGAATAACGGATATTTTCACCCTGGAAGTCGACTCAAGCCTTATCAGTACCTCGCAAATTCATCGCAGATTGAATAACCACATGTTGCGGTACAGTATTCCATTTCCGAATACGTCCACGTTGGAATAAGCCTGGTTGGTCGGTTGTTGTTGTCGGTGACGTAGACGTCTACCCAACGTCTTTCAATCATGCTCGATTGGATAAATGTATTGTGAGTAGGATAGCAAATCCTTGGATTGAGACCAAATCTGTTTAAGATGGTGTTTTACAATAACGACATCGAATAAGTTTACGTTGGCGTCAATGAACGCGTGTTTATCTCCACTTTCCTGTTTAAAAGTTACAGGGTGTGAGTCATTCACGTGGTCTATGTAATGTTGGTCAGTCAGTGTCATTTAGCACGAAAAAGTTTGTCTCTAGATAACGTAAGATTCCCGTCAACTCCATGACGCGCACGTCACCAGTTGCGTCACATTTGGGTATATTGCATTCATGTTATCTCTCGTTCTTATACAGAGAAAAACAAAAATTCTGCTGTCAAAATACGACACTGAAACCAACTTTGGTTGGTGATGAGCACTGTACTCCGGCGCTGCTGGTTCCATCTCAAATGGGCTCTGGTCCATGCGTTTGTGTCGTCATGTCAAAGCGTTAGCTGTCAACGGCCTACTGGCATTAATGCCAATGATTATTTAATCCGTTTATCACAGACTGAATTCTAAGGTTTAACCCTCGCAC
The DNA here is from genome assembly GCA_963680895.1 of Fragum sueziense. Taxonomy (NCBI): domain Eukaryota; kingdom Metazoa; phylum Mollusca; class Bivalvia; order Cardiida; family Cardiidae; genus Fragum; species Fragum sueziense. The sequence goes on along the minus strand of OY804594.1, from coordinate 80,282,694 downwards.
ATCTGTTAGACTCTGGAGTAATTTTGGAAAGCTTTGGAGTTCTAGAACGTAACGAGTTCTTGAGAATGTAACTGTCATCCGCCAAAGACGTCGTATACTTACGTCCCCTGTCACGCCACTTCATAATTACGACTGCCCAGTGATACCGTTGGTGTAATCGACTGAATACACATTGCAAAATTTAAAATCTACGAGCGACGTCAACCTTACATTTCCATACGTTCAATTGACCAACGGCCTGCCAGCGCTGCAGATCTGTCAGCCATTAACGTTCAATCCTTTTTAATAAATTGATAATAGGCAAGTACGTTTTATTTTACTCATTGAAGCAACGCAGAGTACGCATTTACGTGAAAAACTGCACGTAAATAACACGGTAAATTTGGTAGTTGACCCCTGTATGGTAAATTGTCCCATTTTGACATGACCAGTGAAGCATAACTCGATATGGCATAATAAAATATGAGAGCGAATGTATGTTATAATAAAAAGCATTAGGTTTTTATATAATATTTTATCAAAGTTTCTAAAATAGCTGTAGAATTTTAATATCCTTCAATTGTTTTGCTTAGTATATAATGTAACAACTGTTAACAGAACAGGACAGAAAATTACCTTTAAAGCCATGAATAATGTTTAGATGGACGTCAGTTTATGCCAAAATGCACGTTGAGTCAATAGCATGTGACGAGCAGGACCACGACAACGAATCCTGTGCTCTCGCAGGCCATTTATCACCGTGTAACGATATAAAGGCCGCCCGTAATTGCCACTCATAGCATTTGCAGTAGACTGAGCCGCCACAAATCGGTTGTGTAAATGACGTTGACGTATACAATTGTCTTGACGTAACAGTTACTGTATTTATGTATACGTGACTGACCGGGACGTGGGCAGTCTACAGATGTTCCCGTGTCGTTTACACGTCTCACTAACCTTGGAACTGTCGATTCAGCTACATTAAAACGTCTACCTACCTTAATTTGCGAAACACCGCCGACCAAAAGCCCAAAAAGTTGGTTCCATTTTGCCAACTTAAGCCTTAGCATTTTGCAATCAAAGATTATCTGTAGCTCCAGTGTATTTTCAAAGAGTAAAGCAATGTGTCAATTTGTACACAAAAACTCTTAGTGATTTAATACGTGATTTGAATGCAAGAGACACGCGTGCATTTAGTGACGGGTGGTTCAGATGTCATTGTAGTTTACATGACACAATAAAATCGCTGGGACATACATTGCCTCATGTGTGTCCCCAAATATGGTGCCGATTGGGGCCGCAGGAAAGGAATGCATGGTTAATGAAAAGGTCTTTTGCGTTTTTAAATCGTGTCAGTTTAGTAAAAACGGTATTTTCAACCCGTCACTGGCTGCTATCTTGTAATTTTTATACACAAAACATGCTAAACATCTGTTTTCTCATGTTTGGAAACATTCATTTTGTGAAAGTACAAAAATCGGCCAATTATATTAGCTTTTATGGTAAAAGCGGTATCTTTCACACGTCAATGGCGGCCATCTTAAAAAATGGTGGCCATCTAGACCTTTTGAGTGGTTAATGGGTTTCTATTAAACTACATGGTCTTATAAAAGTATGTGCCAAATCTGATGCTTGCATCATCAAGAGCATGTTTTTTGCTCTTATCTGCTTAGCGATTTGCCAGTTTTGCATGTTTGAACGTAATTTACCTGTGACCTAATTCTTATCTGGAATTCGAAACAGACACTAAGCATGCATCCTAACATTGTTTGAAGTAGTCTAGAATATTTCTAGCATTGCTACCTTAAGTTACAAGAATGCCTTGGATTATTTGTGTGCAATGATAGAACCAAACCTTTCACTCAAGTTCAATCAAAAATCCGTTAAGTATCGTGCTTTATTTTGTTGTTGGCCTGATCGTTTTTTAGCATAAATATGGTAAAATAGTGTTTGAAAATGACAATATAGGCTCTTGGTGAGCCTCTGTTCACCCCTGATTCAATTTATTTGATTTCGTTTACATTGCTTTCATTTTGTGTGGACGCAAATAATTCTGCATTATCTACAGGCCATTTTTTCTTGAATTTTGCACCCATTGACCTTTGACCTCACTGTGACCTGTGTAGGGGCATCCACCCCTATCTTGTTTGTAATAGTCTATGGAACAATTCTAGCATGGATGCCGAGCATTAACAAAGAATGCCATCAGGGGTCATCGTAGGATTTATAGTCCGTAGACTACAACGTCATCGCCTATATAGGCAGCGCATAAACGGACGTCAACCCAGACGTTATTCATGACATGTCATTTCATCCCCTCTTATGTTTACAATTGATACAGTACAATTTCACAAGATTATATATTGGTTGTGCCAGTGATATAATCTGTTTAAGTACTTTTTGCGTTTTTAAATCGTGTCAGTTTATTTAGGAGACAAAAGGCTCCATAATGAATATTGTTTACCTTTAAAGAAATACTTGTAAAATGCTAAGATCGTCGCTGTATGTTTCACAAATTCATATGTTCAATCAAATCTACTTAGACTACGAGTAATTTCATTCAGTTTAACTTTGGTGTGTAGAAAACTTAGAGCAATAGTATTAATCAGAAGCCAAAACAATATATCCGGTAATTATAAAAAACATTGTAAACATTGATGCGAAAAGGAAAAGTGTGAATTACAGCAACGTTTTAAAAATATATTAATTGAAATTGAGTGAAGACCTTTATCATCTTATTCTCTATTAATTTGACTTCATGCCTAAACGTGGAAACGAAATGAGACAGAAATAAGACCTGCACGAAATGCTAAGGGTACGAATCAGCTTCCTCGCGACCGGATGTCAGCTGGTTTAGAATTTTTGTTCGGTGCGGAACTTAAAGTGTTCGGTACCGAACATTCATTGAAATTAAAAGAGCTTTCTGTGGCTTTGTATGTGTTAATTAAGATACCGTCCTAAAAATGACATTTTTTAGATGATTTCTCTACAGAAAATGATATGAAATGATAGACCGATCTACCTCAAAATGATAATAAATGAGCTCTTTCCTTAGTTTCGAAACTTGGCAAATGAGTTCTGCAGGGATGTGCTAAATTTAGAATTAGGCCATAAACAAGTTTAGGCACGACATACTATGTACAAAATAGCATAAGAAAACATTAAAAAAAGAATGTTGATTTCATCAATTTCTCCTCTTCCCGCAATATAGTCTATGCTTTAACATTTTCTATTTTTTGAATCAATTATTATGTCGTCCACTATTCAATTGGAATGGCCGATTTCATCATTTGGAAAAAGGGTGTAGCCCATTACCACATGTTAGCTCTTTTTGACTTCATAAAAGATCAACGCTTGGAAAACGTAGAAAATGTAGAAATTACTTGTGACAAGCAACTTCTTCATTTCCCACAACGTTTCCTTTTCCAACAAAAGACGAAACAAATGAATTATCATAAGCATAGGAAGAGGTGGGCCAGGGGGAGACCCCCAATAATTTAGAAAAAGGGTCTGGTTCCCCCTATGCCCCCCATAATACACCCATCTTTCCATTTACTTCAACATTTGCCCCGATACTACACCTATGATTATACTCACTTTGAATTTCCGTCTGCAACATCTTTGAATTTGAACCTGTGTAAATTTTACCGTCTTGCGATGATTTTAATCAAGCCAATCTATTAGCTTATTTCTATGGCGCAGGCATAGGGTCTAAAGTCAATATAGCGCTAGACCTATAATTAAAATAGGGGTAGACCGCTAAAAATAGCGGTATACCCTTATATTTTTAGCGGTCTACCGATAAAAATATCAGTCTACCCATAAAATAATGGTAGACCGCTATTTCAATAGGCTTCGATTTTCCGTGTGAACAAATACGCCATCGTCACGCCTCACTGGTCTAAAAATAGATTGGGAATCCCTTATCGTACAAATATGGCTTTGAATCTCGCGAAGATTTTCCACCTTCAACTTGCCGGAGATAACATTCTAAGAGCTTGATTGCTGTAATCATTTGTTGAGAAACATTCTAATTCCGAGTTGAGAAGGTTGCTGCACTGTCGTGTACTTTTTGAGATCGGTAAAGTTCTATGAAATAAGCAGTTGACAAGTAATGTTTACATATACGGACATGTCCTGACTTCATCGTGCCGCTCGTGCGTGCTCGCTTACCCTTTCCAAAAAGACATAATGTCATGTTGGGCTAAATTGAAAAAAGTCTGCAGACGACAAAACGGATGTGAATATTTTAGTGTTTTGTCTCGGAGAAAATATTGAGGCAAAAGAAGGATGATCATCAATATCCAAAGAAGTTACTCACACCCATTTTGTCTGCTGTGCATGCCTTGTCGATTTTGTCGATCATCATTTTCTTCTTTTGCCTCAATGTTTTCCCAAGAATTTTCTGTTGGGGACGTAAAAACCGGTCTTGTTTGGGAAAGGGTTAATATAGAAAAAAACTAGAATTTGTCAAAGAATGTGATTTGATACCCCATAGGCTTTCACTACAACAATGGGCAATAACTCACAAAATAGGCAAGATAGAGTTATGTTCCTTGTACGTTGCACTTCTCCTTGGTGAGATCTATCTACCAGAGAAGTTTCATGATCATAGCTACTTTACTTTCAGACTTTTCGATGTTTTTTTCTGGTTAAGCTGCTGAGAAATCTCAAGAAAAAACGTTTGTCATTTCTGGTCTGTCTCCGTATCTGGAAGCAATGTTGAAAGTTGCATATGCGCAATGTTTCGTAGTTTTAGTTCCCGCCTGCATTATCTATGATCGAATAATATCGCGCTTGTAAATAATATTTTTTTGCTAACACGGTTACGAAAAATTGTCCGATTCATTGACCGATAAACAAAATATTAGACTGGTACCCGGCAAACGTTGTTGGGTTTGAGTTTGAGTTTATTGGGGTTTTACGCCGTTTTCAACTACCAGGGTCATATCGCGGCGGCTGGAGCACCTACCCATGGATTCCTGTTGTTTCTCAAACCAGTACTACCACAACACCCTTACCGAGCCTCCAGCTGCTCGCCCACTTAGGTTAACGATTTCAAACCCATTGGTGGGTGACAATTTTGTCAGAAAGGGTATTAGCCGCGGCCGGGTATCGAACCCGGGACCTCTCGAATGAGGGTCAGATGCGCTACCAACTGCGCTAAGGCCGCGGCCCAAACGTTGTTGGGGTATTCCCATCGGAAATCTATTTTTAGCAGACGAACGCGGGAAAACTGTTCGCTATTAACGGTCTAGCGATAAATTACCAGTAGACCGATAATTATTTTTGACCCTACTGCTCGAAATCTCATTAGCCAATCAAATGGCTGGTTACATCCTCAACACACCGGGAATATCAACGACCGTATAGTACAAGCTCTGTGATTGGCTATCGAAAAAATAGGGTCTACCGATAAAAATAGCGGTCTACCGGTAATTTTATCGCTAGACAGTTAATTGAAATAGCGGTCTACCCTTATTTTATGGGTAGATCGATATTTATATCGGTAGACCGCTAGAAATATAAGGGTAGACCGCTAATTTTAGCGGTCTACCCCTATTTTTATTATAGGTCTAGCGCTATATTGACTTTAGACCCCTTTCGCGCGCCATATATTTCCTCTAAGACCCCCCACACACGACAGCCTCCGGAAGTCGTCCTTAGAGGCAAAAGGCGAAATTTTTAAGCGGGGAACGGTTGACTGCAAATGCAAAAAAATAACCACCTTACCGGCTATTAACGAATTCATTCAATTTTTATTATTTTTGTTCTACTTAAAACTTCGCTTTATTAAGGACAGATCCTCCAGTTGTTACTGCGCAACTTACTGCGCATATCCTAAATAACGAAATAAAGCTATTTCAGTAATTGGTCTTTTCAGCAAATGTATTTTATACATTTAGTTAATGTTTGATTGATAATTGACAAGACCCTTTTCGGTTATTTCAATTTTCTCTGTTTGATCAATTAAAGTGTAATAGTACTCGGATGGTACATTTTGCTTTCTTTTACGCGTTCAACATGTGGCGTTAGCCATAGGAAACGGAGCAACAAAAGCAAAGTGTTGTCTTTATGAGCTAGTCCGCTTCAGATGGACACAAAAGATGACACTTTTTATTATCTAAAGCTGGTAATAAGGAAGACAATGAATAAAAGTAGTGGAACAATTTCGGACAGAGCTGCAAAAAGTAAACAAACTTTAACTAATAACTATGAAAAACGCTTGGTTTGATATATTTTTCTTTTTTTGTATTTGTTGGTATGACCAAGCACTATGTCTATACCAAAAAAGAAAAAAATTCTTACCGCTGGAATATTTTTTATTATCAGAAACGTTGCGAAAAGAGAGCAATTTCAGCTATTTTTGAAAGATTGTTTTACTAAAAATTTCAAAATCATTACTAAATTTTCCCAAATTTATACTCATTTACACAGAATAAAACATATTGAACACAATAAAGACTTTTTTATGTAATCCTAGTCATTTCGAACACCTTTTTTGTGGGTATTTAAGTGACACCTCATTTTTGCAATTTTAGACAAGAGTAGCCTCCCTTGAAATCCAATAACCTTTTAATTCGCCGGGTGACCTACAGTTTTTAAGCCATTTTTTACTTCTCATATATTTAAATATCAGTACAGAAAAAATAAGAAAAATCTTGCCGTAGGAAATAAATGGAGGATCTGTCCTTAAGCCCTACTTTATATTGAATGCACGTGTGCTTTATCGCTGTATATTGAATGCACGTGCGTCGTCATTGCTTTCTCCGCATGTTTAGGGAGCCTCGTTTTAATAATGTCGATTTGTTACTATTTTTAGTAACAATTCTCATGTATACAATGTTTATTTCCCATAAACCCGTTGTTTGCCTCCGGAATTTAATCCGAGTCTTCTCTGATGAAAATTCGCTCTTTGATATTTAGATGTCGCTATTAACACCAGAGCTTTGTCCCATTCAAAAACAAAAGAAAAATCCGACACTAGTTATGTCGCTGTGTCGGACTTTTCTTTTGTTTTTGAAAGGGACAGTGCTCTGTTGGAAACAGCGACATTCTTATATCAACGAGCGAATTTTCATCAGAGAAGACTCGGATTACCGGAAGTGTTCTTTGGGTACGGACTAAAACATAATTGAAAGGACTCCATTCCTAACTAAACTGACGTCCAAAAGAAACGCTCCAATGAAATTTGTCGTTATTTTCCTTATTCCTATTACAATGTTAGTGAAATGTATACTGTATATTATCATTTTGACCGACAATTACGGCAAATGAAAAAATACGCGTTTTTATTCATTAACATGTCCATATCCGGTGACTGGTCACCTTTTCTACGTGCGCTACGTGTATGTTCATCACACGACGAAATTTGTCACATTTTACACAGTAACATGTGTTAGTGGATATTCAACCACGAATTCAAAGATTTTCTTATGAAACACCCGAATTGAAGGATTCCGAGACTAAATTCTGAAAAAGGAGCTCGTAATCTAGCCATTTTTGAATGCCACGAATGCACAAACAAGTCGCAGGACAGTTACACATCTTGTGTTTCTCAATTCGGTGACTTGATCGACACATTAGAATTCTACGACCGTTTATTGACCGGCCACGCTCAACTAGACCTCACGTAACGCCTGTTAAGCAAGATAATTCGCCACGTTAATTAACGTCATATACGTTTCAGGTTTGTGACGTTGGGATCGACGTTCTGTTGAATAGTTTGTAAATGTGGTGGTCACATAAATGTTTTTCTGGCAACTGTTGTTGTTGCAAGTAACGTTTAAAATAGACACACTGCTTGGAAACTAGAGCTCGTAGATTAGCCATTTTCGAATACAGGAAAATCAAAAACAAACAGCCTGACGTTTTGACGTCTTGCATTGCACGATTAGGCATTTTGGTCGATGAGTAAGGGTTACTGAAACATTTGCCAATCGGCCAAAGACAGATAGACCTCATGTAACGCCTGTTATACAAGAAGCAGTCTTACGTTAACGTCATATGCGTTTCCGGTTTGAGACGTTGAAATCGACGTCGGGTTTAGTATTCACTAACTGTGGTCACCAAATAAGACGTTTTACGGTATCTTTTGTCGTCGCAAGTAAAGTTTGAACCACGCGCTACTGAATTTCAAATGGAAATTGTGATACCGCTCTGTTTAAATGTGCCGTTTTTTCTAGACTTTAACAATTTGATAATTTCTTTATCATCATTTTTCAACGGCAGATAATCAAATTTGCAGATGGAAATCAGTATTTGTAATTTCAAATCAGATTTACTGAATAATCGGACATTTATTAGGGCTGAGGCGTTTCTTTTGGACGTCAGTATAGATGTTCCAATTGGCCGATTCCAACTTAATCGCATGAGCTGTGAGATTCGATTGGTTTATGAAAACATTTTGAAATAAAACATACGTGTTTAAATACGCATCTTATTTTTTCCATTGAAGTTTTAAGAAGCATTCTTTGTCAGAGTAATAAAATTGAGTATTTTGTCTTAACAGGTTTATCTATGCTGACATGAATAATCATTCATGAAAAAAATTAACAATAAATTTCAGTTTCAAGCAGCGTTTCGATGAAAAGTGTGTAAAGGGTTGGTAATACATTTAATTACATTTTAAGGGTTCAGAAACATTTTCTCGAAAAGAAAAAGAAGAAAAAGATTTTGACTTGGAATACCACTTTGTCACTGAGTATTCCCGGCCCGGGGATTCCGTGCTAACGGAATTGGCAGTACCTTCATGCGCCCTTTGTTGAATTTAACTGAAGTATAGTCTGTAAATTTTGCACGGTTAGGAAACTACAGAGCCGTTCAAATTCTCTGGGGCGCTTCCGGCCATGTGTGGCTCTGTCTCTGGGAGCAGGATTTTTGGACAAAAACAGGTGAACGTTCAACTTTGCTGCTCAATTATTTTCTTTTGGTGCTTAAAAGCGAAAAAACGGGAATGTCATTCTCTATTTTGACTTTGCTTTCACTCTCGTAACTACAAATATTGACTTATCAAGACAAAACTTGTACAGAATGTTGGTGACTATAAGATCTTGCCTTGGTACAATTTGAACTTAACGTCATGAGTTACGTGCCCTTGAAATTGACAAAATTGCCAGTTTCGGCTTTATTTTCACTTTTACAACCATTAGTATTAACTAATTAATACAATAACTTCCACAGAATTTTACTGACCATAAGATCTTACTTGCGTGAAATTTTCAGCTTGCTTGTTTGTGCAGCCTGAACCTTTGTAATTGCATTCAACAAGACAAACAATCAGGCCTGTGGAGCGCTTCCAGACCACCAGGGCTGTCTAGTTTTTAGGTTGCGCTAACTACCAAAACCACTTTTCCGAGAAAATCGACTTTAAAGATTCAGACCTTCATAACTGTATTATTTTTGCTTGAAATTAATCCAAATTTTGCATGACAGTCAGAAATAACCTTATCTATCCACATGCGCAATTTAATAAGAAACGATGGAGCATTTTTTGATAAAAATCATTATTTCTGTTTGGAGATAGAGCAAATTCAGTCATTTTCAAAACCACTTTTCACTTTTAAAGGAGATAGATCAAAATGACACAGAAAAACACTATTTGCTAAATAGGCCGACCTTACGAAACATAAAAAGACAAACTGTCGTTTCGCCGTAGAAATTGGACAACGCATGCGGTTGTATTACGAACCGGTGGCCTTTGTTCTACATAAAGTAAAAAGAAATATTCGAGTACAAATTGGTTTCAACTTTTTATGGCATCGTAAAGGACACAGACTCTAGTCTACGTAGATTTAATTTGCAACAAATTCATATCATTTCCTTCCTAAAGAAATATATTTGTCTTGTTATAATGGCTACATAAGGTACAGTTGAAAAAATCTACCTGTTGAAGTACCTGTGTGCCAAAATTAATTTCAATTACATTTTTTTAAAGACTATCCGGCTATTCTACCCATCGATGACTGGTAATCAGAATGCCGACATGCATATAGTGTTATCGTGAACGGCCATCGATTAAAATAGCATTTGAAATTGTTAACGATTGACTTGCTAACATATATGTACTAACATATTATCAAAATCGTCAATAGAAATCGATTGTTCACATTTTGTAATCGGAATTCGTGTTTGTGTCACATAACAGGTCACGTGGTTTTTATTCTTATTTTCATTGGACGAGAGAAATTTTCAGGCACAGATTGCTCTATGTCATGGACATAGGATAAGATTTAGATCAATTTGAAGAAAAAATCAGGAGAAAGAGCAATATGCATACGCGATTTCTCAAAAACCAGCCCGCCAATCGACGATATCTGGTGTTCAGGAGATAGAGCATAGAAATACGAACACAACGATACCAAATATAGGATTTTTTTCAAAAATGGAGATAGCGCAGCTTAAAAACGAGGCGACGATTTTGTATAAGTAAATGAACGGAGAATAATCATAGAAGTCTCAATATTACCGTAATAGCATGCTTTCATTTTTTATAAAGAAATAATATTTTGTCAACAGGTAATGGGTTAATCCTTAAGTTTATCACAGTTAAAGACAAAATTAACAATCTTATCAAAAGCTGATCTAATCAAAAGTGTTAATCATTAAATTAGATCTAGTAGTTTATAATATATTTCCGTCTCATTCATGCACATTACATACAACCATTTACATGTCATGTAGGCCTACAAGATTCCAAATTATTGCGTGAATGTACATGTGCTTGATCATTCTTTAAAGAATTATAAGAGACTTATGCTTAATAAAATCTATCATTTCTGTACAAAAAAGATCTAGTGTAAAATCTTAATTGTGGTTGGTTTTTTTCTATCTTTAAGTATAAAATGTGTGTAACTATTCAAAGGATAACGTTTCTTGCAGTATTGCACCTCATCCTAACCATTTTCCAAAACGACAAAAAAATCGGCTTGCTTTGATTTGAAATCTAATGCTGACAATAATAAAAGGGCAGTGACGGATGCATATGGGGTTCTTAGGGTTTGTAAAACTTCCTCTGTAGCCCGATTATTTCACTTTCATGCAGAAATTAAATAAAAAATGTGCAATGCTTGTAAAACGAACAGTCCATTTTGTAAAACGCGAACCCCGTCACAGAAGTGCTGGATCCGCCACAGAAGAGAACATCTTAAAACAAGTTTTATGCACTAAACTTTTGGGCAAAATTATGAACTGCAAAATACAGTCCTTATCGTCTCCGTTAAGAAAATATTTAATAAAAGAGAGAAATAATTTATTATTATTAGTAATTTCATTTTCAGAATTACTGTCGGCCATTTCAATCATCAATCCAACCCAAGCTGCAAAGTAGCCTATCTAGTTTAAACTTGATCTTCATGTTCCATGTTCAAACAAATGATCATCTAACAAGATAATCAAGACTTTAAATCTTTTTGTTGTACATTTGTTTTATGCCAAACGGCAAAGTATTAAAATAAATGCTCTTAATATTTATTATCGTATATTGACTGTCGTTTTCTTTTTGACTTACGCGACTTGCGCATGCGCGGGATTGCGTAACCGTAACCAAGGAAGTGGAAAAGTGTAAATTCATCTATAGAGCCAAGTATACTTAACCAAACTTATAAGTACTCCGTTTTATATTATGCGCAAAATTTTCCACGGTAAAGGAATATCAAAAGTCGATATTGTTTTTTTATTCCCTAACTTCATTACTTGACCGATAGCATTTACATTTTGCAAAAAACATGTGCAAAATGGTAACTTCCGGTCGACTAAAGAAACTTTAAATACACCTCCTGTGTTTCACACACGAATCCCACGTGTTTAATTTACAATTCATTCTTTTATGGATTGACGTGCCAAACATAAAAACATAAAATGCGTCGGAAATCTTTACAACAACAACCATTAACAATGGGTGTTTGACAAGGTGGTGCAATTAAAGCGTAGGCAATATTCTCATACCCACATTTCCAGTCGTTCTATACAAATTTAGTTCAAAATATCGTTCGTAACTGTCAAACATCAACATTTTTGTTACATTTGTGCCATTTTTCTAAAGAAATGCCATCCGTATCATAAATGTACATGCAACTGTTGTCACCCATTTTGTGGCCAAGTACAGACGAACCCGAAGTGCTGCCAACCTACCAAGACAACCATGTGATAGGAAATCAAGCCGGAATTAGGACCGTAACATTGTTTTGTCTCGCCTACGTGAGTTGAAGAGTTCAGTGACTGTCACAGAAAGGGATACATTATGCCTTCAAGGGAGACCATTCAGTGTCCAAACTATCCGATAACGGCTAAATTAATCATGGCAAGATGTACAAGATGCATAAAGCATGACCTGACAATTAACATATCAATGTTCAGTTGCCAAGGATGCATTAAATTTGCTAATTGTGAAAAAGCGATTTACAGACTAACGATTTACTGTCCAGTATGATGATGATGATCTGGCACATGCTTAGCAAGCATAGAGATTCTTATATCGACTTCTAAATTATTAAGAAGATATCCCTACAACATAATTCAGGAATTACAAAATGTTTTTGCGTTTCTGGTACCATGCTATTGTGTGAGCGAACAAGGAACACGCAAAATCTTGACTTTGTGACTTTTGCTACCAACAGTGGCCTCCGTTAGCTACTTCTTGTTCAATTCATGTTCTTGTGAAATTTATGAAAATTCAATAGATGATGGTAATATGGTTAAAGTGAAGTTGTGTCAAATTTGGTTAAGATATGTTAAGCATGTCCAGAGATATGCTTTATGATATAGTCGGAGTACTTATAAGTTTTGAGTAGTGTATATGGTCTTGAATTAAACCATAAGTACTGCTGATTATAAATGTTATACAAAATAAAGCATTCTTTTGATGTCCCTGAAATGGAAGAATCGGTACTTTCCCCATTTGCTTCAATATTTTCTGTAAAATATTGTACTCTTATAGAATTTTTAACAATATGCATTACCATCTCAGGCAGCTTTCGAATATGAATAACTCATGATGAAGCTGTTTGGACAAACGTTACGATTTTTTTTCAGGGACAAAACGTCATCAAATACTGAAGATGATAAGAACTGCGACTACTGGATTATGCTGGAAGGACAAAACATTCGCTACAGCCTGTTGTGGGATCGTTTGTGTTGTAATATTTGAAGTTCTGACACTGCAACCAGCAACGTTATTACGGATGTATCCATTTGAGACATCGGTTGCGCCAGTAAGACGTTTGGACCAAGGACTCGCGTCTTATAAAAGTTCTTGCAATTTAACCTATTTTCCTGGCATTTTCAAAGAAGACACATTTAAAAAGGTGACGAATACAACTTACATATATTCAGCATATCACGATTACGCCCAGCCAGATCGAATAACAATCATAGGGATCTGTAAACAAATAGCGCGGCTGACCTGTCAACTCTGGTACAAGGAGAACACTACAGCGTGTATGAACATGGAGATTCACAACGACTCTGTTGCAGTACGCTTGTAAGTATCATCTTCCGTAGTAGCGCATCTGCCTCTCATTCGAGAGGTCCCGGGTTCGATACCCGGCCGCGGCAAATATCCTTACTGACAAAAATGTCACCTATCAATGGTTTGATATCGTGAACCTATGTGGGGGAGCAGCTGGAGGCTCGGTCATGGTGTTATGGTAGTATTGGTATGAGAAACGACAGGAATCCATGGTTAGGCGCTCCAGCCGCCGCGATATGACCTTAGTAGTTGAAAACGGCGTAAAACCCGAAGATATCAAATCATCTTCCGTATGTAAAGCATGTTTCCGTCCATACTTTTAATCTCGACATCTCGAAAAATAACCATTTCAAGGATTAGATTAATAAGGTTTTATGTAGTTGGGTACGTTAAAATTTCTTGAAAGTATAATTATGCCCCCTTTAGAAAAAAAATGGGGTATTTTGTTAAGCAAGTGTCGGTCGGTCCGTAGACCAAATCTTGTCCGGATCATTACTCGAAAAGTATTAAAGGTACAATCATGGAACTTCACAGGTGAATAGATCTTATTATGGAGAGGTGCAGTGCACAAGAACCGTGACTCTGTCGATCATATTTTGGTGTTATTGCCCTTTTTTGATTTTCAAACTTGATTCTTGTCCGGAACATTACCCAAAAAGTATGTAAGGCAGAAATATGGAACTTCATAGGTAAATATATAGATCTCATTATAGAGAGAAGCGGTGCACAAGAACCATTACTCTGCAAATCACATTTTTTGAGTTATTGCCCTTTGTTGAATTTCAAACTTAACTCTTTCCAGAGCCTAGAAGAAAAACTTTAACCTAGCCTGTATCTTGTGCCTTATTACATAATCAGCCCATGGATACCTACTACCAAGACCTTTCGCATTTGACCATGAACTTGGACCTTGTGACCTTGACCTTGGAGTTTGACCTACTTTTAAAAAACTTTAACCTGGCCTACTTTACATGTGTTTTGACAAATACAGCCCTGATATTTCACTCATGGACACCTCCAACCAAGACTTTTCACTTTTGATCATGACCTTGGACCTTTACCTTTTCAGAATATCTTCAATAATTGTGTAACTACTGCACGGGTGGGCATCAGGGGAGCTACCTCGAAAATGTGTTAACGTAAATTTGTTCCCACGCCACATCCGGGAATGTCGAGGTACTGGAAATCCTCGTATTTTCACAAACGGACAAAGGTGAGCTCTCCCTTTTATTTTTTTTTTTTTTTTTTCTTTCAAAGAGCGTACTACTTAAAAATCTGGCGATGCAGTGCAATGCTACAATGTTTTAGCAATGCATGAAGACCGAAAACCCCATCTACGTTAACACATTTTCGAGGTAGCTCCCCTGATGCCCACCCGTGTACTGGACCGATTTGAATTCAGTTTAAAGCAGAGAATGTGGACAGACGTCACACATTAGATGGACGTGGTTGATTTTTGAAAAGTTAACTGATAAAAAAAGTTATTGAAGATAAACCAAAATTTTGGTTTATCTTCAATAACTTTTTTATCAGTTGTTTTTTCAAAAATCCAACACGTACAGCTTATTCCTGGTATTTTGCCACCTTCTCTGCTTTAAACCGATTTCGAATTGGTCAATTATTAAAAAAAAGATTATCGATCGGAAATTCTGTGTCACGTTATTATACATCGTGGTGACCGTAAGGCTCTTCTATATCATACAGCGTCATTGAAAAGGGGGATTAAATGTAAACAAAAACTAAGCATTCTCGTTGACACAAATCCTACACGAATCCTACAATGTTCATAAAACATTCTGAGACACATGATCATGTACATTTTGTTCATAAATTTGCATATTATGCTACTTCATTAAAAATTGAACTTGGTGCAAAAATGTTCTTTGACATAATTCCTACTAAAGTTATGGACGAATTTGGATAAAATCATCACAAAATATTCCTTGCGACCTGACTATGTGTAGATCTTATATCGTCACTTTGTTTTCTGTTTATTATGCTGCATCATAGAAAAATTGAACTACATGCAGGAAAAAGTAACATTTTGACCGATTTGTACAATCTACAGAGACTTCTGTCATTACGTAAGAGAAATGTCAACGTTGCTATGTGTTATTGTATAGAATAGAGAAACAAGAGATGTTTGTAAAACATATATGCCCCTCAAGGGCCTACATTTGATGTAGGTCAACACCACAAGGCCAAGGTCATGGTCAAATGTGAAAGGTCTTTGGAAGAAGGTCTCCATGTGTGAAGTATCAAGGTTGTATGTGCAATAGAACATGAGATTTAGGCCAGATTAAAATTATTTAAAAGTAGGTCAATCTCCAAGGTCAATTTCAAATGGTCCAAGGTCATGATCAAATGTGAAAGATCTTGATACGAGGTGTCCATGTGTGAAGTATCGAGGCTGAATGCGTAATAGGACATGAGATATAGGTCAGGTTTAAATTGTTTAAAAGTAGGTCAAACTTTAAGGTCAAGGTCAAGATTATGGTCAAAGGCGAAACGTCTTGGTTGGATGTGTCCATGTGTGAAATATCAATGATGTGTATGTAAAAACACATGTCATAGAGGCCAGCTTATTTTTTTTAAAGTAGGAAAAACGCCAATGTCAAGGTCACAAAGTCCAAGATCATTGTCTAATGTGAAAGGTCTTGGTAGGGGGTGTCCATGTGTGAAACATGTAATAGAGCATGAGATATGGGCCCCGGTATAAGTAATTTTAAAAGCAGATCAAATTCAAAGGTCACGGTCACAAGGTTCAAGGTCATGGTCAAATGTGAACGGTGTTAGTAGGTTGTATCCATTTGTGAGATATCTAGGCTGTATGTGTAAAAGGACATGGAATAGAGTCCAGATTAACGTTTTTATGCCCCCGATAGGGAGGCATCATAAATTTGACTTGTCCTTCCGTCCGTCCGTCTGTCCGTCTGTCTGTCCGTCTGTCCGTCTGTCTGTCCGTCTGTCCGTCATTCCGTCCAAAAACTTTAACATTGGCCATAACTTCCTTATTACTTAACATATTCGCTTCATATTTTACCACAACATTCCTTGGTACATTACCTTTCTGTAGGCACATACTTTGTTGACCTTGACCCCTGGATGACCTTGACCTTGAACATAGATTGGCCATAATTTAAAATCAAAGCGGTGTCGGGGGCATTGTCATCTTACAGTGACAGCTCTTGTTTAAAAGTAGGTCAGACTCAAAGATCGGGTTCACAAGGTCATATTTAAATATGAATTGTGTAGGTAGGAGGTGTCCTTGTGTGAAATATCAAGGCTGTATGTATAAAGAGACACGAGATAGGAGTCAGGTTAAAGTCTTTTAAAAGTAGGTCAAACTCCAAGGTCAAGGTCAAAGGTTATAGTCAAATGTGAACGGTCTTGGTAACAGGTATCCATGTTTGACATATTAAGGCTATGTATGTAATAGGGCATAAGGTATAGGCCAGGTTTAAGTTTTAGGCTCTGGATAATCATTAAGTTTGAAAATCAACAAAGGGCAATAACTCCAAAATTATGATTTGCAAAGTAACGTTTCTTATGCACTGCATCTTTCCATAATGATATCTATCTACCTATGAAGTTTCATGATTCTACCTTACATACTTTTTGAGTCAACAAAGGGCAATTACTTAATAATTATTATATGCAGAGTAACGGCTCTTGTGCACTGCACCTCTCCATAATGAGATCTATCTATCTATGAAGCTTCATGATTCTACCTTACATAATTTTTAGCGAGCCGGGAGCTAATGTCACAGCCCTAGTGTCGGCGTCGCGTCGCGTCTTCACTTGAAAAAACCCATTTTAAACTGTCTATATCTCGGACACTTTTTGAGATACAGCCTTGATATTTCACACATGGATACCTCCCGCAAAGACCTTTCATTCATTTATGGATATGACCTTTGACTTAGTGACCTAGACCTTTTGAAAAAAAATGCTATCAGTAAGAGCTGCCTTTCACCAAGAACTGAATACAATGACAATATATATCAAAAATATAATAGAACAAAAAAAATACGCAACCCCATTTTTTCTTAATATTTTCGACAAACTATGTTTTGATGGCTATTGAATACATTTTTGATATACCTGCCTCCATGCTTCCTGCATAAATATAGTGTCATTTTCTTCAGATGTCGTAAATTCATTACATGATGATGATACATAGCAAATTGTTGAAAACTGATTATCCCATATGTCGTGTTTTCTAAATGACTACTATCAAAATATTTTTCTTCAAACACACGCTAAAACATAAACCAAGAAGAAGCCAAAGCTTATACACACTTCTCACTACACTACGCATAGCGAGGCTACTCCAAAACAAGCGCCAAGCTGCAGTACAGGTGTTGTTAGGTGGAAAAGTCAAAATATTTGTCGCAAGACATTGAAAGGGCAACAAATCGACACATTTTCGACTGTATACGCTGTTGGCTCTCAATGGGAATACAATCGATCGAGCACGGAGCGGACGTGCAAGAGATATGACGTCACGGCAGGACCGTATCTTTAGGTAAACCCCACCCATGGGATAGGTTTAAAACTGCAACGAAGACCGCTAATAAATCGCATGGACTTCACAACATTCGAATATTGGACCAAACTGAACGAAACAGATTATGTTTTTCGACCTACATTGACTTTTTTTGTAAAATTGTGTTGATGCCCGGTGTAAACTGGGTGTTTTTTTATTAATGGAATTTACTACAAACCAGATTTTGTGAACTTTACAATGTGAAATGTTATTGCTTTAAATGTATTACATTTTGTTTAAATCTGATTTGTTGTCTTTGCGTAAGGAACTGGAAAGGAAGTTGCGTTTCTTTTTTGTCTAGTATATATACTTGACGGTTTGTGTTTAGTTTTATTTTATTTTTATTGTCATTGTTACGGCAATGCTTTTAAAGTTGTGTTCTTTTGTTGTTGTTTGTTATGCTACCATTTACATCATGAATAATTTATCTTAGTCTCAAAGCATAATATTTACGTAATTTAGACCAAAAATGTTAGAAACGAGAAAACAATTATTTTTTTATTGAATGTTAGAGATTTTGGCTGCCATTGTAAAGCCCGTTAATGGTATCTGTAATCAAAATATGAGTCCATAATCAATTTCACTTGTACAAAACACTATGGACCCTTAACTTTGTCAAAATAATACTGCTTCCCTCAAATCTCTGTCAAAGCTGAGAACATTCGTGCAAATAGATGCCGTGATATCATACATTCTTAAAAATGTTTGCACTTTGCATGGATCTCAGCTTTGACAGGGATTTGAGGGAAGATCTTGGTATCACAATAGACCGGAGAGTACGACGTATCGAATGGTACGTATCTCAATATTGAGAGTTAAGTTGGGAAAAATATGTACTTACCGAGTGGTTTTGTTTACATAAGTTACATAAGCATATCATAACAAAGTCACGTGATTGCCGCCTGTGAAATTTAAAAGTGCGAACTTTCTTTTGGAATTGAGTGTGTTTCTCGGCCTATCAGGTCGTTTACACGTAGTGTAATATCAATAGTATAACAGCACGGTGGAAATTGCGCATCATGGGACGGATAACAAATACGGTCAAAACAATCTCGATTCTGGTAAGATATTTTGCAATAACTTCCTTACTTGTGCGTCAATCTTCAAAAAGTTTGTTGCATGTACCCCGCCTTACTGAGCTCTTTCATCGGATGTATGACATATAAGATAACTAATGGTACTTTTTCCGACATATTGTCCCAACCGACCAGAAAGCGAAATGGTAACGACTACGGCCAAATTAACCAGGCTTCATGTAAGAATTTGTGCAATAACTTTCTTATTACTTTCTTATTTTTGCGTCAATTTTCATGCAGTTTGTTGCATGTACTCCGTCTTACCGAGACTTTTTCTTAGATGTATTGCTTATCTAGAAACTCATTGTACTTTTCTCAAAAACCGATCCCAACCGACTAGAAAAAGGGCCTGCATTTTTGTCGTTTTTCTGGTCGGTTGGGATCAATTTTTGGACAAAGTACAAAGATTCTACAATTAAGTCAAATATCTGAAGAAAAGGCTTAGTAATGCGGGGTACATGCAACAAACCGCTTGAAAATTGACGAAGAAATAAGAAAATTATTGCACAATTTCTTACCTGAAGCGAGGCAAAATTGTCCGTATTCGTTATCTATCCCATCATGCACAATCTCCACCGTGAACATGGTTTTCGTGAAAACTACTTCGGTTTAATTGAAAGCCTTGGTCAACCCTTGGATTAGTTGAATTTAGGATCATATTAATTCTTTATAATTTCAGAAAGCACGAGCCTTGTTTAATGTACTGTCGTCTTCCTGACGAACGACCGCCATTCGCCGTGTCACTTGTCCGTGGTCGTGGACACACAGCTGCCAACAACTTAGTCCGAGTAAAAAATATTGGAAAGGCAAACTACACAAGGAATTTCACAATGTGCGTTAGTCCACTCCATAGCAACTTTAGCGACCCTGAATCTTTTGTAGAATGGATCGAGTTCAATAGAATCCTTGGTGCAGACCACTTTATCGTCTACAATTTTTCGCATGCCAATAACATGTACAGGGTTATAAAGTATTACCAGGAAATGAATTTGGTTGAAATACGTCAATGGCCGCTTCCAATGAAGCTGGATGGATCAAAGCCTAAGTTTGCTCTACGTATCTTTTACTATGGTCAACCGCATGTATACAATGACTGTTGGTATCGATGCAAAGGCAATTCTAAATTTGTAGTTGTAACTGACTATGACGAATTCATTGTTCCCCATGCGGCTGGGGATATATCGTGGTATGACATGTTTAAAAAGATGCCAGAGGCAGATGGATACAGGTTTAGACATTGTTCTTTCCCGTTCAGGAACCTTTCTAATGACATGGAATATTCAGAGAAAGAATCGGCGGTGAAGTACAAAATCAGGTCACTTCTTGTGCTGCACAGGCAAGGTCCCATTTCCCCAGTTGGACATCGTGGTAAGTACATGGTTCGAACAAATGTACCGGCTTGCCTTGAAACTCATTCAGTTCGTGGAACCAGGAATTATTTAGTCAACCCATACATCGGTCGTTTGCACCATTACAGAAAGAATAAAGTGAATCTCGAGCAGACAGGAGATTTTGTAGAAGAGAAAAGTGTGTTAGACAAATACGGTAGATTACTGACAAAAAGAATTATGAATGCCTGGTCAAAGATTGGTGTTTAGAACCAGATATTAGAACATTCTCGTAACGAAGACGGTTTACCGTGAAATTGTTGAAGTGGAGGGCTAAGTAGAATTTGGAAGGAAATGACATATCATCGGCTTATTCCACGGTGGTTAATCATCTGACTCAGTATTTCAGACAATCATCAATATTGTGTTAATACTTGACCAATATGTATTCGGTTTGAAGCAGAGAAGATGGGAAAATGCCAGGAATAAGCTGGAGATGGTGGGTGTTTGAAAACTTATAAAAAGTTATTGAAGATCAACCAACATCAGTTGATATACTGAACAAAAGTGAAAACGCTACACCTACTTTGCTCGTCATATTTCTTCTAAATACATCAAGTAAAAAATCAAATGAAAGTGTTTCGTATTGTTCATTGGCTTGGGTGTGCCAAGCACTAAACTTTTTTTGGACCTTAATTACTGGGATGACAAACGGACCCTTTTAATGTGACAGGGGTCCGTTTTTCATGCGTACAATTTGAACAGAATTTTTACACAATCTAAACCTTCAGAAATCCAAGCAGAAGAATCCAAACCATGCCGGACTGCACGGAATGGTAGTCTGACAAGTTACCAGCCAGGAAATGTAAGGAAGCTTGCATAACATTGTTTCAGCGTTTAGATAATGATTTTTGAAAAGCAAAATTTTCATTATGCTCCAAAGCTTGAACACTTTACAATGCAATCTCCATAAGAAATTGAAATTGCTATTGCATGGACGTCTGGGAACAATCCTAGTAAAAGAAAGGGTTTAAAAATCCCCTGTTAGGTCTGCATGGTGTTGGGAAAAAATCCAATCAAAAACCGTGATAAATTTATGAATACCAAACATTTTAAATTCCCTATTTGTTTATGTCAAAGGGAGGTAATTCGCAAAATTGACATATTAGACCTTAATTTTATAGCTTGCTACAAGATACAAGTGAGATCTTAAGTGTTTTTTGACAACCCAGATATGACAAATTCCGAAAAAAATAATGAAGCATTTTCTGCGCATGCGCAAATGCGGCATTAGATGAAATTTGCTCTAAACGCAATAAGGGCTGTAACCCCGACATTAAAGGAGACAAGACAATGCAATTTCGACAAAACGATTGCTGAAAGCCTGAGAAATCATGTCAAAATATACTTCATGCTACTAATTCGATACTTTTCCAGAAATAAGCAATCTTGCAGTGTAGCGTTTTCACTTTTGTTCAGTATATTTCAAAAATTCACCACGTTCATCTAATGCCTAACTTCTGCCCACCTTCTCAGCTTCAAACCGAATTAAAATAGGATAGGTCCCGTATTGGGATAATAATTGAAGATTTTCTAAAGTTGTTGTATCACGTGATTATCCAGTGTGTTTTCAAAATTGATTGAAGTTTGTTATGAGTAAACGAAAATGGCATTGTTAAACTGTGACAAATTAATTGGCTAAACATTATATACGGACTAAACTTTTCTCCTCTCGGTATATATGCGTTGATTTTCAAGCAACTTGCAATTATTTAGGCCTACTAATAGTAATGTTCGAGACTAGCGCCTTTTGCTGGAATGATGTCAAAATTGCCCTCCAATCATGTACATATATGATCAGTTGCACCAACATTTTTTTTCGATTAAACAGGTAAATAGACCTGTTTTACTATAGTTACCATTGTTTCAGTCCAGACTTTTCCGTAAGAACACATAAAGAGTCAACATTGTTCTTAGGGATATTTGTAGTGAAATAACATTCTCCCCGCAGATTGACCGTTCGTTGCTCTTCACATATAATCTCTGCAAGGGGCTGCCTCGGCTAGACTGCACGAATCGTGGTCTACCGAAGGATAACGTCTTTAGTTACTTGGTAACTGTTTCATTTCTTGTATTATGGATTTGAGAAAGAAAATATTATTCTGTGTGCATCAAAAGTGCTCTCAAATTTAAGCATTGATCTAATTAAAATGGTACTGTTTTCTTATTCTTCCTAATCAAAATGGGACTATTTTTATATTCTTCCAATCCCATAACAGAGGCGATATGCAAGAGCCTCTGTGAAAGAGAATGGCGAAATAATTCAAAATAACTTATCCAGTATTTTCTAGCGCAAGCGTGCCACTTTCTGCAGATATAATAGCGTCGTGGTATTTTAAGTGGCTTTATTAATCACGATGTATAATCACGTGACTCAGAATTTCCGATAATCATCAATATCTTTTTTAATACTTGACCAATTTGAATTCTGTTTGAAGCAGAGAAAGTGAGAAAATGCAAGGAATAGGCTGGACGTGTTGGATTTTTGAAAAATCAACTGGTAAAAAGTTTTGGTTTATCTTCAATAACTTTTTATGCCCCCGATAGGGAGGCATCATAAATTTGACTTGTCCGTCCGTCCGTCCGTCCGTCTGTCCGTCCGCCCGTCCGTCCGTCCGTCATTCCGTCCAAAAACTAACATTGGCCATAACTTCCTTATTACTTAACATATTCGCTTCATACTTTACCACAACATTCCTTGGTACATTACCTTTCTGTAGGCACATACTTTGGTGACCTTGACCCCTGGATGACCTTGACCTTGAACATAGATTGGCCATAATTTAAAATCAAAGCGGTGTCGGGGGCATTGTCATCTTACAGTGACAGCTCTTGTTTATCAGTTGATTTTTCAAAAATCCAACAGATAGAGATAGAGTGTAGACTCCCTCATGAAGGGAACTGGAAGTTAGCTTGAAGCTTTTGGTCGCTTTCCATTCAAGAGATAGGAGCATACGCTACCCATACTGGTTACGTGGTTCTTACAAAAGAAACTCTTGAGGAAGTACTACACCATCCACTAGATGCAAGAACGAACATTTTCGAGGGTAGTGTAATGTAACGCTCTGTTCTAACTTTATTTTGGAATTTTTTTAATCTACTGTTCATTTGATTATGAAGAAAGAGTTATATACATCATGTAACAAATCAAAAATGAATTTATATAAAGAATCCAATAATATCGAATTTTGAATGAGTGGTCCTTAACTTATTTTGAGGAGTATATTTCTTTAAAAGCTTGTTAACGCACGTGGCATGTCTAGGCATGATCATTTGTACTTTTTATGCCCCCGTATCGAAAGTTATTGGGCATACTGTTTTACCGTTGTCCGTCTGTCTGTCCGTCCGTCTCATTCCGAAAACGCGAAAACTTAACATAGGCCTTTTTTCAAGAATAGCCATTTCGGGGACATTAGTGTTTCACAAACACATCTTGTTTACATTTATTATACGTAAAGCATTCAACTAGGTGGGTGATATAACGTGGGAAAAATTGGTAAATAAATTATCTTTTGTTATCCCTCTGTCTTCTGGTGATGAGTCTCTCTGCCCTTGCAAACTGAAAAAAAAAGTTTTCTTAAGTTGTTGCAACGTTCAGATTGGTTGAATCTTACAAATGTGGCAATTGCTTCGCAGCGTCATTTAAAACAACGTAGTTCGCCTTTACAGGAGCTTGTCACAAAAATATGTCAAGAGGTCAAAGGTCATGGTCCCAAATGAAAGGTCTTGTTGTCAAATGTCAAGGCTCTATCAATAATAGTGCATGAGATATAGACCAGGTTATCGTTTTATAGCTCGCCCAGGACGAAAGTCTCAGAAGAGCTATCGTCAGACCCTCGGATGTAAGCGTCAGCGTCGGTGTCAACATCCGCAAAAACTTTGATCTGGCCCATATCTCATGCCCTGTTACAGACATAACTTTGATATTTCACCTGTAGGTTCCTCGAAACAAGACCTTTTATTTGGGACCATGACCTTTTTCAGTGACCTTGGAGTTTGACCTACTTTTAGAAAGATGTCCAGGCCTACAAAAACTTTATCTCGGCCTATACCTTATGCCATATTACAGATACAGACTTGATATTTTACATATGAGTACCTCCCATAAGACCTCTCGTTTGTGACATTGACCTTTGGCCTTCTGACCTTGACCTTGATGTTTGACTTACCTTTAAAAAACACTTTAATTTGGCCTATATATCATGTCCTTTTGCACATACAATCTTGATATTTCACATATGGACACCTCATACCTTGGACCTCATGACCTTCGCCTTAGAGTTTGTATCTCATGTCCTATTAAACATACAGCCTTGATATTTCACACATATACACCTCCTACAAAGCCCTTTCACTTTTAACCATGAACTTGTTAGCACTCTAGAGGCTGCAATTTTATCCCAATCTTCATAAAACTTTATCAGGATAATTGTCTAGTCACCGGAATGATTACTTTTGAAAATGGGGCATATCACGGGAAAAGGGGCCTTAATGACAAAATCCTTGTTAGCCCGCTAGAAGCCACAAATATTGCCCTATTTTCATGAAACTTCATCAGACTGTTTGTCTAGTCACAAGGATTTACCCTATGGAAAATGGAAATGGTCTGTTTGAAATACGGGAAAAGGGGTCTAAATGACAAAATTCATGTTAGCACTGTAGAGGCTTTAATTTTGGCCCAATCTTCATTAAACATTATCAGAATGTTTGTCTAGTCACAGGAATTATTCTTTCTGATGTGGGACTGTTATATTCAATATCACGGGAAAAGGGCCTTAAAGGCAAAATCCTTGTTAGCGCGCTAGAGGCCACAAGTTTTACCCAATCTTCAAGAAACTTGGTCAGAATCTTTGTCTAGTCACAAGGATGAAGCATATACAATATACAAATGTTCCTTTGGATGTCACTGGAAAAGGGGCCTTAATGATAAAATCCTTATTTCACTTTAGGGGCTACAATTTTGGCCCAATTCTTCACGAAACTTTAACAAGAATGATACCTATCACAAATGGCAATGTTCTGATGCGTATCACAGAAAGAGGGGTCTTGATGGGTTACATTTGTCTTGTTTTTCTAACAACCACAAATAGTGACCAATCAACACAAAACTTGGACGCAATGTTGGTGACTATAAGTTTGTTTCCAGTGAAGTCGCAACTACCAAATAATTGGAATAAAGCTGTGGCTCATAGTTATCATCTTGATCCAGGTGAGCGATTTAGGACCATCATGGTCCTCTTGTTATTTTAGACCATGATCTTTTACCGTGACTTAGGAAATGAAATTTTCTTTGTGACAAGCTCTCGTTAGGGAGAGCTTTATTGTCCGCAGACAATTCTTGTTAAAGTAGGCTAAACTCCAAGGTCAAGGTCACTAGGTAAAAATCCATTGTCCCAAACGAAAGTGGGAAGTATCCATGTGTGAAATATTCAGGTTGTATCTCTGTTAGTGCCTGAGACATAGGTCAGGTTAAAGTTATTTAAGAAGACGAGACGCCGATACATCGCTACAGGACACTCGGCACTAGGGCTGTGACATTAGCTCCCCGGACATAAAGTTCCGATTAGCTAAAACGTTATTTTGTTTAGGCAAATGTTTGATTGGCTTTATATTTGGCTTAACACATTTCCATTTTATTTTTGAAGCAAAGATACGTAGTGTCAGCTTCCTGTTTTGTACGGCTAATATACTCCTCACAAAAAGTTAAGCAACAAAGATGCTTTTCTTTCTCAAATGTGCTTTATCACATCTAATGATCTATGTTTTATACAATACAAAGTTGGGGTCTTATTATACAAATTACGTTAAATGATTGAGAAAATCTTCAAACAATATCACAGTTACAGATCCCCGAAAACCGTCCCGACGAAACAATGGTGCAAAACGTCACTCGCCGGCAGTTCAGAATGTGTAAAAAGTTGTTTTCCGGCCACTTCAGGCAATGATCGAGCATCAAGTACCTGGTATGACCCCTACGATGTTCAACACACGCCCGAACACACCTTGGCATCAAGCAGATTTGTCTGTCTAATGTCCGCTGTGGATTGATCCTCCATTCTGTCTGCAAGACCTGTTGCAGTTCATCCAGAGTCTGTCGGCGAACATGCTGACCATAGACACGCCCTCAAAGAATGTCCTATGCATGTTCTATCGAATTAAGGTCTAGAGACGTAGCATACCGGTCTATATGTCTGATGTTGTTGGTCCACAGAACTTCAGTCACAATTCCAGACCGATTGGGACGGGCATTACCATCCATTAACATAACAGTTGGGTCTGTTTACTGTGCCAGAAGGATGATAACAGGCGTGATGATCTCGTAAATGCACCTTACACCAGTCATTGAACCTCGTCTGATGACAACCAGCTCTGTTCTGTGGCAAACACTGATACCTCTCCAGACCATCAAACTCCCACGTTCATATTCGTCGTGTTCAGCGATGTTACAGTCGGCAAACCGTTCATTACCGTTTCTCCACACACGTGGCATACCATCATTAGAATCGAGGCAGAATCTTGACGAGTCAGTTAAGAGTTTGTGACGCCAACGAGTGACCCTCAGTTTTGATGTTGATGTTCCAATATTAATCTTTGCCGTCGATGTTTTTGGGGAAGTTTGATCCGTTGAAGTGGTATCCAGGACCTTAGACCTTCTGTGTTAAACATGTTCCTCACGGTTTGGATGGAAATTCTGTTTCCTGACACCCTTTAGAGATCATTTTCCAGCGATCTGGCCGTTGTAAGCCAGTTCCTACGGACTAAGGTTGCAACATATCGGTCTTCACAAGGTGTTGTTACTCTTAGACGACCTGGATGTGGTCTCTCTGACATCTGTCCAGTTTGATTGTATCGGGTTATTGCTCTTCAGTCAATACTGCGATGAAATTTAAAGTGAATGGCAGCAGCAGTCTTGGTTGCCCCACCCTGTAGCATTCCAACAATTTGAGCAACTTCAATTGGAGGCAAGTGACGTATTGCCATGATTCAAATGTTGATGACATCAAAGTTGTCAAATTGATTCGTTTTAAGCACATACGGAGCTAATGCCAAGTTTGAAATCCGTATATGCGACACATTTTGCATGCATGTTTTGGGGGTGAGTGTGTTCTAATCACGTGATAGCTTGTTTTGGAGACGATAACATTCTGTATTCTTTTAAGTGTGTTTAAGCATAGATATGGCTGTCCGAAAAACAAATCTGTGCAAAAATTTCCGCATGTATAAAAGGAATATTGAGAGAATTACTTTTGTTGCTTAACTTTTTGTGATGAGTATATATACTGAAACAAAAAAGAAACGCAACTTCATTTTCAATTCCTTCTTACGCAAAGACATCAAATCAGATTTAAACAAAACTTAATACATTTAAAGCAATAACATTTCACCTTGTGAAGTTCACAAAATCTTGTTGGTAGTCAATTTCATTAGTAAGAAAATACCCAGTTTAAACCGAGCGTCAACACAATACGACAAAAAATTGGACGGAGGTCGAAAAAAAACAATCTGTTTCGTTCAATTTGGTCCGATATTCGCATGTTGTGAAGTCCATACGCGTTATTAGCGGTCTCCGTTGCAGTCTTAAACCTATCCTGTAGGTGGGGTTAACGTGATTATTCGGTCCTTGACGTCATATCTCTTGCACGTCCGCCTCGTGCTCAATCGGTTGTGGTCCAATCGAGAGCCCACAACGTATACAGTAAAAAATGTGACGATTTTTTGCCCCATCAATGTCTTACGACAACATTTTTAACCTTTTCCACCAACAGCATCTGTACTGCAGTTAGGCGCTGGTTTTGGCCTAGCCTTGCTATGCATAGCGTAGTGAAAAGTGTGTGAACGCTTTAACGTCTTCTTTGTCTATGTTCTAGCTTGTGTTTGATGAAAATTTGTTTTGATAGTAGTCATCTAGAAAACACGGCAGGGGATAATCAGTTTTTAGCAATTTACCATGTATCACGTGATGAATGTACGACATCTGAAGAAAATTGCACTGTATTTATGCGTATGGATGCAGGGATATCAAAAATGTACTCAACAGCCATTAAAACATATTTTGTCGAAAATATTATGAAAATTTGGGGTTGCGTATCTTTTTTGTCCTAGTATATACCAAAGTGCTGTGAGCACTATAATTGGACGTCTCTGATTGATTGAGCGGGATTGTACATGAATGATAGATAGTCTAGTCTTTCTTTGTTATTAGACGTTTAACGTCTAATTCTGTAAGATCGGTTTCCGACATAGGGCCTACGAAATGGGCTTTATCATCAAATACCCTCTCTCCGACTTCAAATTGATTTGAATGTATTTTCAAGAAAACTGATTTGTCTCTATGAACTCACAATTTATTTAATTACCCAATGTAATTAATGCCATGTGATTATCACTTTCGTCTTCTTGTTTCGATTTAACTATGGTTTCGTCGTCAATTACACCTTTCGTTGATTTCAAAAAGGATGAGAAAAATTAATCTATCCTTAACATAATCAAAAGCGCTACATGAATGAAAGCCGCGATAGCTTACTTGCCAAAGCATTAGCCTTGTACTCTGAACACTGGTCTATATCTGGCAGGCCGTGGGTTCGAATTCTACTCAGACATTGCCTTTTAGAC
Organism: Fragum sueziense; assembly: GCA_963680895.1. Taxonomy (NCBI): domain Eukaryota; kingdom Metazoa; phylum Mollusca; class Bivalvia; order Cardiida; family Cardiidae; genus Fragum; species Fragum sueziense. The sequence goes on along the minus strand of OY804594.1, from coordinate 80,253,621 downwards.
TCGATCTAAGTACAAATTTATAGAAATGAAGTAATGAAATGTCTATCATTTATTTACAATTCCGCTCAATAAATCAGAGACGTCTAATATCAGTGCTCGAAGCACTTTGATTTTTATTCGTATATCGTGACTTAAAACCACGGCAGCATTTTTCCCTGTTTGTGGTTACAAAAAAAATCAAATTCAAAACATATTTTCCTGAAACAAAATACCAGACACATTGGAGCACCAAACTATGGATTTTTCATATTATCAATACTGCAGGATCCTTACATCCACATATGTGCACACAAAGAAGACAATGGGAACGTGCCGTTTGGAAAAATTAATGGCAATGGCAATGGATTTGCAATACGCAATTTAAAATCGCCATGTCATTATCAACGAACATTTGGAAATAGGCTTCGATTTTCCGTGTGAACAAATACGTCATCGTCACGCCTCACTGGTCTAAAAATAGACTGGGAATCCCTTATCGTACAAATATGGCTGTGAGTGTGAATCTCGCGAAGATTTTCCACGTTCAACTTGCCGGAGATAACATTTTAAGAGCTTGATTGCTGTAATCATTTGTTGAGAAACATTCTAATTCCGAGTTGAGAAGGTTGCTGCACTGTCGTGTACTTTTTAAGATCGGTAACTATGAAATAAGCAGTTGACAAGTAATGTTTACACATACGGACATGTCCTGACTTCATCGTGCCGCTCGTGCGTGCTCGCTTACCCTTTCCAAAACGACATAATGTCATGTTGGGCTAAATTGAAAAAAAGTCTGCAGACGACAAAACGGATGTGAATATCTTTAGTGTTTTATCTCGGAGATAATATTGAGGCAAAAGAAGGATGATCATAAATAAGTTATTCACACCCATTTTGTCTGCTGTGCATGCCTTTTCGATTTTGTCGATCATCATTTTCTTCTTTTGCCTCAATGTTTTCCCAAGAATTTTCTGTTGGGGACGTCAAAACCGGTCTTGTTTGGGAAAGGGTTAATATAGAAAAAAACTAGAATTTGTCGCTGAATGTGATTTGATACCCCATAGGCTTTCACTACAACAATGAGCAATAACTCACAAAATAAGCAAGATAGAGTTATGTTCCTTGTACGTTGCACTTCTCCTTGGTGAGATCTATCTACCAGAGAAGTTTCATGATCATAGCTACTTTACTTTCAGACTTTTCGATGTTTTTTCTGGTTAAGCTGCTGAGGAATCTCAAGAAAAAGCGTTTGTCATTTCTGGTCTGTCTCCGTATCTGGAAGCAATGTTGCATGTTGCATATGCGCAATGTTTCGTAGGTTTAGTTCCCGCCTGCATTATCTATGATCGACTAATATCGCGCTTGAAAATAATATTTTTTTGCTAACACGGTTACGAAAAATTGTCCGATTCATTGACCGATAAACAAAATATTAGACTGGTACCCGGCAAACGTTGTTGGGGTATTCCCATCGGAAATCTATTTTTAGCACACGAACGCGTTAAAACTGTTCGCTTTTACAATGTCCCTATCTGTACAGTGGTCCCATGATAATCTGATGTTTATAAACAAACTTTAACCTATAAAAACATGTTATTATAGTGACTCACGTGCAAATCATCTCGTCAATATTACATCAAAATAATGGTTAGCATCGATATGATTTCGTTTTGACCAGTATAACCTATAATTAGTATTTGGGTATGGTATTTTTTGTCTGTCGGGAATCTGAATAGCGTGGGACCACTATAGACATATTCATCCGATCATCGAGGTACCATATTGTCACTGTTTCAGATCTGTTGCTCCATCTTCTTAGCACAATACACATGAACAGGTCACTTAAACGCAATAAAATAATACAGATCGCTGTCGCTCCATCTTATGATAATAATTGCGTTGTCATGATCAATGTAAATAGTTTGAATATTGTCTAGTGTCAGTGATACAGATGCTGAATAAAAGCTTGGAAGAGCAAATGTCTTTTTCTAAATAGCTAGCGTCTCACCTGAGACTGTACAGTCTGTTTCAAAATTACATCGCGTGGAACCTTCGTTTCTTAAAATATGTCATCCTTAAATGACAATGATCATAGAAGAATAATTTGTCAAGCACATGCATTTTTATTGACCAATCATTCTAAAACTGACGCAAAAACACACAGACAAAACAAAGATTTGAACAAAGAATATATAGAGGAAAAGGTCCGAACTGGTTTTGAACCAACGGCGTTCCAGATGTCAAACTGAAAGCGGGTTGCGAGGAGAATCCTTTCCTGTGAGCTATCCCTGCAGTTGGTGACATAGGGCGTTTGTTGACTTCATTGATATAGTACGAATGTAAGATAGGTAAAGTTAGCTAGCGGTAGCCAGTTACTTGTTCCAGTTGCTTGAAATAGAAAAGCTAGCTACCGGTAATGATGTCCAATTTCAACAAGGTCTGCAAAAGCCATATCGTATTACTATACTGAGCAATAAAAGTTTAGCACGTTTTTAAACACATTATTTTTTCAGTTTATGATAATTAAATGGACATTGCTTTGTGCTGTTCAGTTGTCCCGATCGACAACCATTACGCATACAGTGCATGTGTAGAGTGAGCATTCAGTGTATTGGACAAAGTCCAGATTAGCAAAAGTCTCGTGCGGCACGTGTGCAGTGACATCGATAATGTCTAGCTTGTCCAAAAACACACGATTAAACAGATTTTGGTAACAGAATCAATTTAACTGTTACAAGTTCTTTGAAATTGATTATGGGAAGGCGATAAATGATGACGTAAGTTCGACGTCAGAGAGCTCTTTGCACGCTCCAATCAGGTATGTCTGTTAGAGTTGTCGCGTTGCATTTCGATTGGCTCGAATTGACAATTACGCGCCTACGTCACTTGATTTATGCAACTTTAGCGACCAACGACCGACCTAAATCTTGCAGACCGTGTAAAACGACGTTCAAGGAGGATCGTTTCACAGCGACGTCATGACGACGTTTCGAATTCCTGTCTAGTAAGAATTTAGTGCTACTCCTCCATGACGTCACAGGGTATACCGTTAGTGACTAGACTGTCCGGAACAGGTTTCGCACAAATTGCATCAGGGTCCTCTGATCTTACGCCAATGGCGTTAAGCATCGACAGGCAAGGCGTCAGTGGGTATGGACACATTGATATGGATTCTGGAGACATTGGACTGATGTCCGGACGAATCTCATTTTACGTGTCATTCACTGACGGCAGGATTTGTGGTTGGAGAAGATGCGTAAGGCTGGATACCAATAACGTCTTCATTGAGACTGTTACGTCGAGTGCAGCGTCATTTTTTGGCAGGAATAGATGACAACAGTTAAACAGACCTCATTTCAGTTAATGGCAACAAAACGGTGCAAGGGTACTGCAATGAAATTATCCAACCTGTCACTGGACCGTCTTACAACGACACAACGTTGTGATATTTCAATAAGATAGTCACCACCCACTTACACCAAGGAACATACAGAATGATCTACGCCTGAACTGCTTAATCACCAGCAAAAGAACACATAAAGAACATTGTTGGACGTCAGGCTAGAGAAAGTAATGACGTCTGTAACGTCAATGGCATTGAGCGTCATCTGCAGTATGAATGGGCAAAATTCCTTTCTGTGTGGTCAGGAAGCTTGTCTGCAACATGGGAAGACATTGAATGGCGGTTCTAGCTACTTATGCTGGACATTCGCGTAATTGAAATTTGCTTGACTTTCGATATCTGACCCCTGTGCACTTTAACGTTAGATACCTAATTAACGCATAAGAATTTTGAAACAAAATTTTCAGGAAGCGCCAGAAAATTGAATTTTCAAACACGTTAGTGTTTTCTTTTTAAGGATTTTGCAATAGTTTTTGTCTAGGAAAAAACATTTGCCGAGTGTGCTAAACTTTTTTTTGCGTAGTATACTTCGTTTAGACTGCACAATTTTTTGAAATCGACTGGCTTTTAACGACAATTCAAACAACATTTTATTTCTCTACAACAACTGTTTCGGACTTATCTTACATAATCCTCGAATACCCCGGGTCTCAGCAACGTTACATGTAGCGTAATCCGAGTCTTCTCTGATAAAATTAGCTCTTTGACATGTTGATGTCGCTCATTTACATGGGCGACATCAACATATCAAAGAGCGAATTTCATCAGAGAAACGCGGACTACATGTAGCGTAATCCGAGTCTTCTCTGATAAAATTCGCTCTTTGACATGTTGATGTCGCTCATTTACATGGACGACATCAACATATCAAAGAGCGAATTTCATCAGAGAAACGCGGACTACATGTAGCACAGCTAAGACCCGGGTATCCGAGGATGACTACACGAGAGAGCACCGAAGCTGAAAAGGGGATCCGGACGATTGAATAATCATTCTGAGAAATGGGTTATTTTCTGAAATATTGTTTTAACATTTTCCAAATGAAATCCTGTTTTGACGTTCCCAATTAGAATGCATAAAAAGTAGAAAAAAGAGAAGAAAATGAATTTCATGCATTTGTCCTCAAAGATATTCTCTATTGTAGTGTATGCATATCTTGGCGTTAAACTAAGAACACAAGCTGTATACACAATTTACAATTTTGTGACAAAACTTTTGTCACTAAAAGATTTGCGAGACAGCGGACAATCCGAGTTTTTCATTCGGGCTTAAATACAATTGCTGTCCTACGTTTTCCTCACCACATTACTTTCAATTTAGTTTATAACAAATATAATTAATCATAATTATTGTTAACCAACTTTGACTGTCCATCAAAATCAGAAATCGTTTGATAATTGACAGACAGAAACCTTGTCACTATTTGATGATACTTGAATGAAAAAGGTGTATTTTTGACAAGCGAAAATTCCTTTAAGGAATTATTGAAAGGGATCAAATATCGTCGACATCATGTTTGTTACTACGAATGCCTTGTTTCTGCATAGAAACCTTCATAAAAGCGCAATTAAGCACTGTCTTTGAGCAGGATACACATAATGGGTCCGTTTTATCTTGTTGTGATTGAGCTGCACCATGTTTGGACTCAATTCGATTTTACGACAAAACCTGACATTTCTTTCTGCAATGCCTGCTCGTAAAACGCTTTTATGATTCTTTATTTGAGAAAGCTCTGATGCTATGAAAGCGAAACTATGCACCCGCCGAAACTCATCATTCGAGGAATTGTATTTAAAAAATGATTGCATAAAATGTGTGTTTTCGGGCCGTTATCAGCATTGAATAACGAAAAGAAACCGGGCTGATATCGTGAAAAAAGGTCATTATTCGGGAGATTCATACGTGCGATTATGACGTACTAAATGGGTCAAAAGTTTATATAGAGCGTGCACGCATAAAATATACACGTCGACGCATATATTTTCAACTGCTGGCGAAAATTTACGCGTCGACGCATAAAATTTACGCGAGCAGTTGAAAAAATATGCGTCGACGCGTAAATTTTACGCGAGCAAGAGTACAAAATGTGAAACCGAGGCTGGCCAATGGGAGAGGCGGTTAAAACCTTTCCCTTTATACCATATAATTGATGGATGAAACGAAGGATCTGATTGGTTAATAGATAAGATACGCCTCGAATGCTCAAAGCATTCATCGATACACCATGTTTAAGTGTAAATTGTTTGAATATATTAGATGTATGAAGTGTAGATCTTTAAGACCGTTTTTCTCGAAAACTTGAAAAATGCACATAGCACCTTTATGCTGTAAGGGGACGACATTCATTTGTCTAAATAAGGGCATATTTATTCTGCATGTTTCAAGACTAATGATGATCCTGCGCATACGACCGTCATTCGTAATTCAATAAGCTGATGATACAGAAAGTCAATTATTATCGTGAGAGGATGTGTCTATGAATGATTTTCTCTTCGTTCAATGTCTAAACCAGAATAAGTTTTCAATTAAAAAAAAAAACATCAAACGTATTTTCGGTTCCATAAATAAGAGTTCACTTATCTTAGCTTTTATTTCTCGATTCATTTTACTAAAACTAGACAGCTTGCACTTAGACTGTAGCTAAGCGCTTAAAGAAAATGTGACCCGTCGCGCTAAAAGGGACCTTATCGGATGTGTGAAAAATAGTCCGCGCAGCCAGACTAGGGCCGACACTTTTCACTTTTATGCAATTTTCTAAATCTGGAATGTTTCCCCTATCTTACTATATGTTCATTTTTCGCATACGAGATCTGGTTGACCTGTGGTGAGTCTGACAAGTTTGTCAAAATTTGGATTTTTGGAGTTCGGATAAGGTCCCTTTTAGCGTGAGGGGTCACAAATGTAAAACTTGTCACAGTGAGAGTGTAGGTTCGGTTTTTTTAGTTTAAATGGAGGCGGAATAAAAATAAATGTTACATAAGTACACAAAACTGGTCACACTACAATTCTTTTTTCTCTTAATGCATTGAAAGGTTATCAAAACTTTTCCTTAAGGGGGAATGCTCCAGTTTTTCGGAACACTCGGTCATTACTGTAGTAAATTAAATGTTTCGTACCAATATGTTTCGCTACCATATTTTCAATAATAAAACACATCATTACAACTTACAATTTACCATTTTCGACGGTAAAAGTGTATTTATTATGCGAAAGTGATATCCTCAAGATGAAAATCGATTATTTAGAGCAAGACAGTCGTAAGTGTGTATGCAGTTACCACTGTTTTGTGTCATTTTATTCATGTGTAGCTGATAAAAAATTGCTGTAATTCACTTATAAGTGCGCTGACCTATACATTTTCTTTTTAAATTATAACAAGGATATGTTGCTTAATACAATGAGGGAGTTTTATCAAATTCTATTATGTAGAACTTGAAATATTCCCAAATATATGCACATTTTGACATAGAACACTCCAGCTTCGTTGATCTAACCGAACACGTGAACATGATGTTTTAGACATTTACGCGTTTATAATTGCACATATTTTGGGGGTTCTGTTCTTATTAAATGTAAGACATTACTTTTAATCCGTTTTCGGGACTAAACGATGAATAAACAGCATTTTATTAGCATTTTAGTGACCTTGGACAGGTGCAAGAAACTGTGCATTTTTTTTTTCGATGTAGGGGTATGTGATACGAATGCCTATAAAATTCAAACGAGATCGCTGACCATCCATTTTTATTTTTCAGTTTGTAATAACATGTAATTTAAACATACAAAATATAAATCAATTCTGTTATTGGGGAAAAATGGGAAACTGGAGCATTCCCCCTTAAGTACCTTTCAAAATTAAATCAAATGGCAAGAATTAAAGACACAATATTGAAGCTCCTCCCGTCACCGGTTTTCAAACCGTTTGAACATGTTTTGGATGATATATCGAAATATCAACTATTTCGATGTTTTGGTTAATGTTCTTATTCAGGAATGAAATAATTAATCCTTTCCCAAACAAGACCTGGTTTTGACGTCCCTAATCGAAAAGGCTTGAGAAAACATTGAAACAAAAGAAGAAACTGCTGATAACCAGCAGTTTCTCCTTTTGTCTCACTATTTTCTGTGTCATATTTTACACAAATCATATCTTTAATAACTCCCCTTTTGTCATTTGTGGCAGTTTTTGAAGTGGAGTAACCTAAAATTTTGCCGTTTGGGAAAGGGATAACATTCCTGTGCTGCTGCAGTGAATTGCGTTACATGATGTCCATACGACGTCAGATTCCCGTGTGTTACCACTGCAGACGTGGTTACCTCAAGGTGCGTTTTGGGGTACTTTGCAACTTTTGTTTTCATACCACAAAATAAACTTAAACTGTCTCTTTGAAAAACTTTAATTAGTGCGACATTTTCGCCAAACACTCAAAGCTTCAATTTGATAGCAAACTTATTAATTTAGTGAAAATCAGAGGAGAAATAGGTATAAGTCAAGTGTATACTTATTTATGTAACTGAGTATAGAAAACATCACCGCAATGCTGAACATTGCGTCGCAATGCTTCTACAAAATTAGGTTATTAAAACAAAACAGCATGTGCGCTTGTTTTGTTCGTATCAGACCATAATCTGTGATATAATCAGTGCATTTTGAGTTACAAAATAAAATGCATGCGCTCGGCCTCTCATATTCCAAAAGTCATCACAGTGCCCACTCGCATTTAAAGAAGGCAAGGAACACCAATATAATGAAACGCACTGATAGACAGATTGACGGAGTACAAACCTAAAGTCATATTCGGCTTCGCCGGTAGGGTACTAAAATGCTAATGACCAGCATTTTCTACTATTGTATCAGTATAACAAGATGTGTTTGTTAAACACGAATTCCCCCGAAATGGCCTTTTTTCACAAAAGTCAAGTTTTCGTGTAAAGGGTTGTTAAGGGATAACGAATGACCGTGATGAAGATCATATTGCATTGAACAGATAGATATCATTGAAAAAATGTTACATGCCAAATTTGAGCTTTGTCAAATACTTTTGGAGAAAAGGCCAATGTTGAGTTTTCGGACAGACAGACCGACTGACAGACACTAGTAAAACAATATACCCCCAATCTCTCGATATGGGGACATTAAAATAATTTTCTATGGTATATAATGTGCACGAATTATTTCTCAATTTTGTCTTCTGTGATACGTTTGATTTCTAAGAGTCTAAATGTTGCTATTTGAGAAAGTGCTTCAGACGTCCTTAATTTAAACCTGCTTCATATTTCCGCCTTGTTCGTTTTCCAGTGATTTATGACCGCAAACATAATTCGCGTAAATGCACTTCATTAATTTTATGAGACTAATTTTGTCTGCGTGACAGCCATCTTGGTATGACAGCCTAGTTTCATATTCATGCTTTAATTATTTCCCAAACAAAACCTGGTTTTGACGTCGTTATCATGAATGGCTTGGGAAAACATTAAGACAAAAGATGGCAAGAGCCGTCATAGACGGATTATGCTCCCCGAATAAGTGTTTGTCACAAAATAAAAACATTACATACATTAAGCCCCCTTTTCCCATGACGGATTTTTTGTACACACATTATTTATGGAATATGTCTAGAACATCTAATTTATTACATGAGTACAAAAAAATTCATTAAATTCTGCCCATTAGATGAAGAGAAATTAGAGAAAAACTAATTTTTACATTTAGGCTCCTTTTTCTATGACGCAGCATCAAATTTAGAAACGGAGAAAAAGGTCCCTAGGGATTATCCCAAGGAGTTCACATGTGAAGTTTTATTGAATTTGGTCCAAGAGTTGTTGAGATCTGGCTGTGGACGAACGGACGGACACACTGACGGACAGCGTTGCGACTATATGCTCCCCCGAAATTTTTTCGGGGAGCATAAAAATGCTGATAACCGGCATTTTCTCATTTTGCCTTAATGCTTTCCTGGCTATACTGTGCACAAATCTTCTCTCTATCAACATCTATTTAGACGCATGCAGAAGATTTTAAATTGGACCAGCCAAAAATTTGTCGTTTGGGAAAGGGTTAATTATTTCCCTAACAAGACCTGGTTTTGACGTCTTGTCCCTGTTAGTAAAGGCTTCGGAAAACATTATGGCAAGAGAAGTAAATGCTGATCATCAACATTTTCTCATTTTGTCTCAAAATTTCTGAGCTAATTTGTACCCATGTTATTATGTTTTCCAATGTCCATTTCGACGTCTGGAGCAGCTTTTACAATGGAGCACTTGAAATTTTTGAAGGGGTTAGGTACGGTTTCATGTCAGGAGTTCAACAACACGACCTGATTATACCCCAACCTACGAAGTAGGGACGAGTATATAGACTTCACCATGTCCGTTTGTCTGTCTAACTATCCGTAGTTTTTTTCGTTTCCGTGCTCTAACTCAAGAACCGTTTGACTTAGGACCATGAAACTTTACACAGTTGTTACCCTTGATCCAAGAAGGTACCCTAGTGTTTTGGTCATGTAGGTCAAAGGTTAGTCACAATTTGCCTTTGTTTAACCCTTTCCCAAACAGCAAAATTTTAGGGTGATCCACTTCAAAAACTGCCACAGATGACGAAATGAAAGTTATTAAAGATAGAATTTGTGTAAAATGTGGTACAGAAAATATTGAGACAAAAGGAGAAACTGCTGGTTATCAGCAGTTTCTTCTTTTGTTTCAATGTTTTCCCAAGCCATTTCTATTAGGGACGTCAAAACCAGGCCCCGGTTTCTCGAAAAAACTTAAGTATATTCTCATGAGTTCATGCTCAACTTCTATTCAATACCAATCAACGTTGATTGGTATTCAATTGAAGTTCACGTGGATTTCGTGCGATTTGAGCACGATGCTCAGATTTGAGCATGAGAAGATACTTAAGTTTTTTCGAGAAACCGGGGCCAGGTCTTGTTTGGGAAAGGGTTGAAATTCGTTTCTCAGCTTTTACTCAAGATCCATTTGACATAGGACGATCAAACGTTATACAGTTATTGCCTTTGACTCAAGGAGGTGCCCCGTTGTTTGGGGTCAAGTAGGCCAAATGTCAAGGTCACAATTACACATTGTTTAAAATCAATTTCCGTCCTCTAACTCAGTATAATGGTTCCACCTAAGAGCATGACATTTGTAACAGTTGTTGCCCTTGACCTAAGAAGGTGCCCTATCGTTTTTGGGTCACGTAAGCCATAGGTAAAGGTCACAATTGGACTTTGTTTATCAATATGTAATGGGACACACAATATCGGCCAGTTAAGTTGTTTTTAAATAGTCAAGAATTAGAACAAAATCTGAGGTAAAGGTCACGAGATCAAGGTCTCCAATAAAAAGTTGAGGTTAGAGGTATGCATGAAATATCAAGGCTGCATCTCTTATAGGGCATGAGATATAGATCAGGTTAGAGTTTTCACGGTTGCCGACATCCGGGGTATGACAATAGGTCGTCCGAGGCTTTCGTCCCAGACGAACTGAAAAGAATTGAGCCAGGATCTGGAATAATGGTTCCTGAAGCATTTCACACGATATCTTTCCAGATCAGTATGTTATCATAATGACCCTGATCTCTGTGTCTCTCTTACATTTTCCACAGGTCATCAACTGTCTATTAGGGAACATGACCATGCAGACTGTGCCTATATATAAGCTGATTCATTTCCCCAGATCCCAGGCCCAAGTTAATATATATTTGGGTAAATCGTAGGTGTTATTGCAAAACCTCGTAACCCCAGCTTTCCTTTCCTCTCCCAAACAATACCTAGTTTTTACGTCGTTAATAAAACAAGAGTTGTCCGCGGACAACGTAGCTCGCTTATACGAGAGCTTGTCACAAAAAGAAAAGTCAAAGGTCAAAGGTCAAGGTCACTGGGTCAAAGGTCACAGTCTCAAGGTCATTGTATGAGGTATCCATGTGTGAAATATCAAGGCTTTATCATCAATAGTGCATGATATATTGGCCAGGTTAAAGTTTTTTAAAAGTAGGTCAAACTCCAAGGTCAAGGTCACAAGGTCAAGGTTAATGGTCCCAAATGAAAGGCCTTCTCGATATGTATCTATGTATGAAATATCAAGGCTGAATCTCTAATAGTGCCTGAGTTATAGGCCAGGTTAAAGATTTTCAAAAGTAGGTCAAACTCCGAGGTCAAGGTCACTAGGTCAAAGATCATGGTCTCAAATGAAAGGTCTTGTCGAGATGTATCTATGTATGCAATATCAAGGCTGTATCTTTAATAGTGCCTGAGATATAGGCCAGGTTAAAGTTTTTCAAAAGTAGGTCAACCTCCAAGGTCAAGGTAACTAGGTCAAAGGTCATGGTCCCAAATGAAAGGTCTTGTCGAGATGTATCTATGTATGAAATATCAAGGCTGTATATCTAATAGTGCCTGAGATATAGGCCAGGTTAACATTTTTCAAGTGAAGACACGCCGACACTAGGTCTGTGACATTACGTCGCCTCGTTTTTAACCTGCGCTTACTACCAAAAACACTTTTCCGAGAAAATCAACTTTAAAGATTCAGACCTTCATAACTTTTTTATCTGTGCTTGAAATTGACTCAAATTCTGCATGACTGTCAGAAATCACCTTATCTATCCACATGCGCAATTTGATAAGAAACGATGGAGCCTTGTTTGAGAAAAATCATTTTTTCTGTTTGGAGATAGAGCAAATTCTGTCATTTTCAAACACACTGGTCACTTTTAAAGGAGATAGAGCAAATAACTCAGAAAAACACTATTACCTATATAGGCCCACCTTACGAATAAAAAAAGACAAATTGTCGTTTTGTCGTAGAAATGGGACAACGCATGCGGTTGTATTACGAACCGGTGGCCTTTGTTCTAGATAAAGTAAAAAAATATTCGAGTACAAATTGATTTAAACTTTTTATGGCATCGTAAAGGATACAGACTCTCGTCTCCATAGATTTAAATTGCAACAAATTCATATCATTTTCGTTCCAAAGAAATATATACTGAAAGGCAAAAGTAACTTTACACCTGACTTTCATTTGATTCATCGAACCCTAATCACAGTTTGTGAAACTACTTGTGTTATACGTATACATATGCCATTTTGCAAGAACAATGTGGGATAGAAGAGAGTGTATAGCCTTTCTTGACGCTGGTGTTACCACGGCTTTGATAAAGGGGTCAAATTGAAAAATCCAGGTTAAGTTTTATTACATCTTTTAGAATAAAAAGGCTAGCATTTTATGCTAAATTTTATCTAATGTCAGTATTTCTTTGTCCCTATGTGTATTATTGACAGCAAAAAGTACTCGTGTATGGATAAGGTCAGCCGTCTGATCTTGAGATATTAAATTCTTAAACAATCGTCTCGTAGCATTGTTACAACCCGTTTTGTAATAATCACCCGTTTTGTAATAAATATAACAAAGTGGGGGATTATTACAAAACGGGTTACAATGTCTAACCCGTTTTGTAATAACCCGTTTTGTAATAAAATTATATATTATCCCGATAACTACTATTTGCATTCAATACTCAATGTTAGCTATTTTAATCATTCTCAGAACAGCTGTGAGAACTTTAAATTGAAATGATTTTCGTTTTGCAATGAAATTATCAAATGTAGAAATAATGATATAACGCAGTTTGTGATAATGTATTACAAAGTGGGGGATTATTACAAAACGGGTTACAATGTCTTACCCGTTTTGTAATAACCCGTTTTGTAATAAAATTATTATATTTCCCTGATAACTACTATTTCCATTCAACACCCTATGTTAGTTATTTTAATCATTCTCAGAACAGCTGTGCGAACTTTAAATTGAAATAATTTTAGTTTTGCAATGAAATTAACAAATGTAGAAAAATGATATAACGCAGTTTGTGATAATGTATTACAAAGTGGGGGATTATTACCAAATGGGTAAGAACGCCTAACCCGTTTTGTAACAACCCGTTTGGTTATAAAATTTTCACATTGTTTTCAATAACGGATATTTGCATAAATTATGCAGTGTAACGTAATTTTAACACTTTCTGAACTATTGTACGTCTGTAAAGAAAGCAATTTTCATCTTAAAAACAAACTTCCATCCGCAGATCATTGATATAACGTAGTTCGTGATAAAGTATTACAAGTTGGGGGATTATTACAAAACAGGTTACAAAGTCTAACGCGTTTTGTAATAACCCGTTTTGTAATAAAATTATATATTTTCCCGATGACTACTATTTGCATTCAATACTCAATTTTTGCTATTTTAATCATTCTCAGAACAGCTGTGGGAACTTTAAATTGAAATGATTTTCGTTTTGCAATGAAATTATCAAATGTAGAAACAAGAGGGCCAAGATGGCCCTGGATCGCTCACCTGATAGAAGTTTGAAAATTCCTCCATGCAGAACAAGACCCATCTTTTATATGACCTAGGTATCTCTAAGAGAAGAACACGAAACTTAAGATGCGAGATTATGATCCAGCTGAAAACAGCATTCTTAATCTATAATGATAGATATTTGTGGCTGTTATAGTGAAAACCAAGTCGATAAAAAAACATCAATTTTGTCATAATCCAGGGCACATAACTCTGTTCTGATAATGATATTCTCATCAACCTTATGTCCAAGTTGTTTTTTTGATTGGTCAATATTTATTGCTGTTTGAGTGAAATTAAAAACGAAATCGGCATTTTTGTCACCATCAAGGGCACACAACTCTGGCTTTTTTAGTCCGATCAATATGAAAAATGAAATCATATAAGATCTCATGGTCACCAACATTGTGACCAAGTTAAGTCTTGATTGGTCAATATTTGTGTTTTTGAAGTGAAAATAAAGTTGAAAATGGCAATTTTGTGAAATTCAAGGGCTATTAACTCTGGCTTTTCTGGTCCGATCAAGCTGAAAATTCAATTCATTCAGCAGCTTAAAGTTATCAACATTGTTGATACTTTTTGTCTTGATTGGTCAATAAATGTAGATGCTAAAGTGTAAACAAAGTCGAAAACGGCAAATTTGTCCAATTCAAGGGAACATAACTCCGGACTTCCTTCTTCGATGACACTGAAAATCGAACTCATTCATTATTGTATGGTTACCAACTTTCTAGCCAAGTTTTGTCTTGATTGGTCAATATTTGTAGATGCTAGAGTGGTAACAAAGTCGAAACTAGCTATTTTTGATATCAAAGGGCACATAACTGCGGAATTCCTGATCTGATCTGACCCGACCCAAAATCTTACTCGTCCAAGAGCTTATTGTCATACATGTTTTGACCAAGTTTGGTCAAGATTGGTCAATATCTGTAGAAACTAGAGTGGTAACAATGTCAAAACTAGCGATTTTTGATATTCAAGGGTGCATAACTCCTGACTTCCTAATCCGATCTGACCCAAAATTAAACTCATCCAAGAACTTATTTTTATACATGTTTTGACCAGGTTTGCTTAAGATTGGTCATTATTTGTAGATGCTAGAGTGGTAACAAAGTCAAAACTAGCTATTTTTTGATATTCAAGGGCGCATAACTCCGGACTTCCTGATCCGATCTGACCCAAAATCGAACTCATCCAAGAACTTATGGCCATACATGTTTTGACCAAGTTTGATTAAGATTGGTCAATATATATAGATGCTAGAGTGGTAACAAAGTCAAAACTAGCCATTTTTGACGTTCAAGGGCACATAACTCTGGACTTCCTGGTCCGATCTGACTCAAAATCGAACTCATCCGAGAACTTATGGTCATACATGTTTTGACCAAGTTTTGTTAAGATTGGTCAATATTTGTAGGTGCTAGAGTGGTAACAACAAAATGTGAACAGACGGACTGACGGACACACAGACGGACAGACGGACAGACAGACGGACGCCGACGGACAAAAAGCGACCACAATAGCTCACCTTGAGCACTTCGTGCTCAGGTGAGCTAAAAATGATATAATGCAGTTCGTGATAATGTATTACAAAGTAGGGGATTATTACAAAACGGGTTACAATGTCTAACCCGTTTTGTAATAACCCGTTTTGTAATAAAATTATATATTTTCCCGATAACTACTATTTGCAACCAATACTCAATGTTAGGTTTTTTAATCATTCTCAGAACATCTGTGCAAACTTTGAATTGAAATAATTTTCGTTTTGCAATGAAATTATCAAATGTAGAAAAATGATATAACGCAGTTTGTGATAATGTATTACAAAGAGGGGGGTTATTACAAAACGGGTTACAATGTCTAACCCGTTTTGTAATAAATCTATATACTTTCCCGATAACTACTATTTGCACACAATACTCAATGTTAGCTATTTTAATCATTCTCAGAACAGCTGTGCGAACTTTAAAATTGAAATAATTTCAGTTTTGCAGTGAAATTAACAAACGTAGAAAAATGATATAACCCAGTTTGAAATAATGTATTACAAAGTGGGGGATTACTACCAAACGAGTAAGAACGCCTAACACGTTTTGTAACAACCCGTTTTGTAATAAAATTTTCACATTGTTTTCAATAACTGATGTTTGCATATATTATGCAGTGTAACGTAATTTTAACACTTTCTGAACTATTGTACGTCTGTCAAGAAAGCAATTTTCATCTTAAAAAGAAAATTCCATCCGCAGATCAGTGATATAACGCAGTTTGTGATAAAGTATTACAAAGTGGGAGATTATTACAAAACGGGTTACAATGTCTACTCCGTTTTGTAATAACCCGTTTTGTAATAAAACTATATATATTCCCGGTAACTACTATTTGCATACAATAGAATGATTAAAATAGCTAACATTGAGTATTGAATGCAAATAGTAGTTATCGGGAAAATATATAGTTTTGTTACAAAACGGGTTATTACAAAACGGGTTAGACATTGTAACCCGTTTTGTAATAATCCCACACTTTGTAATACTTTATCACAAACTGCGTTATATCAATGCTCTGCGGATGGAATTTTCCTTTTAAGATGAAAATTGCTTTCTTTACAGGCGTACAATAGTTCAGAAAGTGTTAAAATTACGTTACATTGCATAATTTATGCAAATGTCAGTTATTGAAAACAATTTGAATTTTTTATTACCAAACGAATTGTTACAAAACGGGCTAGGTGTTCTTACACGCTTGGTAATATTCCCCACTTTGTAATACAGTATTTCAAACCGCGTTATATCATTTTTCTACATTTATTATTTTCACTGCAAAACTAAAAATTATTTCAATTTAAAGTTCGCACAGCTGTTCTGAGAATGATTAAAATAGCTAACATTGACTATTGAATGCAAATAGTAGTTACCGGGAAAATATATAATTACATTACAAAACGGGTAATTACAAAACGGGTTAGACAGTGTAACCCGTTTTGTAATAATCCCCCACTTTGTTATACATTATCACAAACTGCGTTATATCATTTTTCTACATGTGATAATTTCATTGCAAAACGAAAATTATTTCAATTCAAAGTTTGCACAGCTGTTCTGAGAATGATTAAAATAGCTAACATTATGTATTGGATGCAAATAGTAGTTATCGGGAAAATATATAATTTCATTACAAAACGGGTTATTACAAAACGGGTTAGACATTGTAACCCGTTTTGTAATAATCCCCCACTTTGTAATACTTTATCACAAACTGCGATATATCAATGATCTGCAGATGGAATTTTCTTTTTAAGATGAAAATTGCTTTCTTTACAGACGTACAATAGTTTAGAAAGTGTTAAAATTACGTTACACTGCATAATTTATGCAAGTATCAGTTATTCAAATCAATCACAATGTGAAAATTTTATTACCAAACGGGTTGTTACAAAACGGGTTAGGCGTTCTTACCCGTTTGGTAATAATCCCCCACTTTGTAATACAGTTTTTCAAACTGCGTTATATCATTTTTCTACATTTGTTAATTTCGCTGCAGAACTGAGATTATATCAATTTAAAGTTCGCACAGCTGTTCGGAATATGATTAAAATAGCTAACATTGAGTATTTAATGCAAATAGTAGTTACCGGGAAAATATATAATTTTATTACAAAACGGGTTATTACAGAACGGGTTAGACATTGTAACCCGTTTTGTAATAATCCCCCACTTTGTTATATTTATTACAAAACGGGTGATTATTACAAAACGGGTTGTAACATAGCATACACTCTATTTCATGCACGTTTTTGTGTCCAAATGTCTTCTATCGCCTATGACCCTTACATGTAACCTTTTCTCGTCAGAAAAGAGGGGCTAACTCCAATATGCGTGTGCTCAAAATGCTACATAAGGTCAAATATGGGCGTTTTTGACGTTGACGTCATGTTACTGTATAACTCAAGCGGTCTTGTTACCGGACGTCTAGCACTAAAACCAATGTTTCAAATTCGACAACAAACAATTCTACGGCTCAACTAACGATTTCACGCATATTTATTGCAGCTTCCGGTAAGAACGTAACGTCACGTCACGTTTATGCTAAATACAAATTGAATGGTCTTGGTTATGGATACTCTCATTTTTCGACCCCAAAAGTGTTTAAATGCGTTCATGAAGTTAACGATTGATTAATGGGTGCAGTTCATTAGCATAGAAACATAAAATTTCATCCTGGCGCTCTCATCATGGTTAATGTCCTGTTTTTGTCGGCGTCGGATTGCTCTCCTGTTCCTTGTAACTGGAATACTATTCCGGCCTTTTGTGTGAGGACCAACAAAGATCAAACATGCAAAAAATAATGTCACTATTTACAACACCATTGTATGGGTGGGGTATTTTGGTAATTTTAACAATATGCACGTGCAGATTGCTGTAACGTCAATGAAACGGATGTGTTCTTTTAGAATATCAAAACATAACTGTGAAAACATATGGTCGTGAAAATATTATAAATATGTTTTGAAATTAAGAAAATAGAATTATTCTAAAACTGTAAAGTTACTTTTGCCTTTGAGTATATTTTGCTTTTTATAATGGCTACATGAGTTATAGTTGAGAAAAATCTACTTGTTGAAGCACTTGTGTGCCAAAATCAATTTCAATTACATTTATTTTAAAGATTATCCGGCTAGTCTACCCATCGAGGACTGGTAATCAGAATGCAGGCACGCATATGTGTTATTATGAACGGCTATTGATTAAAATAGCATTTTAAATTGTTAACGATTGACTTGCTAACATGTATGTACTTACATATTATCAAAATCTTCAATAGAAATCTATTGTTCACATTTTGTAATCGGAATTCGTGTTTTTGTCACATAACAGGTCACGTGGTTTTTATTCTTATTTTCATTGGACGAGAAAATTTTTCAGGCACAGATTGCTCTATGTCTTGGACATAGGGTAAAATTCGGATCAACTCATAGACAAAAATCAGGACATAGAGCAATATGCATACTATACGCGATTTCTCAAAAACCAGCCCGCCAATCGACGATATCTTGTGTTCAGGAGATAGAGCATAAAAATATGAACACAACGATACCAAATATAGGATTTTTTTCAAAAATGGAGATAGCGCAGCTTAAAAACGAGGCGACGATTAGCTCCCCGGACATAAAGTCCCGGCTCGCTAAAAATGTTTGGGAAAACATTGATACAAAAGAAGAAACTGCTGATGACCAGTAGTTTCTCTTCTGCCTTAATATTTTCTGTGCAACATTTTACACAAATCGTATCTTTACCAACACATATATTGTTGTTTGTAGCAGCTTTCAAATAGGACCTCCCTAAAATTTTGCAATTTGGGAAAGGGTTAATCAAGCTGTAATTACGGGATTTTGCAATAACACCGACGAAATGAGATAATATCAAGACAACACATTTTACATTTTTAAACTAAATTACAAGTTTAATTGACTTTTAACAATAAGCTAAAGCTACAATATTAAATTGGTTCAAATATCACAGATCAACAACGTACAAACGTTTAACAAATAAATACGACGCATTAAAGTAAATAATAACATAAAGTTGCAAGTTTAGTCTAAAAAATGGAGGGAATCAACTCGTTTACTGATGATTTTTTTATTCAGCATATGCTACAGCGTAAATTCCTTAAAAGTGCAAAATGCGTAAAATCATTTTCTGTATTGTTCATCAAATACAAATTTGTTTCATTCAGCATTGTTTACCTATTTCAGAAAATACCTTGTACCACAGGAAGCGATGCAATTTCAAGTTATTTTCCTACCTTTGAAGCAACTCGATTATAACAGAAAATGAACTTTAATACTCCGTAAATATTGACCTGAACCCTGTGAATATGAAATGAGTAATTGTGACACGTAATAATCGATACTCGCCAGCAATCCTCACTGTCGAGCAGAGTCGATAGTTTCCATATGCATTATGACATTTTATTCTGCGCATGCTTCTCGTGTCAACATATGCTGGAGGGTGATAATTTTGCATTACAATTACTCATTGCATATTCGACAGGCTCAGGTCAATATTTACGGAGTATACCATGTTCGACATAACTTATGCAGCATTAACGTTCAAAGAACAACCACATCCTCCATACAATAGCACTGAACGCTGGTGCCATTATTTGCCGAAAAATTGTTTTCAACAAAAATAATGTAGTTTTAATCTATATGTAACAATGAATAAAAAATATAACAAAATGATATATCAACTTATCAAAACAGAAATGTATGAACTATATAACGGATTTCTTGCTGAAAAAAACAAAGACATAAAAGATCCCATGTCATCATGCACATAAAATAAACACCTTCCAAACGACATACCGGGTAATTTAAAGCTGTCTAAGAAATTAGGGAGTTACATGTTAAGAACACAATCTGAAAGTTTTAGCATACAAAACAACGGGTTGGTCATCACTAAATAGCATTGATTTCTTTTTATGTTGTAGCTTTCAATGTTTTAGACTTTCTTTAATATGGTAATCAAAACAAGAATTTGTTTTTGTTTTTTGGTGGGGGATAAGAAAGACAATTTGAAAATTCATGACTTCTATGCTGTATTAGGTTTATTTTTTGCATTATTGAATAATGTGAACAGCGCCTGCAAAAACCATACCTTTGGATAAGTGCGACGCTGTTGAAATTGCATACAAACAGTTAACTCTATATGCACTTACATCAGTATTGCACTTATCTCGACAGAAAAAAACATTGATAACAATCACGGTGTATAATCACGGCGCATTCACGCGACTTAGAATTTCCGATAATCTTCAATAACTTTGTCAATACTTGACCAATTTGAATTCGGTTTGAAGCAGAGAAGGTCGAAAAATGTCAAGAATAACTGGACGTGGTGGATTTTTACAAAATCGACTGATTAAAAAGTTATTGAAGTCTTCAATTAATAATTTTTTTACCCATTAATATTTTACAAATCCAACATTTAAATCTAACGCGTGACGTCTGGCCACCTTCTCTGCTTCAAATCGAATTCAAATCGGTCCCGTATTAACAAAATTATTGACAATTTTCTGAAATTGTTGCATCACGTGATTATCCACCGTGACAATTACATGAGAGAATAAAATGTATACATGTCTATTTAACCTTGATTCTAACTTTTTGTTCTTTTGGTGATGGTTTCTGAGACTGGTTGGACAATCTGCTATCACCTCTCGCTGGCATGTCCATGGATGATGCTCTGCTCGTCTTTCTCTTGTTTAACCCTGAAGAACAGACGAAACATGATCTTGTAAATCACCAGTTTCGATGTTTCTATTAGAAATACTGTGTGATAACAAACATTCTCTTCCTTGCTATTTACACTGGTGGTGAACTCGGCCAAAGCGAGGGACTTTTTTCACTACAACAAGGTACAGATATTTTGCGTTTAAGTGTGAGTTTAAAGATCTGATTGGATAGTTTTTCTGCTAACAATGAATTTGTTCTAAAAATTGACAGGGTTTACCGATATGTATTGACAAACCGTCTGTGTTGCTATAAAATCTCGAAACTACGACTTTCTCGAAGCCTTAGTTACAATATTTTATAACAACATCGACGGAATACTATGATCGCGAAAAAACGTCCCGCGCTTTGGCCGAGTTCACCACCAGTGATGTAATATTCAGTTACATAGTTTTTATTTTGCATGAAGTAGGCTGTAGCTAATAAGACGATACAGGGTGATTTTCCTCTTTTCATATGATTCATTTGAAAATACATGTACTTGATTTTTTCCCTTATGTATATCATATCTAATGTTAAGATAGAAACATACTAATTCTTCTTAGGCATACACTAGTTTTCGTGAAGACAAGCCCTTTAGCATATATACTACTCAAAGTTTGCTAAGCACCAAAAGTTTTGGTGTTAATATTTCTGGTGCAAATCTAATATCCAATGGAAAAATCTATTTGTTGATTGCTTTAATGTATTTGATACACGAATCAAAGAACTTTGTACTTTACTCACCATTTTCAAGTGTATTGTGAGGAGGAAAAGAAACGATCCCATGAAAATGAGATGGTGCCTGTAAATGGGTGGGGTAAACTTTTTTTTTATTTCTTGTCTAAAACGATTTTGTTGATGCTTTTTGTTTGACCAGGAACTTTATGGAGTACAATGATAGTCTTAAACCACACGGCAATGGTGTCACGTGATCTTTAACAGTTCTTTAACCAATTAAACATTTATCTGGGACCGAGTTGGCTTCTTCATACACATGATCCCATACAACGTTTTGGTTATGCAATTTTGCATGAAATATTGATCTATGGATTACACTAGACGTACGTACAACTGTTTACGTCTAGAGAATCAAAGATTCGGCCAATACTAGTGATAAACTCCCTTTCCCTAGGGGTAGAAATTGAGGATATCGCTTATTTTTAATGCCCATCGTTCATTCAAACGATTTTGTCTCTCACGATTTCAGCAATTAAACACATCCCAGTACCTATAGTTTCACAAAAGTGCATTGGGTGCGTCATACCATGCCCTTTGAGGACCTAAACTACGACTGTCTTTTTCTTTGCTGATGTCTTTGTACACCACATTCTAGCGACATCCGAAAAATGCATTCTTGACATTTTAGGTGCTTTAAACTTTGAAAGCTGTCTAGTATGAACGCAATTACGGTCACTGGTGTAGTCAGTTGCCATTCCACTGGTTTTTGCAACTAGCACGGACTACACAATTCGCCCAGTGTACCAATAGTGATTTTGCTGTCGATCAATGATGTGATACAGACCACACGAGGGTCGACAAAACAAATGTCTGTATTTCTTTATTTCACATTACCTTCGAAGAGCCCTCTAGTGACTGCTTTGTCGCTACACTGTTCTAAGAAACAGTATGGAGGCCATTAGAGAGGTTTACCAGGCCAGACAAGCTACTGTAGGACTTTGGTTATGAAATTTCGACGCCGGGAGACTACGTGGCTTACCTTTGACTTTGTACATGAATTTAAACAGTTTCGGAAGGGTTTTTAAGAAAGATGCATGCCATTTGAATGCTACCAAGAATCGATATGGCGATTTTAAACGTGCCGAGACAATAAATTACCCCACCCACCTTTAAGGTGCTACGCATCTGAATTTGGGAACAGAACTACCTTGCCAAGCAGTTATGTGGTTTCCTTGATCTTAAACATGATATCGAGGTACAAAAAGGTGAACATTTAGGTTCAGAAAAAAATATGGAACACGACTCCATCTCTAGTAAGTCCCTTCATTTCGCGGGTTCTCCTCTTTCCATCCAAATTTCAACTGCTTCGACAGAACTAAATGTGTTGAAATTTATTCAGTTATCTTGAAGATGCAGTAGACTTACACATCACATAAATTTGATAAGAAAATGCGTTAAAGAAAGAAAATATCAACATTTAAATTTTTGGTGCTTAGCAAACTTTGAGTAGTATATATATAATCTATCATAGTTACAGATACGCAATTTTCTTCTCTGTATGTACTATGTCAGTGCTTGACTGTGGATTGAAAGACTTAAACATCTCCTCACCTAGTGATTTAACAACTATTAAGAACTTTGAGAAAATGAACAATTATTGATTATTTCACAGTCATGAATAAAACAAGATGCCACTTTATAATCGTTTTCTTTTCTTATTGTTCCGCTAACCTATATTTATGGAAAACTAACAAGATATACGAATATGAAAAGACATTTGTTTCTTGTTTCTTCAAGAACATAACATGACCTAGTTAAACTGACATAGAATGTTACCCGCAGAGATTTCAAAAGCAGAACAAAGAAAAATAATCCTTGCCAATCACGCTTTATTATAGAAATTCCAGCTGCTTAATCTTTTCCATGACAACGATTTCTGCTGGTCCCAATTAAAGTGAATGTAGATGAAAAAATGTGAAAACGAGGTATTTATGTTTTAGCTCAGAAGTAATCCTTTCAGATTTTTCTATCATTCAGAATCAGAAACTGTTCAACAATGAGTGAAATTAACCCTTTTCCAAAAGACAAAATTCATGATGTCCCAATTTGAATAGAGAAAATTATAAAATATTTATTGACAACAGTACATGTAGGATTTTGGGTACTTTCAAGAGGAATTAATCCAAGTTGTAAGAACTCGTTTATTAGTGTAAAATAAATATGTTTAAACTATTAGAGTACAATATAGCTCAGAAAATATTGAAGCAAAAGAAGGAAATGGTGATTTTCAGCAATCTCTAATTTTGTCTCAATGTTTTCTTGACAAGCCTCTTATAAAAGGGACGCTAGAGCCATGACTTGTTTGAGAAAGGGCTAATCTTTACAAATGGTGTCAGTATTGCACGAAAATGAAGGGTAATAGGATTTCAGACTATCCTTGAAAGAAAGATTGAAACAGATTAAGTACGGTTGACATAATGTTAGTTAAAACGAACATCTTGTGTGGTATAAAAGCCTCAATAAAAGGCAGCCATTAACCAATGTATTTGAGCAGGAAATGCATAATGGGGCCGTATAATCGTGTTTTGTCTGAACTGCACAATGTTTGGCCTCTATTGGCCTTTTATAACAAGTCAGATTGCTTTACCTTTTATCTCCACAATGAATGACGCGTATTGCTCTTGCATCAGAATATGGTATACATACTAAACAATAGTGCCATCGTCACAATATACGCCGCCACTTATAAAACTTGAGACCAAAAAAAAAAAGATTGAAGGGGGCAAAAATCAATGAACCATAAAATCCTTACTTTCATGCACATCTACCAATTAAGGTAATAACATCCACCAAGTTTCAGCCCCAGAGACTAAGTTTTAAGGGGGCATAACTCTGGAAAAAAATCAATGAACCATAAAATCTTTCCTTCATGCACATCTACCAATTGAGGTGATAACATTGAACAAGTGACATTAAGATCCAGCCAGAAACTTAGGAGGAGTTGCGTTGACAAGGCTGCAATTTCAATAAGCCCCAGAGACTAAGATTGAAGGGGGCATAACTCTGGCAAAAATCAATGAACCATAAAATCCTTCCTTCATGCACATCTACCAATTAAGGTTATAACATTGACCAAGTTTCATTAAGATCCAGCCAGAAACTTAGGAGAAGTTGTGTTGACAAGCCTGCAATTTCAATAAGCCCCAGAGACTAAGTTTTTAAGGGGCATAACTCAGGCAAAAATCAATGAACCATAAAATCCTTCATGCACATCTACCAATTGAGGTGATAACATTGACCAAGTTTCATTAAGATCCAGCCAGAAACTTAGGAGGAGTTGCGTTGACAAGGCTGCAATTTCAATAAGCCCCAGAGACTAAATTTTTAAGGGGCATAACTCAGGCAAAAATCGACGAACCATAAAATCCTTCCTTCATGCAAATCTACCAATTGAGGTGATAACATTGACCAAGTTTCATTAAAATCCAGCCAGAAACTTAGGAGGAGTTGCGTTGACAAGGCTGCAATTTCATAGCTCCAGAGACTAAGTTTTTAAGGGGCATAACTCAGGCAAAAATCGACGAACCATAAAACCTTCCTTCATGCACATCTACCAATTGAGGTGATAACATTGACCAAGTTTCAAGAAGATCCAGCCAGAAACTTAGGAGGAGTTGCGTTGACAAGAAAAGTGGACGGACGTACGGACGGATGGACGGATGGACGGACGGATGGATGGACGGACGGACAGACGGAGAAGATGACGCCAATATACGTCCGCCTCCGGCGGCGTATAACAAACACCAATAACTCACTCGAATGAATCATTCTTAAGATACAATGAATGCGAGTTCTATCTTGAAAAACTTCATAAAAATCTGAAGAATATTGAAACATTTTAATAGTCCCTAGTAGACGTTGTAGTGCATTATAAAAGATTATTATGTCTTATCCCTTGTTTACATATCTCAAATTAAGCATGGAACAAAGTATGAATGCTCCAAAATGATTTTTTCAAATGGCTTTGATCCATGACACATAGATCTTGGCATCAAAAAATATACCTACATTCAGCGTGCTAACCTTTTGACATTTTTATGTAAAATGTTAGATTTCCATATTAAGTTGTGCAGACAGACAGGCAGTCAATGGTCCTGCATCTTACGATGTGGGGGCATAAAAGAAAATATATCATTTTCAAAAGTAAGAATGTGACAGACGTGCACAGTTCTTATTGCTTGAAGAGCAAATTCATTTTTTGCCCTACACTTGAAGAGTCACATATACAAATATATACATGTGATGCATTATAACATTGACAGGAAATCATCCCTACATGTACTTGTGTGTATGGAACATGTCATACAAATGTTGGTGGTGCTCAAGGGACCCCTATGTTTTATTGAAAAAGTTTTAACAGAACTTTTGTATATCTATATCTAGAGCACAAGTTACATTTTAACTCATTTTTAGAAAATAATTTCAGTTTCTTAATGTCTGTACAATCATGTGTTTATCAAATAACACTTCCATCTGAGGTTTTATAGGAAGACATAGAATCTAACAGAATCACCTGTTTGAATTTACCGGATGTCCACACAGACTTGAGAAAAAAGTGAACAGAATTTATTCAATCTCAGCGCTATGTCATGACTTATACCAGGAGAAGTTCGCCCTGTGTGCTGTTGTGAGATGTCATGGAAAGGGACACTTGTGTAATCCTCAATTTGTCTGGTCGGCTTTACAGGATAACAAGCCCATTATTGTAGATCTGCACTATAAATAGAGCCATTAAGAACACTTAGGTAACATCACTAGACAAATCTCTTACACTCACAGACCTGTATATTGTCAGAGGACACCCAGTAAAAAACAAGTATCTGGTGTTGTATGCAACACATAAAGTCCCCTACCGGCTTCACATTGACTCAATATGGTAATCAATAATAGATTAAGATGAATAAGTTATTGCAGGATCCATTTTTTGCCATATTTTCACTATTTCCCTTACCATAGCAACCACACTTTTCGTCAAAGAACAAAGATAAAATGATGTGCATAATCTACACATTGCCATCTAGTCATATACCAAGTCTCATCAAATTAGCTTGCTTACTTATTAACTTATCGCAGGATCCAATATTTTTTGCCATATTTTCACTATTTCCGTAACCATAGCAACAACAATTTTAGTCTAAAAACAAAAATAAAATGATGTGCATAATCTACACATTGCCATATAGTCATATACCAAGTCTCATCAAACTAGCTTGCTTAGTTATTATCTTATCGCAGGATCCCATTTTTGGCCATATTTTCACTATTTCTGTAACCATAGCAACCTCAATTTAAGTCGAAAAACAAAAATAAAATGATGTGCATAATTTACACATTGCCATCTAGTCATATACCAACTTTCATCAAAAACGCTTGCTTAATTATTAAGTTATCGCGGGATCCAGATTTGAGCGGACAGACGGATGGACGGACAGACGGACGGACAGACGGACGGACAGACGGACGGAGGGCAAACCTATAGTCCCCTCCGGTGTGAACACCGGTAGGGAACTAGTAAAACAAGAGGGCTAGGATGGCACTATATAGCTCATCTAGACTTATATTACTTGTAAGTTCAGAGTAACTAGAGAATTTAATCTTTTTAGAGTAATGATAGGCCTTATTGTTTAGGAGAAGAGCTGTTAATTAAATGTTGAAGGATGCACAATGACAAGCTTTAATATATGTACAGTCAACCTAGTCCCTAGGAATACATGTAAATATTATATATATTATATACATGTAATGAGGATGTGTATTTAATACTTACAATATTTAGTTGTTAATTAAAGAGGATATTATCAAATAAATCAAAAGTGATTATTTACATGTATAACTCCACCAGCCAAATTTGAAAGTGACGTATGATTGTGTTTATCGTTTACAACCGATCAACCTGTTCATCCATCACATGCACATTGTAAACAGTACAAATGAGAAGAGTTAATTGGTTTAGAAACAGTAAACACAAAACTACATCACTGTCAAATTTTGCTTGTGGATTTATATGTCTACATTACACCAATTGTTTAGTTATTATATATTGATACATTTTGTTACACAGCAATTACAAGAGGGCAAGAATGGCCCTATATTGCTCATCTGACTCTTTTGCTTTAAATCTGACATTTAATGCAGTATTCCCATACCTCTCCATAGGTCCTGGTCATTGGAAAAAAGTTATGGGTCAATATGTTCTGCAGTTGGAGCACAGAAATGGATTTAAATAAAGACCATATATGTAACCCAACAAGAGGCCCAAGAGGGCCAGAATCGCTCCACTGGCTAATTAATTGAAAGAATTATCTAATGATTTCTTGTAAACCTCCGGCTGCCATACCCTTTTTTTCTGACAAAGTTTAGTCAGAATTGACTCAATGGTTGACTCCAAGAGAATTATTTTGCAATATCTGTAAGTCCGATAAACCCCTACCTACCACATCCACACTTATGGAGCAATCAAAATGTCATGAACAATTTTAGTAAAGGGCCACCTTCGGAACATTTCTATTAATTTTGGTCTTAACTAGCCCAATGGTTTATATTTTAAAGAATTATTTTATGATTTCTCAAAGTCTGATAAGCCCCACCCTGGCAAACCCACATAAATTGTTCTTGCGTCATTTAAGTAAAGGGGCCACAAAAAATACTTTTAAAAAGTTTGGACTAAATTGACCCATTGGTTGATTTTTAAAAAATCATTTCGTGATTTCCCAAGTCTGATAAGCCCCGCCCTGCCATGCCCACATTTATAGACAAAACCACCCAAGGAACATTTATGCCAAAATATATCTAAATTGGCCCTCTGGTTGATTTTTAAAGAATTATTTTGTGATTTCTTTAAGTCTGATAAGCCCCGCCCTGCCACGCCCACATTTATGAACCAATCAAAATTTTACAGACAATTTAGATAACGGTCCACCAAAGTTACATTTGAGCCAAGTTTGGTCAAGATTGGCCCTCTGGTTGATTTTTAAAGAATAATTTTGCGATTTCTCCAAGTCTAAAAAGCTACGCCCTGCCAAGCCCACATTTATGGACCAATCAAAATTTTACAGACAATTTAGATAAAAGTCCACCCCAAGGTATATTTCTGCCAAGTTTGGTCAAGATTGACCCTCTGGTTGATTTTTAAAGAATTATTTTGTGATTTCTCAAAGTCTGATAAGCCCCGCCCTGCCACGCCCACTTTTATGGACCAATCAAAATTCTTTTCGCAATTTAAGTGAAGCACCACCCAAGGAACATTTCTGCCAAGTTTGAACAAAATTGGCCCACTGGTTTGAGAGAAGAAAATTTTTAAAGAAAAGTGGAGCTAAAACCATAAGAGACTTTCATGGGTAAAGGACAATAACTGTGTAAAGTTTCATGATCCTAGGTCAAACAGTTTCTCTAAGTCTGATAAGCCCTTCCAGGCCCACATTTTTTACAAATCTAAAAACCTGTAACCAAATGTTGAAAAGAATCATTAAAGAAATATTCCTGCCAAGTTTGGATCAAATTGAACCTATGATTGATTTTAAAAGAATTTTCTCATTATTTATCTAAATCCGATAAGCCCCCCTTTGCCTCACCCACATTTTTTGACGGATAAAAAAGGTACAAACAGGTTTTGAAAAATCGTCATGCAAGGAATATTTGTGCCAAGTTTGGCTCAAATTAGCCCAATGGTTAAGGAGAAGAAGATTTTTGAAGAACTATCTAACAATTTCTCTAAGTAGGATAAGCCCCGCCCTACCACTCCCACATATTTTTACAAATCTAAAAATTTATTAACAAAACTCAATGTTGTTAAGGGTCACTCAACGAACTTTCCTGCCCAAATTGGCCCAATGGTTGAATTTTAAAGGAATTTCTTATGATTTCTCTAAACCCGATAAGCCCTGCCCTACCATGACCACATTTTTTGAAAAATCAGAAATTTGCGAACAAGTTTTGAAAAGGGTCATGCAAGAAAGATTTCTGCCAAGTTTGAATCAAATTGGCCCAATGGTTAAGGAGTAGAAGATTTGTGAAGAGTTATCTAACAATTCGGATAAGCCCGGATAAAAATTTATGAATAAATGATGAAAAGGGCCACTCAAGGAAGATTTCTGCCAAGTTTGGTTTAAACTGGCCCAACGGTTGATTTTTAAAGAATTTTCTTATAATCCGATAAGCCCCTCCCCTGCCATGCCAACATTTTTTGACGAATCAAAAATTTGCAAACAAGGTTTAAAAAGGGTCACCTAAGGAGCATTCCTGCCAAGTTTGGTCAGGATTGACCAAGTGGTTTAAGCGAAGAAGATTTTTAAAGAAATTGTGAACGGACGGACAGATGGACACAGACAGACGGACTGACGACAGACGGTGAGTGACCACAATAGCTCACTATGAGTACTTCCTGCTCAGCTCAGGTGAGCAAATAAAACTAATGTTTACTTCTAGTATTGTAAATTGCATTAAGATATGAGCAAGTATCTGAAAAGGGGGGCTGATGGCATTTAAGACCTCATTTTATTCTACATAATTTCTTTCTAAAAGTCCAACCCTAATGAGATTCACACACATTGGAATTTTTGGTGTAACAGCGTTAACATTCCGTTACACATCCGAATCTATTTAGGTGACATCGTAAACATTTGGCGGTGGAATGTTCCACCACAGCATGTTTACGACGTCACCCTAATAATTCTGACGTCATGTGAATCTTACTAGGGGTTGAATACCTTAACATTCTACAAAGAGTCGCCACAGGTGAAATAGAAGTTTGCACAGACTAATCTGGATCCCAAGCGGTCCTAAAGGCCAAAATGGCTCTTTTTCTAGATCTTGGCTCATTTATAAAAATTGTTTATTGGTCTTAAGCCATGCAATATCCTGTTGACATGATACATAAAAACTTTGAAATGGTTGTATACTTAAAAGGTTAAATCATTCTTTGAACTATGTAAAAAATTGGATTGTATGGAGTTTTACGTCCCATTCAACAGCTAAGGTCATATGGAGACAGGACCTCGGTTTAAAGTCTCATCCGAAAGACTGAAGAAGCGGGTGATGGAACCAGCGACCCCTGTGTATCAAGTCCAGCGTGTTACAACTGCACCACCTCCGCCACACTATGTAAACAAGAGATGTTTGTAAAACATATATGCCCCCTCAAGGGTGTACATTTGATGTAAGTCAAAGTCCAAGGTCAAGTTAACAAGGTCCAAGGTCATGGTCAAATATGAAAGGTCTTGGTAGGAGGTGTCTATGTGTGAAATATCAAGGCTGTATACATAAAAGTAAAATGAAATATAGGCCAGGTTAAAGTTTTTAAAAGTAGGCCAAATGCCAAAGTCAAGGTCATGGTCAAATGTGAAAGGTCTTGGTTGGAGGTGTCCATGTATAAAATATCAAGGCTGTATGTGTAAAGGGACATGATATGATACATGCCTGGTTTAAGTTTTTTTTAAAAGTAGGTCAAACTCCAAGGTCAAGGTTGCAATATTCAAGGTCATGGTCAAATGTGAAAGGTCCTGGTAGGAGGTGTCTATGTGTGAAATATCAAGGCTGTAGGTGTAATAAGATATAAGATAAAGGCTAGGTTAAAGATTTCTAAAAGTATGTAAAAATCAAAGGTCAAGGTCACACAGGTCAAGGTCATGGTCAAACGTGAAAGGTCTTGGTAGTAGGTGTCCATGTGAATAAAATATCGAGACTGTATAGGTAACAGGACACGAGATATAGGCCTAGTTTAAGTTTTTTCAAAATTAGGTCAAACTCCAAGGTCAAGGTCCAAGGTCATGGTCAAAATTGAAATGTCTTGGTTGGAAATGACCACGTGTGAAATATCAAGGCTGTATGTGTAAAATTACATGAAATATAGGCCAGGTTAATGTATTATAGAAGTAGGTCAAACACCAAGGTCAAGGTCACAAGGTCCAAGGTCATGGTCAAATGTGAAAGGTCTTGGTCGTAGGTGTCCATGTGAATAAAATATCGAGACTGTATAGGTAACAGGACACGAGATATAGGCCTAGTTTAAGTTTTTTTAAAATTAGGTCAAACTCCAAGGTCAAGGTCCAAGGTCATGGTCAAAATTGAAATGTCTTGGTTGGAAGTGACCACGTGTGAAATATCAAGGCTGTATGTGTAAAATTACATGAAATATAGGCCAGGTTAATGTATTATAGAAGTAGGTCAAACACAAAGGTCAAGGTCACAAGGTCCAAGGTCATGGTCAAATGTGAAAGGTCTTGGTCGTAGGTGTCCATGTGTCAAATATCAAGGCTGTATGTGTAAAATGACATGAAATATAGGCCAGGTTAATGTATCATAGAAGTAGGTCAAAGTCCAAGGTCAGGGTCACAAGGTCCAAGGTCATAGTCATATGTGATAGGTCTTGGTCGGTGGTTTCCATGTGTCAAATATCAAGGCTGTATGTGTAAAAGGACATGATATATCGGCCAGGTTAAAGTTTTTAAAAAGTAGGTCAAACTCCTGGGTCAAGGTCACAAGGTCCAAGGTCATGGTCAATTGTGAAAGGTCTTGGTAGGAGGTGTCCATGTGTGAAATATCAGGGCTGTATGTGTAATAGGTCATGAGATATATGCCCGGTTTATTTTTTTTAAAGTAGGTCAAACTCCAAGGTCAAGGTCACCGGGTCCAAGGTCATGGTCAATTGTGAAATGTCTTGGTAGGAGGTGTCCATATGTGAAATATCAAGGCTGTATGTGTAATAGGTCATGAGATATATGCCCGGTTTAATTTTTTTTAAAAGTAGGTCAAACTCCAAGGTCAAGGTCACAAGGTCATGGTCAAATGTGAACGATGTTGATAGGAGGTATCTATGTGTGAGATACCAAGCCTGTATGTGTAAAAAGACATGAGATATAGGCAATTTTAAGAATTAAGTGTAAATTCAACAAAGGGCAATAACTCCAAGAATTTCATCGGCAGGGTTATGGTTACTGTGCACTGCACCTCTCCATAATGAAATATATCCACCTGTAAAGTTTCATTATTCTACCTTACATACTTTTTGAGTTGTGCTCCAGACAAGAATCAAGTTATAAAATCAACAAAGGGCAATAACTCCAAGATTTTGATCACCAGAGTTACAGTTCTTGTACACTGCACCTCTCCATAATTATTAAACCACATTTATATAGCACCCTTATCATAAATATATGTATGTTCAAAGGTGCTTTAATGAGATCTTTCCACCTGTAAAGTTTCATGATTCTACCTAACATACTTTTTCAGTTATGCCCCGGACAAGAATCAAGGTTGAAAATCAACAAAGGGCAATAACTCCAAAAATTTGATCGGCAGAGTTACGGTTCTTGTGCACTGCACCTCTCCACAATGAGATCTATCCACCTGTTAAGTTTCATGATTCTACCTTCATTACTTTTTGAGTTATGCTCCGGACAAGAATCAAGTTACAAAATCAACAAAGGGCAATAACTCCAAAATTTTTATCAGCAGAGTTACAGTTCTTTTGCACTGCACCTCTCCACAATGAGATCTATTTACCTGTAAAGTTTCATGATTCTACCTTACATACTTTTTGAGTTATGCTCCGGACAAAAATCAAATTATAAAATCAACAAAGGGCAATAACTCAAAAAATTTGATCGGCAGAGTTACAGTTCTTGTGCACTGCACCTCTCCATAATGAGATCTATCCACCTGTAAAGTTTCATGATTCTACCTTTAATACTTTTTGAGTTATGCTCCGGACAAGATTTGGTCTACGGACAGACCGACGGACCGACGGACCTACCGACTGACCGACCGACACTTGCAAAACAATATACCCCCTTTTACTTCGAAAGGGGGCATAAAAAGGATGTGTTCTATATCTTATAGGACACTGTTAAACCATAAATATTAACATAAAATTTTCAGATTTAAAAAATAATCTTAAATTCTATTTGAATTTAAATATTGGCCATTATATTTCTACTGTGAATAAGAGCTTTTGTGTTTAACCAAGTATACAAAATAAATATTTTTAACTTCATAAATGGTTTTCTTATAAATAAGAGAATAAATTTAATGCTAGCCATTATTATCCTCACAAATTTCCTATAAAAATTAATAACAAAAAATCACCAATATTATAATAAATTTACGAATAAATTCATAATTAATCATGGTTACACAAGTATTAAACTAGAAAGCCCTGGAGGGCTTGAGTCGCTCCACAGGCCTGGATTTCTTGTAAGATGAAGTCAAAGTTTTGACTACATTTTTCAATACTTGTGGTTCTTAGAGCAAAAAAACAAATTAAAAAGCAGCAATCACATTGTCAAAGCGAAAAGAAGGTAATTGACTGACTAATATTTGGGGGATGTAAGAGTGATATCAAATTTGAAAACTGTATAATTTTGCCAAATTCAAAGGCACATAATTCTGTATGTGAGTAAAAAACTGAAATTTTGTCAATTTCAAGGGCACATAACTCAGATTGTAACATTGTGATCATCCTGAAAATTACACATAAGCAAAATCTTGTTGTCAACAAAATTTAATTACAGTATCATCTTGATTGGTCAACATTAATGGATGCTAGAGTGAAAACAAAGTCAAAAATGGCAATATTGTCAAATTCAAGGGCACATTACTCATGATGTAAGATTCTGATCAAGCTGAAAATTACATCCAAGCAGGATATTATGCTTATATTTATTCTGTCCAAGTTTTGTCTTGATTTGTCAATATTTGGAGAGTTTAGAGTAACAAGAGAACTATGATGGTCCTTGATCGCTCACCTTAACCTAGATAGAATAAAAGTCCCAATATTGTCAAGTTCATGAGCACATGAGATCATGATCCAGCTGAAAACTGCATTCATATTCTTGAATGATCAATATTTGTGGCTGTTACAGTAAAACCAAATTGGAAAAAATAACAATTTTGTCACAGTCAAGGGCCTGGGCACATAACTCTGTTCTGATAAAAATATTCTCATCAACATTATGTCCAAGTTTTTTTTCACTGGTCAATATTTATTGCTGTTCTAGCGAAAACAAAGACGAAAACGGCAATTTTCTCACCCTCAAGGGCACACAACTCTGGTTTTTCTAGTCCTATCAATCTGAAAAATTAAAAAAAATTAAGATCTTATGGTCACCAACATTGTGATCAAGTTGTGTCTTGATTGGTCAATATTTGTGTTTGTTAGAGTGAAAATAAAGATGAAAACGGTAATTTAATGAAATTCAAGGGCCAACAACTCTGGTTTCTCTCGTCCAATCGAGCTGAAAATTTAAGTCATGCAGGATTTAATAGTCACCAACATTGTAGCCAAGTTTTGTCTTGTTTGGTCAATAAATGTAGATGCTACAGTGTAAACAAAGTCGAAAATGGAAATTTTGTCAAATTGAAGGGCACATAACTCCAGACTTCCTGCTCCGATCACACTGAAAATCGATCTCAATTAAGATCTTATAGTAACCAACATTGTGGCCAAGTATTGTGTTGATAGGTCAATATTTGTAGATGCTAGAGTGTTAACAAAGTCAAAACTAGCCATTTTTGACATTCAATGTGGACAGACGGACGGACAGACGCTGACGGACAAAAAGCGACAACAATAGCTCACCTTGAGCACTTCGTGCTCAGGTGAGCTAAAAATAGTCAAAATCAGCTATTTTTGACATTCAAGGGCAGATAACTCAGGTTATTCTAATTCAATTCAAATTGTTTTGAAAGCATCTGAGAAAGGTTCACCCAAGGATCATTCATGCGAAGTTCGGTTGATTTCCATCAAGTAGTTTTTGAGAAGAAGATTTTTAAAGAAAAGGTTTACAGACACACGCACACACGCACGCACGACGGACACACCGCCATGACAATAGCCCACTGGACAGAAAGGCCAGTGGAGCTAAAAAGGTTACACAGATGAAATATATTCCAAACAAACATGATAATAGGGTAATAATAAACCAATAAAACTTCTAAATTGTTAAAACTAAACAATTAATTGTACATGTTGTTTGTAAATCATATACATATAGAATTAATCATGTGACTTGCAATGCTAAATTTCATTTTGCGGTCAACAATGAAGAATTAATGTCTTCTGTTGTAAATATCTTCAGTATACCAAGTAGCACATCATCATCTTTGCCTTTTTGTCCACACAGTACATTTTGGGCCAGTCTTACATTTTGGCATTTGGATTTAGTTATTAAATAATAAATGACAAAGGTTGTTAAACCCTGTGGTATCTACAAAACTCGATTTAGCTTCAGCAAGTCACAACAATACAAATATGTCACCATATGAAACTGGTTCCTATGTCATTGTTGTTTAATGTACACTCCGGACCTCGCTTTCTAAAATGCCGAATTAATGTATGAAGATAACAGAAGAAATTTAAGCAATTTTAACATTATGCATGCCAAAATCATGGCACAATATATATTTATGCTACTACTTAGAATGTCCTAAATGGAACATTTCTTACATTACACTGCTCATAAAAACTAACGGATCAGAATTTCTGCTTTTGATAGCCTGTATTTCTGTCTATAAATGCCATATTGCATAAACCTTAATTAACCTCTTCTTTTTTAAGACCTAATTCATTTGCCACAACAGGGCTTATTTCTGCCTTGAGCCTTTGCACATATGGTGGCAGTGATGCTATACTGACAACTGCAAGACCACCGTAATGTTTATCTCCTATAGGCAAAGTTTTGGGACAAAACTTCTCAGAGGTGTAAATAATGTAGGCCCTACCAATTTTGCTAAATATCAAGTTGACAATCAGACTGTTGAACAGATTTTTGTAATAATGTAAAGCAGGAAGTAAACACATGTCATTGCACGCTTAACCTTTTTCCAAACAAGACCCGGTTTTGACATGTCATGTAGAAATAGCTTTGGAAAATATTGAGGCAAAAGAAGAAACTGCTGATTACAGCAGTTTCTCCTTTTGCCTCAACATTTTCTGTGCTAAAACATACACAAATCCCATCTTTGTTAAAAAGGCAATATGTTGTCTGCAGGAGCTGTCAAATTTGACCACCCGAATTTTTGCTGTGTGGTATTAAAGGGTTAACCCTTTCCCAAACAGCCAAATTTTAGGGTGATCCACTTCAAAAACTGCCAAAAATGACAAAATTGAAGTTATAAAAGATTGAATTTGTGTAAAATATGGCACAGAAAATATTGAGACAAAAGGAGAAACTGCTGGTTATCAGCAGTTTCTGCTTTTGTTTCAATGTTTTCCCAAGCCTTTTCTATTCGGGACGTCAAAACCAGGTCTTGTTTGGGAAAGGGTTAAGCTGTGCATCAGTAGTTTGTTTCTGACCTAAGCCTTTGTACTCTACATGAGCTTGTAGCTTTGGTTGATCATTTTCAGACAATTTAATGCACTGGTACCTACTTTTTAATGAAGCAACATATTTATATTTAACCTTTTCCCAAACAAGAACTTGTTTTGACCTCTCTACGGAAAAAGGCATGGGGAACATTGAGACAAGAAGCATATTTTCAGGACAATAACAAGCCAAATTTCTTCATTCATCATCATCCTCAACAGTTTTAAAATTGATCCATCCTAAAATTTTGTAATTTGGGAAAGGGTACAAATAATCTAACATGATTTTTGTTGTTACTTACCTAATATACTATCTTCACTTGGTCCTTGAGTTTTCCTGAAAGTTTGTAATTTATCTAAATAAAATTTCAGCCATTGATGTTATGTGATGTACATTTTCATTTCACACTTTCAAAGACAAAACCTGGCCTGATCCATTATGGAAAGATTTGCGAAAATATCAAGACAAAAGAAGAATATGTGGATAACCCATATTTTCTCCTTTCACTTAATATTTTTGCGCTAGATTATAAGCAATTTCCATCTTTATCATCATCCATTCCATTATGTGATTTGTGGTAGCTTTCAAAAGTTCAAATTTCTTGCCATCTGGAAGATGGTTAAGGACAGATCCTCCATTTATTTCCCACGGTAAGATTTTTTTTTATTTTTTCTGTACTGATATTTAAATATATAAGAAGTAAAAAAATTACTTAACAAGAGGACCATGATGGTCCTATATCGCTCACCTGAACCTAAATGATATGAGCAACACTTTTGTTCAATTCAATTAATATTTATTACTTTAAGACTGAACAAGAGCTGTCACTGTAAGATGACAATGCCCCCGACACCGCTTTGATTTTAAATTATGGCCAATCTATGTTCAAGGTCAAGGTCATCCAGGGGTCAAGGTCACCAAAGTATGTGCCTACAGAAAGGTAATGTACCAAGGAATGTTGTGGTAAAGTATGAAGCGAATATGTTAAGTAATAAGGAAGTTATGGCAAATGTTTAAGTTTTTGGACGGAATGACGGACGGACAGACAGACAGACGGACAGACAGACGGACGGACGGACAAGTCAAATTTATGATGCCTCCCTATCGGGGGCATAAAAAGAACTTATGGTCAATAAGGTTGTGAAAATCTAACTCATCCAAGATCTAAATTATGGTGCCAAACATTGTACAGGGCTCCAGATAAGAGGGGGTGGTGACTTTTCAAACTGCAATAATGCTGTCAGTGATCATCCAACCCTATGTTGTAGGTACTCATTTGTATCATCTCGTCGAGACGATTCAAATGAGTACCCACAACATAGGATTTGAAATAAAAAAAACAATGTTAGTATGTCTTCACCTCCACTTATCTGTAGCCCTGATTGTATCCAAGTTTTGTCTTGATTGATAAATAATTGTAGATTCTAGAGTATAAACAAGGTCGAAAACAGCCGAAAACAACAATTTTGTCAATTTCAAGGACACAAACCGCTCGACTTTCTGATCAGATCAGACTGAAAATCAATCTCATATGAGATCTTATGGTTCCCAACATTGTGTCCAAGTTTTGTATAGATTGATCAATAATTGTAGATTCTAGAATGTAAACAAGGTCGAAACCAGCCGAAAAATGGCAATTTTGTCAAATTCAAGGGCACATAACTCTCAACATTCTCGTCAGATCAGACTGAAAATCAAACTCATCCAAGATCTTATAGTCCCCAACATTGTGTTCAAGTTTTGTCTCGATTTATAAATAATTGTAGATTCTAGAGTATAAACAAGGTCGAAAACAGCCAAAAACAGCAATTTTATCAAATTCAAGGGCACATTACTCTTGACTTTCTAATCAGATCTAACTGAAAATCAAAGTTACCTGAGATCTTATAGTCTCCAACATTGTGTCCAAGATTTGTCTTGATTGGTCAATAATTGTAGATTCTAGTGTGTAAACAAAGTCGAAAACAGTAAAAAACAAAAATTTTGTCAAATTCAAGGGCACATAACTCCTGACTTTCTGATTAGATCAGACTGAAAATCAACCTAATCCCAGATCTTCTGGTCCAAAACATTGCATCCAAGTTTTGTCTTGATTGAATAATAATTGTAGATTCTAGAGCGTAAAAAAGGTTGAAAACAGCCGAAAATGGCTATTTTGTCAAATTCAAGGGCACGTAACTCTTGACTTTCAGATCAGATCAGACTGAAAATCAAACTCATCTGAGATCTTGAAGTCCCCAACATTGTGTCCAAGTTTTGTCTTGATTGACCCTTTCCCACACATTGGCGCTTTTGGATGCCCCACAAAATAAAGGCTTTGGAAAACATTGTGACAAACAATTTCTTCATTACCTACAATGTTTTCTACCAAGAAAGACCAAAAAATGTGAAATTTTGTTCAATGGAACTTGTCGTCTGCAACACCTATGATTTTGGACTAGGCTAAAATTTTGTTGTTTGGTAATGGGTAAATAAGAGTGTAAATCTATTTATATCCTCTATCAAACTAGATAACTCTACTTATACTGAAGTAAAGTAGTGTCAGAGTTCCTTCCCTTAGATTAACTTTTTTTTGAATACAGCAAAAAAGTTGCAATTTTGCCCAATTCAAGGGCACATAACTCTCATCTTTCTGGTCAGATCAGACTGAAAATTGACCTCATCCAAGATCTTATGGTCTCCAACATTATGTCCAAGTTTTATCTTGATTGATAAATAATTGTAGATGCTAGAGTGTAAACAAACTTAAAAACAGCATTTTTTGACATTCAAGGGCAGATAAATCCGCACTTTCTGGTCCGATCAGGCCCATAATCGAACTTGTCCGAGAACTTATGATCATACTTGTTTTGGCCAAGTTTGATCAAGATTGAGTAACTTTTGTGGATGCTAGATTGTAAACACCCCAAATGTTGACGGACGGACGGACGAACGGACGGACGGACGCCAGACAAAAAGTGACCACAATAACTCACCTCGAGCACTTCGTGCTCAGGTGAGCTAAAAACTATAGGTCACCAAGCGAATTAAAAAGTTATTGGATTTCAAGGGAGACTACGCTTGTCTAAAATTGCAAAAATGAGGTGTCACTTAAATACCCACAAAAAAGGTGTTCGAAATGACTAGCATTACATAAATAAGTCTTGATTGTGTTCAATATGTTTTATTCTGTATAAATGAGTATCAATTTGGGAAAATTTATTGATGATTTTGAAATTATTAGTAAATCATTCTTTCAAAAGTAGCTGAAATTAATCTTTTTTCGCAACGTTTCTGATGAAAAAAAAATATTCCAGTGGTAAGAATTTTTTCTTTTTTGGTATAGACATAGTGCTTGGTCATACCTACAAAAACAAACAAAGAAAAATATATCAAACCAAGCGTTTTTCTTAGTTATAAGTAAAATTTGTTTTACTTTTTGCAGCTCTGTCCGAAATTGTTTCACTACTTTTATCCATTTTCTTCCTTATTACCAGCTTTAGATAATAAAAAGTGTCATCTTTTGTGTCCATCTGAAGCGGACTAGCTCATAAAAACACCACTTTGCTTTTGTTGCTCCGTTTCCTATCGCTAACGCCACATGTTGAACGCGTAACAGAAAGTGAAATGTACCATCCGAGTACTATTACACTTTAATTGATCACACAGAGAAAATTGAAATAACCGAAAAGGGTCTTGTCATTTATCAACCAAACATTAACTAAATGTAAAAAATACATTTGCTGAAAAGGCCAATTACTGAAACAGCTTTATTTTCGTTATTTAGGATATGCGCAGTAAGTTGCGCAGTAACAACTGGAGGATCTGTCCTTAATTGAATGATAGAATAATAAATTAACTTTTGTCAAATGTTTTGTAGAAAATGTGTGCTTGGTGGGAAAACCATAAAAGAACACAATAATGCCATTGTAATCAGTAGTGGCTTCCTGCATAGACAACTATTTAAGTCTTTCCAAAACAAGAACTGGTTTTGACATCCCTTATAGAAATGGCTTGGAAAACATTGAGAAACAAGAGCTTCGCAAAGCGGCGCATATACGCCCGAGAGGGGCTTGTCAGTAAAATTGGCCATTTTTTCGATTCAAGGGCAGTTAATTCAAACATGAAAAGTTGTCAAAATTTATTTTGCACAACAAGACACAATAGAGATTCATTGTGGCTAGTTTGATTAAATTATGGTTGAAACTATAGGAGTTGCACACAGGAGAAAATGGACATTTTTGAGAAAATGGGCATTTTTTCTTAAATTCAAGGGCAGATAATTCAAGAACGAAAACAGTTATCTTAATTCTGTAAGTGGTGTGCACAACTAGACACTATGGAGATCCATTGTGGCAAGTTTGATCAAATTCTGATCAAAACTGTAGGAGGAGTTGCGCACACAAGAAATGCACACAGGAGAAAATGGACATTTTTGAGAAAATGGGCATTTTTTCTTAAATTCAAGGGCAGATAATTCAAGAACGAAAACAGTTATCTTAATTCTGTAAGCGGTGTGCACAACTAGACACTATGGAGATTCATTGTGGCAAGTTTGATCAAATTCTGATCAAAACTTTTAGGAGGAGTTGCGCACACAAGAAAATGGGCATTTTTTTATTCAAGGGCAGATAATTCAAGAACGAAAAGAGTTAATTAAATTCCGTAAGCGGGATGCACAACTAGACACCATGGAGATTCATTGTGGCAAGTTTGATCGAATTCCGATCACAACTGTAGGAGGAGTTGCGCACACAAGAAATTGCTAACGGACGGACGGACGGACAGACGGACAGACAGACAGACGAGCGGGGCCATAACATAATACGACCCTTCGAGCGTATAAAAAGAAGAAACTGCTGAGAACCAGCAGTTTCTCCTTTTGTCTCAATATTTTCTGAGCTTTTTTTTGTACACAAAATGTGTCCTTAATAACATTCAATTTGTCGCCAGCAGCAGCTTTCAAATGGGACCACCCTAAAATTTTGTGGTTTGGGAAAGGATTGATGTTGTCAATGGTCATCTTAACGCAATTTATTGCCATTATCACTAAGAAACTAATTTGTTTTGTGCACGACTTTGTCCAATAATGACCAACAGCGTGTGCTGGTGAAACAACTAAGCATCCTATAACAGTAAACACTGTTGCCAAAAATGTAACCTTAAACAAATATGGAACACACATGAAAAACAAGAGGGCCAAGATGGCCCTGTATCGCTCCACTGGCTTTTTTGAATTGAGAGGAGATTCATGCAAGTAGTTTTGGAGAAGAAGAATTTTTAAAGATTTTTCGAAAATTTAAATCAATTAATTAATTAAAATTCAAGTTCTACACAGAATTTATTTTTTTGAAGGAATTAAGAAGAGATTCATGCAAGGAACATTTCTGTAAAGTTTGCTTGAAATTGGTCCAGTAGTTTTGGAGAAGAAGAATTTTTAAAGATTTTTCGAAAAATTTAAATTAAGTAAATCAATTAAAATTCAAGTTCTACACAGAATTTATTTTTTTGAAGGAATTTAGAAGAGATTCATGCAAGGAACATTTCTGTAAAGTTTGCTTGAAATTGGTCCAGTAGTTTTGGAGAAGAAGATTTTTTAAAGATTTTTCGAAAATTTAAATCAATTAAATTAAATTTATTTTTTTGAAGGAATTAAGAAGAGATTCATGCAAGGAACATTTCTGTAAAGTTTGCTTGAAATTGGTCCAGTAGTTTTGGAGAAAAAGAATTTTTAAAGATTTTTCGAAAATTTAATTCCATTAAATTATATAAAAATTCAAGTTCTGCGCGGATTTTATTCTTTTGAAGGAATTTGGTAGAGATTCATGCAAGGAAGATTTCTGTGAAGTTTGGTTGAAATTGGTCCAGTAGTTTTGGAGAAGAAGAATTTTTAAAGATTTTTCGAAAATTTAAATCAATTAAATCAATTAAAATTCAAGTTCTGCGCGGATTTTATTCTTTTGAAGGAATCTGGTAGAGATTCATGTAAGATTGATTTGTGTGAAGCTTGGTTGAAATTGGTCCAGTAGTTTTGGAGAAGAAGAATTTTTAAAGATTTTTCAAAAATTTAATTCAATCAAATTAATAAAAATTCAAGTTCTGCGCGGATTTTATTCTTTTGAAGGAATTTGGTAGAGATTCATGCAAGGAAGATTTCTGTTAAGTTTGGTTGAAATTGGTCCAGTAGTTTTGGAGAAGAAGAATTTTTAAAGATTTTTCGAAAATTAAAATCAATTAAATCAATTAAAATTCAAGTTCTGCGCGGATTTTATTCTTTTGAAGGAATTTGGTAGAGATTCATGCAAGGATGATTTGTGTGAAGTTTGATTGAAATTGGTCCAGTAGTTTTGGAGGAGAAGATGTTTGAAAATTGTTTACGCACAGATGCACGGACGCACGGACGCACGCACGACGGACACAGGGCCATGACATAAGCCCCGCTGGCCTTCGGCCAGTGGAGCTAACTAGAAGACCTGAAGGTCTTGAGTCGCTCCACAGGCCTGAGTTTCATGTAATATTTAATCCAAGTTTTTATTAGATTGTTCAATGCTTGTGTTTCATAGAGCAAAAAGAAAGTTACAAAACTAGATTGTTCAAAATGTGTGGTTCTTGAAGCAAAGAAACTAAAACTATATGCTTGCCATTTGAGAAAGGGTAAAAAGCAATTGGAGAACATTCCAGCTAAGGATGATACTAGCAATAACAATTAAAATTTTACTTCTTCCAAACAGATCTAAATTAACAGATCATTGATTACTCCAAAATATTTCATATTTCTAAAAATAAATTTTGAGCTAAAAATAGATTTTGAGCTAAAAATAGATGTTGGGGAATACCCTATTCCAAAATTAATGCAAATGGCAAACCTGAATTTCTTGTAATATCAATTAAGTCCAAGTTTTGATTAGATTTTTCAATACTTGTTGCTCTAAATAAATAGAAATAAATGGTAAATAGAAAGCTGAAAATACATTCATATAAGATCTATTGATTACCAAGCTTTGTCTTTGTTAGAGCGAACTTGGCTGTTAGAGTGTAAACAAAGTCACAATTAGCAATTTTGTCAAATTGAAAGGAATATAACTGAGGATTTTATATTCCTATCTAGCTAAGAATCACACTAAAGCAAGATCTTAACTTCACCTACATCTTGTTTAAGTTTTGACATGATTGTTCAATATTTGTGGATGTAAAGAGTGTAAAATCAAAGTCGAAATCAGCAATTTGGTCAAATTCAAGGGCAGATAAATCATGATTTAAGATTCCTGTGAAGCTGAAAATTATACCAATGCAAGATCTTATGGCCAGTAAGATAACATGAAAGTTTCATGTTGATTGGTGGATATTTATGGTTGTTTGAGTAAAAATAAGGTCAAAAATGGTAATTTTGCCAATTTCAAGGGCGCATAACTCAAGACGCAAAATTCAGATCAAGCTGAAAATTGCATTAAAGCAAGATCTTATTAGCAACAACATTCTGACCAAGTTTTGTCTTGATTGATCAATATTTGTAGTGGCTAGAATGAAAACAAAGCCAAAACAGCCATTTTTTAATTCAAGGGCAGATAACTCCAGACTTTCTGGTTCAATCAGAATTAATTGAAGGAATCTGATAGAGGACCACCTAAGGATCATTCCTGTGAAGTTTGATTGAAATCCATCTAGTAGTTTCTGAGGAGAAGATTTTTAAAGAAAAAGTTGACGACCGGACGGACGGACGGACGGACTGACGCACGACGGACACAGCGCCATGACAATAGCCCGCTGGCCTGAAGGCCAGTGGAGCTAATGACCATTTCAGTAGTCTGTCAAATCAATCAACCCTTTCCCATACAACACTTTTTAAGGGTAATCAAATTTGAAAGCTGTTGCAGATGGCAAAAGGGGTGTTGTAAAAGATAGAATTTGT
Organism: Fragum sueziense; assembly: GCA_963680895.1. Classification (NCBI taxonomy): domain Eukaryota; kingdom Metazoa; phylum Mollusca; class Bivalvia; order Cardiida; family Cardiidae; genus Fragum; species Fragum sueziense. The sequence continues at coordinate 80,208,673 of OY804594.1, read as the reverse complement.
GTATGATACAACACGGAAAATATTGAGACAAAAGGAGAAACTGCTGGTTATCAGCAGTTTCTTCTTTTGTTTCTAAGTTTTCCCAAGCCATTTATGTTAGGGACATCAAAACCAGGTCTTGTTTGGGAAAAGGTTAAAGAAAAACAGATCAGACCTATCAAAGATCAAATATATCTAGATATCATGTTTAGAAAATGGACATAATTATAGTAAGGTTCGAAAACATTCTAGAATCAGATAATCATCCCAAAGCCAAAAGTGTCAACCTTATAACCAATCTGAGTAAACAGAATAGGGATAATACTTTTCCCATTACCAAGATTGTCCCTTATAATATGACAACTCATTATCAGAACATAAATTAGATTAACCCTTTCCCAAACTAGTCCTGGTTTTGATGTCCCTGCTTGAGAAAACACCGAGACAAAAAAAAAAACCCTGCTGACAACCAGCAGTTTCGTCTTTTGTTTCAATATTTTGCTGCTATAGTACATACAAATTTTATCTTCCACAGCATTTGTTTTGTCCTCCACAGCAGCTTTCACATTAGACCATTTTTAAAGTTTGTTGTTTGGGAAAGGAATAAATAAAAACTTACTTTCTATCTGTGGTTTGTGAATCAGAATCCACTTTTCCAGGTTTTTCTGAACCAGTCTCTGACACTTCACTCTTTGGCTCACTTTTCACTGATGCTGTTTAATGAAAAGAAAAAAACAAGATGTGTTTGTGAAACACAAATGCCCCCGAAATGGCCATTTTTCTAAAATGTTAACTTTTCGTAGAGTAAAGGGTTGATAAGGGTTAAGGGATGACCTTGAGGAAGGTCAAATTGCTTGGAACAGATAGATATCATTGAAAGGAAGTTGCATACCAAATTTGAGCTTTGTATGTCAAATACTTTTGGAGAAAAGGCAAAGGTTAAGTTTTCAGGTTAAGTTTTCGGACAGATGGACGGACAGACAGACGGACATGAGTAAAACAATATGCCCCCGATCTCTCGATACGGGGGCATAAAAACAAATAAATGAACCAAAATCTGGAGATAACAAGTTTTTAAAGATTTTGCATAGATCTACATTTAACATATTGGCATGAAGACATTTTTTTAGCTGATTGATGTAATGCATTTCATTTTGCTCAGAGATTAAACATGTTCATCTATGGAAACTTTAATGATCTGTCCAAGCTATAAAAGAAATGGTTTTTAGAAAGTTGTTAGCAAGTGACATGCAATTTCTTTTCTATCTATCTTTTTAGCCCTTTCCCAGACAAGATCTTGTTTCAACATCCCTATTAGGAAAGGCTTGGGAAAACATTGAGACAAAAAAAGAAAATGCTGATAATCAGCATTTTCTCCTTTTGCCTAAATATTTTTTGTGCTTTAATAATTCAGAAACACAATCTTCATAAATATCCATCTTGTCGTTTGTAACATAGGGGTCTGTAAGATGACACCCAGCACCTAATGAACCTTTATTTAGTACTAAATAAAGGTTCATTAGGTGCTAGAGGTCAAATTACAGACCCCATGGTTTGTAGTAGCTTTCGAATGTGATCAGTCAAAATATTTGCCATTTGGGAAAGAGTTCACTGTTTTGTCTCCTATTTGCAGGCAGACGCCTCTTGGTAATCTGTAGAAACAAAAGAAACAGCGTTCTCCCCATCCTTATAAACTGTATTGGCCCTGTTTATCACTATGATGCCACTACAGCTTCAAAATTACCCCTACAGATTAATTTCTCCAAAATGGTCACCAAATAGAGACATTTAGAGGTAATGTGTGTCAAAAAGTAATAAATAACGCATTCTTATACATTAAAATGTGACAATCATGAAAAAAAAATTATGGGAAAAGAAGAAATTGCTCAAATTGAGCAATTTCTTCTTTTCCCATTATGTTTTTATTCACAATTATTTGCATGGACACAATTTAAATTCGCCCCTACGGTTTCAAATTATTCTACGGAGAACTCTCAGAAAACATTTGACCATTACCTGTATCTGTCAACAAGGAGCTAAAGGACGTCTCATCTGTATTGTTCAGCAGCTTCTCCTTTTCCAACGCTGCCATGTAGTTCGAGTATGACCAGGAAATCTTGTCCTTCTCATCCTGGTCCGCCTCCCCGTCAACGCTCTCTGCCCCGCCCCCTAGGGCCTTAAACGGGTCATACGCATCATCCTCACCAAGAGGTGGCAGGCCAAGGGCGATCCTCCTCTCTGCTTCCTGAAACATCAAATAACCAATTTGTTCAAATGTAATTTACAATTAAGCCGGGATCTGGAAAAACATCCCTTATAGCATTTGAAACAGCCACATTTCAAGATCAGCCTGTGCCTAAGCCAAGACTGGCATACAACGATGCTTCTCTTCTATGGTTGCTAGAGATCACAAAGAAGCTATTAGAGAACAACATGGATCCTGATCAGACTGTGCATATGGACAGGCTGGTCTGGATCCAGGTTGTTCTCAAATGACATAAAGGACATTTTTCCAGATCCTGGCTCAATTCTTTTTTCTTAAAGCAAGGAACCAAAGATACCTATTTTCAATTTTAGTATGATTGTGTATATTTCCTCTGGCCTGGTCCAGCTGCTAAAAAGAATGTTTTTGTGGGGATTTTATTTTATATTAAAACAATATCATTAACTCTTTCGCTGCCAAATTTCCTGGAATTATGCTATTTCCAGTGCCATTTTTTTTTTAAACTTCATAGCAGGGCTTATCAGTTTATAATGTAGTAAAATCATTATTTGATGAATTCTAAGCTGAAACCATCAGGAATGATTGCACATAAACTATTTTGTTGAATAGCATACTTTTTATCAGGCAGTTTGATCAGATGACCATGACCTTGACCTTGACCTTGAATGACCTAATTAAGCTATTGTTTTGAAGTCGCCAAAAGGCGACATTGGCAGTCTCCTAATAGGTCGCTTTTTGACCACATTTGCAGCGAAAGAGTTAAGCCAAAAAATCAGACATTTGGACGCAAAGTAGTTCCAAGAAGACAATTGGTAAACCCTAAATATTTTTTTAATCCAAAGAAATTAATTCCAAACAGAATTTTTTAATAAAATAAAAATACCCAGTGAATTTTACTTACACAAAACCACTTAAAAATTGCTAAAACAATGTTGCTCTATCTGAGTTTAAGCAACAGTGGTTTACAAGAAGAAATGAAAAGCAACTTGTCTTATCAGAATCTACCATTGTATTAGACAACATAATTTCTATCCATTCTTTTCAACCTTCAATGAACCAACTAACCAATATATGAACAAATATAACATAATAAAAGCTATAAATATGCAAGGGTAAGTACTAGAAGCAATGCTGCTTTATTCAGATTATTCTATTATTAGGATAGAGTATGTACAATTTCATGCATCAAGCATGCATTCATTAAACCAAAAAAATTGAACGACTACTATAAATAATGATGTGACATTTTATAAACGATTCAAAATCTTTTACTAATGAGAGGCCATACCGATAATCAGATATAGGGGAATCTGGTAGGTAAAGGTGACTATCAAAGTGCATAAGTTGTTTCTATAAATAGATTTTCAATACAGCTTCCTACCTAAAATAACCAAAATATTTGTATCGATTCTCGTTTAACTTTAAACGTATAATAGAATTTTATTCTCAGAGAATGTTTTTAGAATATCAGTCCTAAGGTAATACAAATCATACAGAATAGCAAATAAAGAGGAAAAACTATCCAAAATATCCTTCTGTTAACTACATGAAATTTTAGTATCATTATAAGACAAAATATTTATGACAATGTAATTAGACCTATACTTTATCAAATATATATTAGATCTAGCAATGCTTTTACTTTTTGAAAAACAAAATAACTACTGACATCTGAAAATATCTACATTAAATTAAGCAAAGCTATTTTCTGCTCTTTACTATTCAACAATTAACCCTATTAGCTTTTGTTCCATAACATGGTTTCAGACTTCTATAGTGTTAAGATTAAATTATCTTAGTAAGCTCTCTAACCATCTGTGCACTGTTTGCATAATTAATTGGTCATTGCAAAACTTAAATGTAAGTTCATAAAATGAAAAAGTGCTTAAAATAGTTTTGTATTGATCCCTGTGTGCATCTGCACAAAAATGCCCAATCATAAACCAATTGTGAATGTGCACTTAAAGCAAAAAAAACTATTTCTCCCCATAAGAAAAACTGAATGCTGTGTTCTTCACAAATTTCAAGACCATTACTTGCATTTTACCAATAAATGATAAGAACGATGTAAATACAAAATATTTTTGAGAGTGTATTAAAGAAATACCAGTGTGCATTTTGTGCAAATCAATCCAAACCACATTCAGAGTGATGAATTCAATTAAAGACTAATGGAGATCTCGACAAATACCACGAAAAAAATCTTAAGCGGACCCATACTTGCCCTTTGCATAAAAGGTGACAAAAACTAAAAGCACTTTGCATTATGCAGCCTAACGATGGGTTTCATTTTTCTATACAATAGTAAGCTGCTATGATTGAAAATAAATACAACGAAAATACTGTAAATGCAGGTGTACCCCTAATAATGGCACTCATGCATTGCATGCTAATTTTGCAAGTATTTACCCGCGATCTAACAGATCTGGACCTAAACTGTAAATAAAAGACACACATAATACTAATAATTATGGAAAGTAAAAAATCACATACTAAATTCTTTGGTATCTCAATCGTTTCCTGAATAAGACAAGATATTGATATCTTTCAAGAGAAAGACATGAGAAAGCATTGAAGCAAAAGAGGAAAATGCTGATAATCAGCATTTTCTCCATTTGTCTCGATATTTTCATAGCAAGATTTTACCCAAATGCTATCTGGCTAGTCAACATCTATTCTTTCAATATTCCTTTAACCATAGAAATACATGGTTTATTATTCATTTAACAGTTTGTGGTTTATCATTCATTTGACCATAGCAAATTGTGGTTTATTATTTATCTAACCATAGCAAATTGTGGTTTATCATTCATTTAATCAAAGCAAACTGTGGTTTATCATTCATTCAACCAAAGCAATTTGTGGTTTATCGTTGGTTTAACTATAGCAATATGTGGTCTATCATTCATTTAACCATAGCAAATTGTGGTTTATCATTCATTTAACCATAGCAAACTGCGATTTATCAATCATTTAACCATACCAAATTAAGATTTATCATTCGTTTAACCATAGCATATTGTGGTTTATCATTCATTTAACCATAGCAAATTGTTGTTTATCATTCATTTAACCATAGTACATTGTGGTCTTATCATTTACTCTACCATAGTAAATTGTGGTTTATCATTCATTTTACTATATCAATTTGTGGTTTATCATTCATTTAACTATAAATGTAACAATTTGTGGTCTATCATTGGTTTAACTATAGCAATTTGTGGTGAATCATTCCATTAATCATAGCAATTTGTGGTTTATCAATTGTTTAACAATAAAAATTTGTAATCTATCATACATTTAATTATAGAAATTAGTTGTAACTCAAATGATAAACTGCAATAGAACCTTAAAAATCATTTGAAAAATATTATTTAACATTCAAACATTAGTTTTATTTCATTAGCAATAACTTCAATTTTGTATACTGTCACCTAATATTTCTTTAACATTTTTTAAATAAATCCCTGCTCTTCACTTTATTAATCAAGAAAGTTTCGAAGAGCATTGAGATGAAACAAAATATGTAGGTTATCATCATTTTCTTTTGATTTTCATCAAGCTTTTCATGCTACAATATGAATGCATGCATAGTGCTTGAATAAACTTTCTAATTTGGACCATTGTAAGAGAGTGTTATTTTGAAGAAGTTTGAGGGTCAGGCAGTTGATAATCAAAGTACTGACAGTACTGTTTGGAAGCAAATTTTTCAAAAATGTAGGCCTGTCCAGGCCCCAGTTTCTCGAAAAAAAACTTAAGTATATTCTCATGAGAACATGCTCAACATCAAAGGGATACTCTCCAACGTTGAAGGGTATTCCATTGAAGTTCACGTGGATTTCATGCAATTTGAGCACTGTGCTCAGATTTGAGAACATATTTAAGTTTTTTCGAGAAACCGGGCCAGAAATAGAGTAGTTTGATTAGGTACTTTGATTATCCATTTGAATACCTTGAATACTTTGATTCGTAGAGTATTTTGATTAAGTACTTTGATTATCCAGAATACCTTGCATACTTTGATTTCATGATGGAGTTGTATTTATTTTTAGCACAACTTCATGCATATTAATCGTTTGTGTAAGCTGAATATATTTCATAGTTCAGTAAACTCGACTGACCCATTTACAAGGAAGGCCATTGGACTGATCTTTGAACCATAATAAATCAAATTACTACGTTGATCTTTTCTTCTCTTAGAGACATGATTAATTGAATGTTTCACTTTCAGTCACACAATTCAATATCTACACATAACTTCAGACTTACATATTGAATATTCGAATGACTGTTACCTCATTAATCTTTGCTTTTGATAGAACTATTTATAGTGAGGAAGACCGGAAGATGTTGTGTGGTATGCAGAGAATGGTAAAGTGCAGAGACGCATGGCTGCTAAGAGAAGCAAATTTGGAAAATTTGCTTCCAAAAACTACAATGTATTCCGAGCCAATAAAGTAGAAATGACGTTAACACAGTTGATTCACCTATTTAATGCCCATTTAATGCCTTTTCCTTGTTATATTGAACACTAACTTTAGTTTAAAAGCAGATGTGTTGCGAGGAATCACAGAAATGGCAAAACAGCATTCAATTTGTATTGAATAGTAAACTAAATGAGCTTTGTTATCATATTACTTTAGTTGTCTGAAAGAATTAGAAAGCCCTGAAGGGCTTTAGTGGCTCCACTGGACTGAATTTCTTGTGGTCTACAATCAATATTTTGACAAATCTAAATGCTTTGACTAGATTTTTCAATACTTGTGGTTCTTAGAGCAAAAAGAGTAAAAAATAAAATACAGCAATGTGGTCAGAGCAAAAAATAAATAAAAGATTGATTACTATTTGAGGCTGTTAAAGTGAAAACAAAGTCAGAAATAGCAATTTGTCAAATTCAAGGGCACATAATTCAAAATGTGAGATTCTGATCAAGATAAAGTTGACGATCATATGCACTGATGGACTGACACACAACGGACACAGCGCCATGGCAATAGCCCACTGGTCTGATGGCCAGAGGAGCTAAAGATAACATTTGTTGACGGCTTTGAAAAGGGAACTTTCAAATTATACATTATTTTGAGACCAACATGGTTCAAGAACAGGCAGTGAAGCATGCCCATACATGCAGTGTGAGTATGATCCATGTTTTCCCAAGCTCTTTCTACAAGGGACTTCAAAACCTGATTTGGGAAAGAAGGAGGTAGAGCAGGCCAACCTGTTTCCATAAGACCCCCTTTCCCATTCCCCAGCTTAACATTTCAATTGTAGCATGAATTTGAGAATTATGACATCAAGTAATTTGACATTTTATTGACATTGTATTATTTCAGACGAGAAATTTTGGTCTTTATTGATATTGTATTATTTCAGACAAGAAATTTTGGTCATAAAGACAACAATGGTTATTCTGCTATACAATGTTATGTAATATTCAACATCAATTCATAACCAAACTAATGTTGAAATTTTAGAATATTGTTGTTCCAAATAAAAACATCCATGAAAAAGAAAGAAAGATAAATACTGATAATGAAATTTCCCTTTTTTCCTGTCCACAAGATTTTCATGTCAAAACTGGAATGGGCTTAAAGATAAAATACATAAAAGTACAAATTTATATGATTTATATATGGCACAAAATTGCAGTATTGAGGCTTCTGATTAAAGTAAATCAATGGCTACAAAAACTTCTTGGTCTTAATTATCCATTTCCTAAACTACAACACCTCAGACTGTTTGAAAGCAGCTAGAATAATTATGTAATTATGTACAGTGCATGTTGATTATGATACTGAGGATTGGTGTACAATATAAAACAGAAATATTGAGATAAAAGGAGAAAATGCTGATAAGCAGCATTTTCTTCTTTTGTCACATTTTTTCTCAATCTTCAAATTTCCACTGGAGACTTCAAACAATCGTATAAGGGAAAAGGTTCACAGAAAAGAAAAAAAAAATGTATCTGTCTTTTGAACATGATCATTAATCCTTCCCCAGACACAATTTCAATTACAATTTTTTAACCCTTTCCCAAACAGCGAATTTCTAAGATGGTCCAATTAAAAGCTGCTGCAGACGACAAAGGGATGTTGTTAAAGATAGAATTTTATGATAGCACAGAAAATATGGAGACAAAAGGAGAAACTGCTGGTCATCAGCAGTCTCTTCTTTTGTCTCAATGTTTTCCAAAGCCATTTCGAATAGAGATGTGAAAACCCAGTCTTCTTTTGGAAAGGGTTAATTTCAAACTTGGTAAAATGAAAAGTCAAAAATACATTTAAAAGTAATGAGAATGTTGGTTCTTGCATCCATAAACACCAATTTTAACCCATCCCAAAACATTGGCACTATTTGGCGCCCTCCAAGATAACGGCTTCAGAAAACATAGTGGAAAATGAAGAAATTGCTTGTAACAAGCAATTTCTTCATTTCTCACAATGTTTCATACTTAAACAGACTCAGAAATTAAAATTCCATTTGCTTGAAATTGTTGTCTACATCATCTTTGAATTTCAACAAGCCTAAGATTCTGCTATCTGGTAATGAGTTAATTTCTTATATACTTTTACAATTAATTATTTGAAAACTAGAAAAAGAATAAAACAGTGTTCTGTAATCCTAAATTCAATTCTTCGCTAGAAACTCAGAGTTTGATTGCTCAAGCTCTTAAACTGCAATAAATCTTCTAAAAGCACATTTCAAATAACAGTTTTATTGAGTAACATAGACATAAAGTTGTTCATTCATATATGGCTTAAGGTAGAAATACCTAAATATGCAATTTTTTAAGATCAATGTTTTTTTTCTTTTGATACAGACAAACCAAAAATCAATATCTATATGTGCCTTATATAATTAGAATTCTGGAGCTTAAAATGTGAAAAGTTATACAATCCCTTAGAAATATAAGCAGATAAAAACATTATTAATGACTCTAAGAAGCTTAAAAATTGAAGAAAATCTGAACAAAGAACAATGTTACTGATATGCCAGTACTCTTTAAGTCTTCTGGAACAATGGCATGCTTTATAGATAATAGAATAAAATGTTGGCTTACAGCATTTTCACAATTTCTGTCATCATTTCTATGCCCTCAAAAATGAAAAATTCTTTAGAAAAAAGCATGTTTGTTGTATGACAGATTTTCATTGCCAATTCAAAAAGTTTCTACCAGAAAACAAAATATTTTAGACTAGTCCAAAATGAAAGGAGTTTTCACAACAACACAGCAATTTAATTTCCTAAAGGTTACAGAGTTACAAAATAATGATGGAAAAGGAGAAAATGACAATTTTGCTAATTTCTTTCAGATCAGATTTTCAAGTTTTGTGATAAGTGAATATAAAATAAAACTGTGAATATAAGATGTGAATAAATTGTTTTATTTATATGGGTTAGTAGTATATTCATAAATCCGGAAAACTACCTTGCTTCTCTGAAAAATTCAAACAAAAAATTCATAACTTATGGTTTCTAGATAACTTCTACACAACCAAAGCCTGTATAGCTTAACCACCTCTCCAAACAAGACCTGTTTTTTTGTTGTTGTTGGTTGTTGTTGTTTTTTTTTGACATGCCTGAACGAAAAGGCTCCGAAAATTTAGAGACAAAGAAGAAAATGCTGATCAAGCATTTTTCTTCCTATGTCTCAGTATCATCATTATTATTCTGTGCTATTATGCGCACTAATTCCAACATTATCATTATCCATTCAGCAGCTTTCAAATTGAACCATTCTTAATTTTTGCCCTTTTGGAGAGGGTTAAGGAAGGGCAGAGCTGCTGTATTCATAATGGTGTGTTAAACATCAACCCTACTAACTCAATCCAACATAACGACTCTTTTTGACAAGATAAAGGCTATGGGAAACATTATGGGATATGAAGAAATTGCTTGTGATAAGCAGTTTCTTCATTTTCCACAATGTTTTCTGCCTAGAAAGACAAAGAAATGTACAATTTCATTCTCTTTTTCTTTTCTTTTCTGCAACATCTTGCAAACAAAACAAGCAAACAACTTGTAATCTGAACATTACAATATTTACAGTTAAAGGGAGACAATACAAACCAGCAGAGTGACAATACATAATGTTCTACATTACTCCCCTTGTAGTTGCAGGAAGCCTGATCTCCCACTCCAAAGTACAAACATGAATCTAATGAATTGTGAAGGAATGATAGACCTGACACTGGATTCACAGAGGTCTGAATGTATGACAACGGACAGTAATTCAATTACAAATTAACCCATTACCAGACGACAAAATTTTGGACTGTTCCAAATTCAAAGATGATGCAAACGACAATTTCAAGTGAATATAATTTCATATTTATTGGTCTTTTGGGGTAGAAAACATTGTGGGAAATGAAGAAATTGCTTGTCACAAGCAATTTCTTCATTTTCCACTATGTTTTCTAAAGCTTTAATCTCAAAGGGTGTCAAAAAGCGTCAATGTTTGGGAATGGGTTAAAGAGATACACTGTTGATCAGCAGACAACATGTCTGGTTCACCAAATGACATGTCTGGGCCCGGTTTCTCGAAAATTTAAGTATGTTCTCAGACTCAAATCTAAGCATCATACTCAAATCACATGAAATCCATGTGAACTTCAACTGAATACCCTTCAACGTTGGAGAGTTTTCCATTGAAATTGAGCATGTACTCATGAGTAGACCTTACTTAAGTTTTTTCGAGAAACCCGCGGGCCTGGTTTTGCAGAGGGCTAGAAAAACGTTACTGAAATCAGAAAAACTTTAACTTCTAGCATGGAAATCCTTTAAGGAAAAGGAGCAAGTACTGAACATCAGCATTTTTTCTCTCTTTTTTTTGTAATGGTTTCTTATTTAACATCCTGCTGTTGTCTGAGAGAAGGTAAAACATGAGTTGTCTGTAGCTCACCTATATGAGAGCTTGTCGCAAAAAAATGTGTCCATGGTCAAAGGTCAAGGTCACTAAATCAAAGGTCATGGTCTCAATGTCATGTCATGAGGTATCCATTTGTGGAATATCAAGGCTCTACATATAATAGTGCAGGAGATACAAGCCAGGTTTTTTTTTAAAAGTTGGTCAAACTCCAAGGTCAAGGTCACAGTGAGTAGGTCAAAGGTCATATTCCTAAATGAAAGGTCTTGGTGGGATGTATCTATTTGTGAAATATCAAGGCTGTATCTCTTATAGTACCTGAGATATAGACCAGATTGAAGTTTTTCAAGTGAAGACGCAACGCCGAAGCCGACACTAGGGCTGTGACATTAGCTCCCTGGGCATAAAGTCCTGGCTTGCTAAAAAGTGAGTATTGAATGTTCCGTAACAGATGTAACTTTCTATTTACCTTTGCTTGCTTTTCCTCAAGTTCTTGTTGCTTCTTCTTCTCCTTTGCCCTCGCATGTTTACGCCTTCTCTCTATCAGCGGCATGATCTTTGACTCCGCCAAGTTTGATCGGAACTCACAGAATTCATTCCAATGTGGGAACAGGACTCGAAATGTCACAAGCTGAAATAATGAAATTTTGATTTGATTGATTGGATTTAAAGGGCGACGGTAACAGATGGTCTAATTGCAAAAAATGAAATTTTTTGAAAAAATATGCAAAACTTTTGTGTTGACAACCTCGGGATGGTTAATAATCACGGCCGCTTATCTACTAAATCACAACATTTTGTTGTGTATGAAAAAAAGTTTAGAGGATATCCGGTTGGCAGTTAGAGGAGCCGACAAATCGGCGGGTGAAAGGCGAGTCTCGTCTTTTAATCGAAATGTTCTTGTTTCTAGCTCGAAAATCAAAAATCGGAGAATGTCATACAACCCTTTATTCATTTTCACATATTTGTGAGCCCCATCCAAACCCCGATTCCCAGAGATTGAACGGAAATTCATTTTCTCCCGTTGCAAGGGTAGCCCCAATATTGACATTTTGTCAATCCTGATGAGCGTATGTCCACTTTCTGAGGATGAATGGCCCAAAACCTGTGTGTATTATAAAATAGTTGTATGTAAATTACATCGTGCAAACAATATTTTAATAACTTACTGTCGATCTTTGAAGAAAATCAGTTCTTCCGGTCAGTTTGTGCGTTAGAGAATAGGTTGTGAGTAAGAGGATAGGTTGTGATTTAGAAGACAGAGTGCATTCATCGCATTTGATACCATTTGTCATTGTTTATATGCGAATTAAGCCAAACCGAAATACTCTATGTGATATGTCTATTTTCAAAGGGTGAGTGAAATGGCATAACGTATTTTTACGCCCAGTAAATTGATACATCAGGGACACAGACCTTTATCATTGTCTGCTTGTCTGCCAATCTGCATGCGATAATTCAAAATGAAAATTTAAGTTAAGAGGGCGTTTGCGCGTCCTCTTTTTAAAATTTCTTACACCTGATATTCTTGTCTGCTAGGCCTACATCTTTTGCTTCGGAAAAGTCAAATATTTAGCCATTTTGGTAATGGGTGAAGTGTTTTCAAAATGACACAATTTTGGACTGCTTTATTTATAAAGAGTTACAGATGTGAGAAGTATATGTTTGAGGGCGTAAATATTGAGGGAGGGGCTGATAATCAACAATTTCTTCTTTCTCTCGATGTTTTCCGAAACTATTTTATAAGGGAGTTATAAGATATATCTTGTATGGGACAGGATTTTTGGAGAAATCTTTATGAAGAAAATCGAATTCTCTTGTTCCGTTGCTTTTACATGATGTGTAAATGGGATTCTTTAACCCTTTCTCATACAAGGCATGGTATAACGTACTTATTAGAAAGGGATTGTAAAGTATTGACACAAAAGAAGAGATTACTGTTAATCAGCAATTTCTCCCGTTGTCTCAGTATTCTCTGTACTACTTCTCTTTATATAAATCATCTTGGTATTAGTATCCATTTGTCGTCTGCAGCATTTTTCAAATTGGACCAACCTAAAATGTAGCGGTTTCGGAAAGATTTTTAAAACGTTGGTGGTGTGAAGATATGCCTGTAATCAAACTTTGTAAGTTGTATTTGCAATGGTTAAAATATTTACAATAGATTTGTTGTTCCAATGCAGGTATCAGATTTCAACACCTTTCCCCATGTTCCTGGTGTGTCCAGATTAGGTGACAAACTCACTGTTTTCGAAAATCACTGGTTGAACTAGATACAAGTCGTGTCCCTAGATATATAAAGTAAGTACTGCAAAAGTGTTCCAGACTAGTAGACAAACTTAGATCTGTCATCCAAGTATTTTAGTGGCCCTTTATTTTGGAGTATTGAATGATGTTAAGAATCCTACACGCAAAATTGTAGATTCGACAGATTTTGTCTATATTTGTATGAACGTCAAATGGTCACAAATCTTTTTAATTAAGAGAGGTAAACTGATAATCTTTGTGTCATTAATTTTCTCATGGAATGATCTCAAAAACGATATATTACAACATTGGAATCATTTCTAAAAGGGTTATTTACCGTCGTTAGTTTCTGCTTGATATGAAGCTGCATGCTAGTGGTGGATTTCTTACTTCCAAGGTTAATAATTTGCTTTTGTTGATTTTCAGGATGTGTTGACCCAATTCTTCGCCACAAATGAGATCAGACTAATCTGATACGGGATGTATGGAGTGGAGAAACTTTAGGCTATTTTTTATCGCTTATTCAATAAGCTGCAGGAACTTTACAATATTTTGGAAGTAAGGCATGCGTGGATATTTTTTAACGATGACGTGGTTTGTACCTAAACAAACCATCGTCGAAGTTGACAAAAGTGATAAAGTACGGATTTCACAAAGTTCATCTTTAATGTATATTACAACTTGCGAAATTTATTAATGTATCAATTCGTAGGCCTATATGATTGGTGTCTTAATATTAAACATATTGAATCAATAAACAAGAAGATCTATGGATAAACAAGATTTACAGATCTGTATTTTTGACACGTCTTTATTGTCTCCGGTTTTTCCACTTCTTACGCATTATATTTCAAAGAGGCTACTTTAGAGCATACAAAAACGGCTGGAATATTGCGCAGTATTTACTTTGAATTGTATAAAAGTTCACATGAAGACGCACAGAGTACAGACAGACAGAAAGAAACACAAAGGATAGTGAATGTTTATATCAAACATTGTTATAAATCTATTATGCATAAGAACCTTGTAACATTCATTTAGATGAGATAATGTAATATGATATATATATAACTGGTGTGTAAAAAGGGTTTTTCTATATCATATCACAATGAACTCGTACTCTGTCAAATAAAAATGACAAAGTGATTCTTAAGTGAAATAAGGGTTTAATCTTTGGACAAGACTAGTCTTGTAATGAGAGTATTTCGGTTTGGCTAAATTCGCATATAAACAATGACAAATGGTATTAAATGCGATGAATGCATTCTGTCTTCTAAATCACAACCTATCCCCTTACTCACAACCTATCCTCTAACGCACAAACTGACCGGAAGAACGGATTTTCTTCAAAGATCGACAGTAAGTTATTAAAATTTTGTTTGCACGATGTAATTTACATACAGCTATTTTATAATACACACAGGTTTTGGGCCATTCATCCTCAGAAAGTGGACAAACGCTCATCAGGATTGACGAAATGTCAATATTGGTGCTACCCTTGCAACGGGAGAAAATGAATTTCCGTTCAATCTCTGGGAATCGGTGTTTGGATGGGGCTCACAAATATGTGAAAATGAATAAAGGGTTGTATGACATTCTCCGATTTTTGATTTTCGAGCTAGAAACAAGAACATTTCGATTAAAAGACGAGACTCACCTTTCATCCGCCGATTTGTCGGCTCCTCTAACTGCCAACCGGATATCCTCTAAACTTTTTTTCATACACAACAAAATGTTGTGATTTAGTAGATAAGCGGCCGTGATAATATGCGATTCAGACAGAGAATGAGCCGAAATTACAAGACAGATAGCTGAATTTAGGGAGAATCCAAACCTAAATTCAACCCCATCACTGATGGGGTTAGAATTATTTTGAAATTGTTGCACATGCGCATACAGCGCGGACCATGATTCAAACGAGATTCATACTTGAATTTCAATATGACGTCATCATGTATGTTGTGACGTCATTTAAGAAAGTCGCATGTCCTACTGTTTTGACCTACTTTCGATATCGCTTCATGAATTTGGTATCAAATCGCGAAAAAATGAGTCGTTGCTTCAATAGTTTGTCGTAATCATTTAATCAGGTCATATAAAGCTTAAAAAGTGTACATTACGTTTGTATTTGACAATTTTTGGGTCCAAATCTGGGAAATAGTAGCTTTAAGGAAGTCTACCCCTAATGAGATTCACACAGCATCAGAATTATTTGCGTTATATCTAAAACATTCAGCAGTGGATCTTTCCAACGCCGAATGTTTACCACCACGCCCAAATTAGTTTGGATACGTAATGACAACGCTGGAAAAATCCAACGTTTTATGAATTCAAAATGGCCACATTACGGGTGTTCTACCTTAACAGAGTGAATTTACATCCCACTCAACAGCTAGGGTCATATAGAGAAAAGACCCTCAGTTCAAAGTCTTGTCAGAAATACTGGAATTTTTAGTTTGAATTGGGTAAGATGCCACAATGACCGGTGAACCAAACCATGTGTTCCTATCATTTCTCTTACAAAATTGACCAATAATCATATCTAAATCTTAGCCTGGTAATCCCATTTAAAGTTGACTTAACCCTTTTCCAAACAAGGCCTGGTTTTGACGCCCCTAATAGAAAATACTAGAGAAAACATAGAGACAAAAGAAGAAACTGCTGATAACCAGCAGTTTCTCCTTTTGACTCAATATTTTCTCTGCAATATTTTATACAAATCCTACTGTCACCTAAATCTATTTTGTCGTTATAAGCCGCTTTCATATTGGACCACACCAAAATCTTGACGGTTGGGAATGAGTTAAAACAGACCTTTAGGATTATCCATTAGAATCCATGTACAATGGCTAAAGTATTTCTGATTTCATTTTCAAAAATACTTCAGACTATTTCCAAACAACATAGTCTTGAAAAGCTGTAAAGTTCTGTTTTAACTTAATACCTTTTGCATTTTTATCCATTTGATATTCATACATCCAAATGAATTACAATGAAAAACCTCTATTAATAAACTATACATACAATATTTTGATTAAAATACTGATAATCTTTTATTTTTAGAATCATCCTGTCAAAGCTCCAAAATAAGTACTAAACCATTATTAATACAAATTATAGATTGACCTAAAATGGATGTTGACAAAATAGCGTTAGAACATCCCTTGCCCTGACACCAGTATAATTGATTAGCCCAAAATGATAGAAGCTTAAGATGAGTGAATGCATCCAATCTAACCCTTTCAACAAGAGTGCCATGGTCACAATATACGCCGCCACTTATAAAACTTGAGACAAAAAAAATGACATTGACAAGGATTTATAAATATTCACTCAAAAACATGTAAAAAGTTGTGTTCACAAAAAGGTTTTTATAAATATCCAGTCAAAAACATGGAAGGAATTGCTTTCACGAGGCTTAAATATCATTAAGCCCCAGAGACTATGATTGAAGGGGGCATAACTCAGGCAAAAATCAATGAACCATAAAATCTTTCCTTCATGTACATCTACCAATTAAGGTTATAACATCCACCAAGTTTCATTAGGATCAAGTCAGAATCTTAGGAGGAGTAACGTTGACAAGGCTGCAATTTCAATAAGCCCCAGAGACTAAGTTTTCAAGGGGCATAATTCAGGCAAAAATCAGCGAACCATAAAATCCTTCCTTCATGCACATCTACCAATTGAGGTGATAACATTGACCAAGTTTCAAGAAGATCCAGCCAGAAACTTAGGAGGAGTTGCGTTGACAAGAAAAGTGGACATAAGTACGGACGGACGGACGGATGGACGGACGGACAGACGGAGAAGATGACGCCAATATACGTCCGCCTCCGGAGGCGTATAAAAAAGCAATTATCTTAACTAATGATAATCCATTTGGAATGATGCTGTAAATGACAAAATTTATTTTGATAAAGAGAGCGTTTGTGTAAATTATTGCACCCAAAATATTGAAGGAAAATGAGAAACGCTGTATTTTCTTCTTCTGACTAAATGTTTTCTCATGCTTTTTCTTTTACTGATGACGAAAGCAGGTCTTGTCTGGGAAAGGTTAACTCTTTCAAAAAAGACAACATTTCCTACAGGTCAAAACTGCAAGCCACTGCAGTCAAATAACATACTGGAATTTTGCTTCCAGTCATAAAATAGCTAATGAAGAGCAACATGGATCCTGATCAGACTGCTTACATTATGCAGACAGATCTGAATCCACATTGGTCTCAAATGTCAAAACAGCCCTGCAACCAGATCCCGACTCAAACTGAAATTTAAATACAAAATACAAACCTTACCATTACACATTTGATGAAATTCACATAAATAATATCACCTTTAATAAACAATTACAGTACTTTCTAGACAATAATTTGGCAAATGATCATATTTTTTATTTAAATGATTGGATTATTAATAAGATTATTAAGTTGAATGACCAAACAGCAAAATACAGCTTACATGACTTATCCCTTTCCCGAACAATACATAATAATGAAGTTCTTAATATGAAAAGATTGGGGAAAACAAAGGCAAAGAAGGAAACATTTATGACCAGAATTTCCTTCTTTTTTCTCATTAATTTCTAATCTATATTGCACAAAAACAATACTTTCTTCAACATCCATTTTGTGAACATTGTCAATTTATAACTTGAAACATCCATAATTACATTCTGTCAGTTCAAAAAGGGTAAACTTTCCACTATCAAACAACAAATCTTTGTAATAATCCAAATTAGAAGTATTTACTTATTTCTACACAAAGTTTTCAATTAAAACTAAGAAATCCACCTTAACGCACATGCAGGTGAGTAAATGCATTTTCCTAATGCTGGATTTCTCGTATACCATAAAATGATCAAGCCAACAAAATTCATAAAGAATAGACAAGCAATTTCTTCATTTCCCACAATGTTTTCTACCCCAAAAAATAAAAAGATATTAAATTTTATTCACTCGAAATTGTCATCTGCATCATCTTTGAATTTGGAACAGTCCAAAATTTTGTCGTTTGGTAATTTGTAAACATGTGCCATTATATTGTGACTACAGTTCTGACTAACCTGTGCCTCCCTGAATAAGTATGGACTCTTCTCATATTTATGTTCTAGGATTTTCTCTGCCATTTCTGGTGGAATGTCTATCTGTAGCTGCGGGGGTATTTGGGAGTCAATAAAACAGTTGACGATGGTGTTAATCTTCTGTACAATCATGGATTCATCACAGTGAGCATGGTATAAATCCTGCAAAATTATTTCAAAAATTATTATGTATAAAATAAAAACATGTTTAAAGTTTTTATTGTCCAAATAAAAAGCAATGTCCAACAAACTATAAGTGTAAGGTAAAAACCAGTGACAAAATTTGAACCTTTGACCTCCTATAATTCCAAGATTATCTACAAAAATCTCTCTCATTGAAATCTCTATTTGTCTTCGCAAATGAAATAAGTATATCAGTGTCCAAGATTTTCTGAATGTTTAGTGCTTCAGAGTGTTCTGAGCTATTTCAAGTTGAAAGGCCTGGGCCCCATATTACTAAACGTCTTACGACCAAGTTTTTGCGTAAACTGTGTGACAAGACATCTGATTGCATGAGAAATCCGACTGAGCCAATCAGGCCTGTTGTTACAAGTAGTTATGCAGAAATCAAACGTACGATCGTTAGTAATACCGGCCCCATGTCACATACACCATTCTGCAATCACATCGCAGCTGGAGCATGTCAAAACAGGGGACCCATGCAGTATAATTTTGGATGTAATGTGGACGCGATATGGACACAGAATCATATGTGACCCCATCTTAACCCATTACCACACAGTGACGCCTTTTGACTCCCCAAGAGATAAAGGCTTTAGAAAACATTGTGGAAAATGAAGAAATTGCTTGTGACAAGCAATTTCTTCATTTCCCACAATGTTTTCTATACAAAATGACCAACAAGAGCTTCGCAAAGCGGCGCATATACGCCCGAGAGGGGCTTGTCAGTAAAATTGACCATTTTTTCGATTCAAGGGCAGTTAATTCAAACATGAAAAGTTGTCAAATTTTTTTTTGCACAACAAGACACCATAGAGATTCATTGTGGCTATTTTGATTAAATTATGGTTGAAACTATAGGAGTTGCACAAAGGAGAAAATGGACATTTTTGAGAAAATGGGCATTTTTTCTTAAATTCAAGGGCAGATAATTCAAGAACGAAAACAGCTATCTTAATTCTGTAAGCGGTGTGCACAACTAGACACTATGGAGATTCATTGTGGCAAGTTTGATCAAATTCTGATCAAAACTGTAAGAAGAGTTGCGCACACAAGAAATGCACACAGGAGAAAATGGACATTTTTGAGAAAATGGGCATTTTTTCTTAAATTCAAGGGCAGATAATTCAAGAACGAAAACAGTTATCTTAATTCTGTAAGCGGACTCCCCAAGAGATAAAGGCTTTAGAAAACATTGTGGAAAATGAAGAAATTGCTTGTGACAAGCAATTTCTTCATTTCCCACAATGTTTTCTATACAAAATGACCAACAAGAGCTTCGCAAAGCGGCGCATATACGCCCGAGAGGGGCTTGTCAGTAAAATTGACCATTTTTTCGATTCAAGGGCAGTTAATTCAAACATGAAAAGTTGTCAAATTTTTTTTTGCACAACAAGACACCATAGAGATTCATTGTGGCTAGTTTGATTAAATTATGGTTGAAACTATAGGAGTTGCACAAAGGAGAAAATGGACATTTTTGAGAAAATGGGCATTTTTTCTTAAATTCAAGGGCAGATAATTCAAGAACGAAAACAGCTATCTTAATTCTGTAAGCGGTGTGCACAACTAGACACTATGGAGATTCATTGTGGCAAGTTTGATCAAATTCTGATCAAAACTGTAGGAAGAGTTGCGCACACAAGAAATGCACACAAGAGAAAATGGACATTTTTGAGAAAATGGGCATTTTTTCTTAAATTCAAGGGCAGATAATTCAAGAACGAAAACAGTTATCTTAATTCTGTAAGCGGTGTGCACAACTAGACACTATGGAGATTCATTGTGGCAAGTTTGATTAAATTCTGATCAAAACTGTAGGAGAAGTTGCGCACACAAGAAAATGGGCATTTTTTATTCAAGGGCAGATAATTCAAGAACGAAAAGAGTTAATCAAATTCTGTAAGCGGGATGCACAACTAGACACCATGGAGATTCATTGTGGCAAGTTTGATCGAATTCCGATCACAACTGTAGGAGAAGTTGCGCACACAAGAAATTGCTAACGGACGGACGGACGGACAGACGGACGGACGGACAGACAGACGAGCGGGGCCATAACATAATACGACCCTTCGGGAGTATAAAAATGTAAAATTTTATTCTCTTGAATTTGTCGTCTGCAACATCTTTGAATTTGGACTAGTTTGAAATTTTGTCGTCTGATAATGGCTTAAGAAACAACAAGTCTTCTCCAGAAAATTAAATGAATCATAAATGAGCTATAAATCATATACAAGAGGCTGGTACCAGATACTGTATTCCAAAGGTATTTCCAGGGTCATTGAAAAATATGGCATTGTTTGCAAGTAAATTACAACACTTTATATTTAACTCAAATGCAAAAAAAATGTATTTGATGGAATTGGCAGGCAGTTTTAATTAACACTCACGCAAGTGCCATTCAAAAACTCATACTGACCTTGTATTTCTGGACCTCCAGCCAGAAGAGTACATCATTCTCCAGACTGTCCCCTCTAATGGAGGCAAATCTTCTAAACTGTAGCGATGTCACAGGGTTTAACAGGGCTTTTCTAAATGTGATGATCTCATTGGACGAGGACACCCATCTGCTGTCAAGCAACTGAAAAACAGGGAAAATACTTTTTGTGTCTATTTAGCAAAAAGAGCTTGATCAAGAATGAATAGCCTTCAGATCTGTATGAACTTGAATGGTGAAGTATAATCAGAATATTTTCACATTACTAGTTCCTATTCTATTAATGTTTAACATGTTCTCTAGATCTACAACTTCTCTGCCTTCTAAAATATTCGGTACCATTTGTCACCATGTTAAATATGAAAATTTTGTGGAATGATTATTGTCTCTTTCCTTGACAGAAAACATAAAATGAACATACAATCTGAAATTATAGTCTCATGTGAAAGGGCAGAAATGGAATGATGACAATCTACTGTACACTTGACATTTCAAATTTGACGCCCCTTATAGATATGGCTTGGGAAACATTGAGACAAAAGAAGAAACTGCTGATAACCAGCAGTTTCTACTTTTGTCTCAATATTTTCAATGCTGAATTATACACAAAATCTATCTTTAACAACATCTCTTTTGTCGTAAACAGAAACTTTCAAATCTGATCATCCTAAAATGTTGTCGTTTGGGAAAGGGTTAACCAATTACTGCACAGTGACACCTTTTGACTCCCTTACAAGTAAAAGCTTGGGAAAACAATGTGGAAAATGAAGAAATTGCTTGTGACAAGCAATTTCTTCATTTCCCACAATGTTTTTTAACCCAAAATGAGAATAATTTTAGAATTATATAAAATTGAAATTATCATCTGTAACACCTTTCAAAGTGGAACAGTAAAAAATTTGTCATCTGGTAAGGGATTAAATTCCACTTTCTGCCTACCTTGAGCATATTGAGTGATTTTTTCTTCTTCTGTACGAGCACATCCTCCACCACATCATCCATCCCGGTACGAGGTTTTTGGCGGACCGCAAAGTCGGGGGTCACCAGGAACAATGGCAGCCATTTCTTCTCCAGTCTGTCTCGTACATACTTCTGGGCTTCAAGGATCATACCGTTAGAAGGTCGGTCTTCTAGTAACTTACCCCACCCACCTCCTGCTTCAGCAACCTATAAGGAGAAAGAAGCTGAAGTATTCCAACAGAATAAGAATGTAAAAGGTTACCATTTCATGGTTCATACAGGTAAGTACTGACTAAATTCAAGGACTTTTTAAGGACTTTTCAAGCCCATAAAAGTCATTTTCAAGGACTGTTTTACACTAAAAACTTAACATTCTGTGCCGATACAGATCTTCTTTTAGTCTCTCTCTCAATTCAAGAATGACAGAAATGGGTTAACATTACTAGTAGAGGCCACAGGGGTGGGTAGGGGAATGGTCAATCATGCCTCCGAAGATAAAGTGTTACTTTCTTTTTTGTTTACAGGCTCAGTCTTCTTAATGAAATAGTCAGAAAACAGTTTGTGCAATTCACTTTTTGAATGCAATTTCAGGGCACTTTTGCCCATGCTGGCAATGTCGATCTCCTTTCGGCAACAATGGCACAATGCTTTGTACTTATCTGACGTTTCGGTTACCCACGGATAATTTACTTTCCATTCCCTGCAAAAAACACACTTTCCCATTATGAAGAACAGGGACTTTTTTACAAATATACGGTTTCAAATTTAGCACACGACGATATTTCACCAAAGGCGTGTGCGATATAACATCTTCCTCTTCCAGAAGAACACGTCATAGAAGAGACTAAGTCACGTGATAGAAGACAAGCAGAAGACAGAAGGCCAAAAATAAATCGAACATGTCTTGAAAACGGAAGTGGCTTTTCTATCGAAAAGCTCTTCAAAAAGGAGGAAATTAGAATGGCCAGCTCCAATTCGGTAGACTGGATACCCTTCCTGTACTACTACGTTGTACTGATAAAGGCACTTCTTTTTCAAAAGCACAAGTTTTGTTCTCGTTTGATCCCAAAACTAATACAAACTAGCTGTAAACAAGCGATTTTCAGTAATTGAGAAAATCTGTACTTTGTAACTAAAGACACTCTCATGTTGCCGACCACGTGACATCTTCCGTCTTCTGCTCAAAAATGGAAGAGCTAGAAGAGCTTCCAGAAATAGAAGATGCCCGTTCGATTTAGTCGGAAGTGCTTGTCACGTGACTCTTCTGATTTCAGAAGTGCTAAAACGAACAGAATTTATGGTCTTCTTCTTCCGGAAGACGAATTTTGGCCTAAATCGCACGCGGCTCATATGACGAATCAATGAAGATTTGGCCCAGCTCGCATGTAGTATCCGGGAACCAGATAATTTTGCGCCAGAGTGTTTTGCTCCTTTTTTGTCCCTGAGACGACAAAAATGTATTGGACTTAATTATTCAATTTTTCTCACATATTGTCGCTGTAAAAGCATTTTTAGGCAGAATTTCAATATCGCAAATTTACCGTTTAAATCGAGTACATGACGATAGTTCATGAAATGACAAATCATTGAAGATTTGGCCCTGCTCGCATGTATTGTCCAGGAACTAGATAATTTCGCACCAGAGTGTTTCGCTCCTGTTTTGTTCCCCGAGACGACAAAAATGTATTGGGCTTACTTATTCGATTTTTCTCGTTTTGTCGCGGTAAAAGTTTCTTTTTTTTTGCCGAATTTCAATATCACAATACAGAACCCTTCGAATTCAAGTACTTTTCAAGCCTAGCAGTCGATTTTCCAGTACTTTTCAAGGCAAAGCTCTGTTTTAAGGACTTTTCAAGACAGATCTTCATTTTCAAGCACTTTTCAAGGTTGTGCGAACCATGCATTTACATAACAATCAAATCAATTTACTAACCAAAGGACTATCATGTTGTTGGTGGGGAGTCAAAACCTCGTAACTACAGCTTGAATAAGCTGTAGTTACGAGGTTTTGACTTCCCACCGACGATGTGTTCAAACTGTTCTCAAAAGAAGACATGCTTACGAAACACACATGCCATCAAAGCAGTGAGATTTAAGACCAGTTAATTAACCTAGATAATGTTATTTCCCTTGTTAACCCTATTGCACTCATGCATATTTGGATTTTCTATCTAGCTGTCCTCGTGCAAATTTATCCAATATTAGATAATTACCTGTTTCTATTGGGGGTAGGTGGATTTAAATGTAAATATCTTCATTATTTATTATTGGATTTTAGTAATTTTTTCTTTATTTTGCAGATAAATGAATTTCCTTTCTGATGGTCTAAAGAAAATGAAATATTATTCTGATCTTTTTATGTAAAAATGGAAATAAAGGGATGATTTGTTAGAAAATCTCATGTTTCATTGTCTTTTAAACCTATTTCTTTTTGAGTATGTGGATATCAATTAATAATATCTTCACTATAAATGAATAGATTTTAATATTTTTTTTCTTTATTTTGCAGGTAAATGAATTTCCTTTCTGGTGGTGTAAAGAAGATGGAAATATTACCCTGATCTTATATGTTAAATATGGAAATAAACGGATGATTTGTTGAAGGTCTCGTATTTATTGTCTGTTTACTAACATTTCTTTCTCTTTACTATTACATATTTTCAAAAACAATAATCAAATCTGCAAATTTGAACCATAACATAAAACAATAAGCAAAACTTTCAGTGTTAGAAAAAACAAACAAACTCATTGACAGATCCAGGATTTCTTCAAGGTGATTCGAATTCCTCAAAAGGGGGTTTGGAATAGGTAAATTTCAACAAAATTTTTTAACTTATTCACTATTATTACTTGAATAAAAATACATCAAAGTGGGGGCTGCCCCTGCCTCCCCCCCTGGATCCACCACTGCATACTCAATGATTAGCTGAAATGTTCCGGTGGGGAAAGGCCCCTTCCCCCTCTAGATGGAGTGACCCCAGTCTACCTTTTGCTTCCGGGTCGTTGTACAATAGAAAATAGTTCTAGAAATTTTTGTCTCTGCATGCAGAGGGCTGTTTGGAGTGTTAAACAATAGTTTAAGTGCTGTTTTCTTTGATAAATTAGTATTTTTGCATCTGCTCTTTTGCTTTATAGCATATTTTTTGCATTATTTGCAGGACTACTTTCTGCGGATACTTCCCAAAAATGTACATGTAGTTGGGCGGACAACAGCTATTCTAAAGTGAAAGTAACTAGTGGTCATGTTCTTTGTTGGATATTTTCAGATTTTCCTTCTCAACCTATATTGAAACCACCATAAAAAGAGAGTATAGAGGCAGTAGATGAAGCGACCCAAGTCACGAGTGTCCGCGAATGTTGTGGAAGGTGCTGTGACAGCGGTAAGTTGACCATTTTAACATAGGCTAAAGAAGGGCAAATTCAAGCCGGTGTCTGACCTAGATGCCAAAACTGGATTTCTAATAACTTCAACATTTCTTGGAATATCCTTCTGAAATTTCTTCTGTAGGTAGGAATACACACCAGAAGCTTGCAGAAAACATTGTTTTGACCAGGTATTGATATTTTCTTATATTTTTGGATTTAAAAAAAAAACATAGTTGAAAATTTGAGGGGCCGAATAACCTCCCTTGTCGAAAGTTCTAAAAGTTTGTCTGCAAAGCATTATATTGGTGAAAATTTTTGAGGTTTATAAAATTATTGTTGATTTAATCAACTTTATGTCATAAATTCTTATTTTCTGCTGTTTTTTTCAATGTTTTGACGTCTGAAAGGGACCTGGGTGAGTATTTCTTTAAGACAACTTAGATGGAGAATATCCACAGATGTTGTGAGGACCTGTCTCAGACTGTGTCACTGCATTAGAATGATGAAAATTTGCTTTTGATAGGCTGTTTTGATAAGAGAGGCTATGGTCATTTAAGGATTAAGGACCCCCCACCCCCCTGTTTCATCAGATTTTTAGACCAGGATAGCCCTGAAAGAGGCTCAAATCTGCTATGCTCCAGGGGAAAGAGACTTTTACATTTGTAGCTTTCTTGCAGGCACCCCTTCTGTGCATAAACAAGTTATGTGTAACACCAGATCCAATTTAGATTTGATTCGGGCTCCACAAACTAACAGCGCAGAACATGATTTTGGCCGAATCGATGCAACGCCAAGCGGAAGGTCCGTACAACTCAACCGATCTTTACGAGTAAGTTTCTTTATGAATCGTTGCACATTTCTTAATTTTTATGTGAATGTGTGAATTGTAATGCACATGTAAAGCAAATATTTAGCAAAAAGCATTATTTTGAAGGTTTTAAACCTTTCCAAATGATGTTTTTCTCCAAATATTTGCCACTTTTTCAGTAAATTAATCAAATTTCAAGCTCAGGACAGCCCACAGAGTGGCCCTAATCTGCTTATGCTTCATTGGAAAGGGACTTTTACATTTGTAGCTTTCTTGCATGCACCCCTTCTGTGCAAAAACAAGTTATGTGTGACACCGAATCAAAGTTAGATTTGATTCGGGCTCCACAAACTAACAGCGCAGAACATGATTTTGGCCGAATCGATGCAACGCCAAGCGGAAGGTTCGTACAACTCGACCGATCTTTACGAGTAAGTTTCTTACGAATCGTTGCACATTTCTTAATTTTTAGGTGAATATGTGAATTGTAATGCACATGTAAAGCAAATATTTAGCAAAAAGCATTATTTTGAAGGTTTTAAACCTTTCAAAATGATGTTTTTCTCCAAATATTTGCCACTTTTTCAGTAAAATTAATCAAATTTCAAGCTCAGGACAGCCCACAGAGTGGCCCTAATCTGCTAATGCTCCATTGGAAAGGGACTTTTACATTTGAAGCTTTCTTGCAGGCACCCCTTCTGTGCAAAAACAGGTTATGTGTGATACCAGATCCAATTTAGATTTGATTCGGGCTCCACAAACTAACAGCGCAGAACATGATTTTGGCCGAATCGATGCAACGCCAAGCGGAAAGTCCGTACAACTCAACCGATCTTTACGAGTAAGTTTCTTATGAATCGTTGCACATTTCTTAATTTTTATGTGAATGTGTGAATTGTAATGCACATGTAAAGCAAATATTTAGCAAAAAGCATTATTTTGAAGGTTTTAAACCTTTCCAAATGATGTTTTTCTCCAAATATTCATCACTTTTTCAGTGTAAATTACACCCTGAAGAGTCCTAAATTTGTACAAGATGAATGAATCTGCTACCAGAATGTGGTCCTGCATCTGCAGCAGACATTACTTTTTATCTGATGTCAATCCATTCAGGCATAAGGAAATAACTGACATTTTTATACAGGTTATAAGTGAATGAAAAACCCTTCTTTAAAATCTGGATTTTTGCCATACCACATTCTCTGTTTAAATGGCCATGAATCATTGGAAACAGACTTTAACTCTTTGATTTTTGTGTTATTTTACTCATAGATAACCCAAAAACTAGGAAAAAGTGAAAAAATAAGTTTATGTGGGAAATCTGGTTTCATTTTGGAGTGACCCCAGTCTACCTTTTGCTTCCGGGTCGTTGTACAATAGAAAATAGTTCTAGAAATTTTTGTCTCTGCATGCAGAGGGCTGTTTGGAGTGTTAAACAATAGTTTAAGTGCTGTTTTCTTTGAT
The DNA here is from genome assembly GCA_963680895.1 of Fragum sueziense. NCBI lineage: Eukaryota > Metazoa > Mollusca > Bivalvia > Cardiida > Cardiidae > Fragum > Fragum sueziense. The sequence goes on along the minus strand of OY804594.1, from coordinate 80,181,056 downwards.
AAATTAGTATTTTTGCATCTGCTCTTTTGCTTTATAGCATATTTTTTGCATTATTTGCAGGACTACTTTCTGCGGATACTTCCCAAAAATGTACATGTAGTTGGGCGGACAACAGCTATTCTAAAGTGAAAGTAACTAGTGGTCATGTTCTTTGTTGGATATTTTCAGATTTTCCTTCTCAACCTATATTGAAACCACCATAAAAAGAGAGTATAGAGGCAGTAGATGAAGCGACCCAAGTCACGAGTGTCCGCGAATGTTGTGGAAGGTGCTGTGACAGCGGTAAGTTGACCATTTTAACATAGGCTAAAGAAGGGCAAATTCAAGCCGGTGTCTGACCAGATCCACCACTGCATAGTCAATGGTAAGTTGAAATTTTTGGGGATCAACCTTTCCCCCCAACCCCCCCCCCCCCCCACGATCCGCCACTACATACTCAATGGTTAGTTGAACACAATTTGTACTTACCCGATTTTAATTCCATAAAATTTTATCCACGAGACACAATATAAATCCAAAACATTTATATGTTTTATTTGGTAAAGGGTATTTTTTATTTTTTTATTCCCACTCATAATGCATTCAATTAATTCTTATTTCATAATCGTATCTGCTGTTTTTACTGTATTGAACAATTTCAATTTGCATAATCAACACAACAATAACAAAACAAAAAGAAGAGAAATAAACTTGGTGTAGAAATTGCAAACTGCCGAAGACGAGAAATATTGTACATCCAGCAGAAATAAAGGTAAATCTTGTTCTAGACAAGCATAGAAAATGCAATTCTTTCCCTTATTATTTTAAAATACGAGATTACCAAACATATAAAATTCAACATGATTGTTTTTGGCACTTTGATAATATTGCTCTTACGCGAAGGGTAAATCACATCTGGTCTCGGGAATTGACAATAAATCTCGAGCAGTGTTACGTAATCAAAGCATACGTCACTAGACACCGACCCCTACATCAAAGAAGTAAGGCACGCGGTTGACCCGACACAAGGTCACATTCCATAAAGTTTCCCGCTTTTACCCTTTCACAAGTCAATTTATATGTGCACAGAAATAATTACATATGGATTTATGGAGAAAATCGGTCAGTCTTTTTTATATTTCATATTTTTTGTTCGCCATAAGGGTACCGATAATTACAGTGTAATTATCACGTTTAGACCGTGAACTTGCTTGATTTATGGTAAATCTTTTTGACAGTTTGCAATAATTCTAATTTAATCTTGTAATTATTTCATAATCAAGTGCATATCATGAATTCATTCCGAATGTGTGGCTTACAATGCATGACCAGTCCCGGAAATTCGGCGATCTTCACAGGCCTTTTCTAGGCCTTTTGTAAACAAAGGAATTTTCCGAGAAATGCAGTATTGCACAAGATACGCATTTCAATCGGAAATATTCGCCGATATTTTTGATGGATAATTTAAATTCTAGTTAATCAAAGGATGTTTATTTAATCAATATGTGTTGAAATGTTAGGTTTGTATACCGGAATTTCGGCGATTAATATCGACTGTTTGAATCTAATAGATGCGTGGGGGAAATTACCTCCTCGCTTTTTAAACTGCAATATCTCCGCTAATAATGAAAATTTTCTTAAAATTTTTATACTAGAAGATACTTTAATTTGTACTTATTCTGTCGGCGTTGAATAATTTGCAGTTTAATTGAAAATCAACTTGTAAAACAACATAAATGGAGCACCTATAAAACGGCCGGTTTTGGCCGGTCTGAGGAAATTATAAAAGGTACGGTTTTGGCTGGTCTGAGTGCAATAGGGTTAAACATGCGACATCTTAATGATATGACAGCTTATTATTGCTAACAATCATTTCAGAGCCAACATGACCTAACAAGAGAACAAACAGATGCCTTTTAATTCTGTTGCACCATAGGAAAGGTCAGTTCAGATGGATTGCAAAAAACTAAAACATGATCAATATAAAGTTGCATGTTATCTTTATATTTTAGACAACCTTTGAAGCATATCCAAGGTAAGATTATTTCATCAAACTCAAACTTTTGATTTTTCGAAAAAGCAGAGTATTCAATCTGCCCTGCCCTTTCACTTACTTTATTTTGTCCCTCTTTCCCTGCAGGACTGTTAGGCCCAAAGAAGTATTTCTTGTTCAGATATTTGGCCTTGATTTCTCGCGCCTTCCCGTCCCTCTTCTTCTCCTCATTGTGAGCGATCCGTCTGTACGCCTCGATGTCCATCCAGCACATAATGTCCATGCTCGCGTAATTCTCGGCCAGGAAGTTACGGAAATGTTCCAGCTCTATACGGTTATGTACGAGCTTCTCTAGCGTGTAATCTTTAAACTCGTCAGGTATGTTAGCAAGAAGTGATTCATCATACACTGGGTCCTCATAACCTTCCATAACATCAGGGGTACTCACTCTCTGAAACAGTAGATCAATTATCACAGTGGATAATCACGTGATGCAACAATTTCAGAAGATCTTCAATAATTTTGTAAATATGCGACTGATTTGAATTCGGTTTGAAGCAGAGAAGGTGGACAGACGTCATGCATTAGATGTATCTTGTTGATTTTTGAAAAATCAACTGATGAAAAAGTTATTGAAGATAAACCAAAATGTTGGTTTATCTTCAATAACTTTTTATCAGTTGATTTTTCAAAAATCCAACACGCCCAGCTTATTTCTGGCATTTTTCCACCTTCTCTGCTTCAAACAGAATTCAAATTGGTCAAGTATTAAAAAAGATATTGAAGGTTATCGGAAATTACCGTATAGCACTTTATTTCTGCGGGGTCCAAATTCTGCGGTTTTTCCAGAAATCAGGCGGGTTAAATTTCTGCGGAACATATTTCTGCGGTCTCTCATTTTGCAAAATCAGATTTTATTTCTGTGCCATCAAATCAGTTTTAGTCAGTATTAGTCATAGTTTGAAAGACGATGCTTACCAAATATTCTAATTACTCCGTTAGGGTAAAGGGATAATCCCACTAATTTACCAGTATCTATAAAGGCGTTATGGGAAACAATGCCGTATACAGATAGGTGTGAAAAGAAAGACGTGTCAAGCTGTTACCAATCAGTCAAACTTATTAAATCATTGTTTATTGATGAACTAAAATGTCTTATCTACACCTAAGTTAAAGCCGTAATTACACCATTTTGAATAGAAAAGCACTCCATTGTTATGATATTGTTCTTTCCATAGGGTGGTAACAGTTAAACTTGTCCATGTACTGACTAAACTTACAGAATGGCAACCACCTCTACATTCAGGATTAATATTCTGCGGATTTTATTTCTGCGGTGCCGTCCACGACCGCAGAAATAGCAGAAATAAAGTCCCCGCAGAAATAAAGTGCTATACGGTATAAGTCACATGATTATACACCGTGAATTATGTAAAGATGGATCATATAAAATATTGTTTGTGGAAACTTTTAAACCAAATAAAATCTTTCCAAAATGCAATCTCCCTACTACAATGCAAGATTTACTCTTTGTCATACTTAATCAGAAGAAGCAGGCATGGAAATTTACCCTTTCCCAAACAAGACCTGGTTTTGACGTCCCTAATAGAAAAGGCTTGGGGAAACATTGAAACAAAAGAAGAAACTGCTGATAACCAGCAGTTTCTCCTTTTGTCTCAATATTTTCTGTGCCATATTTTAAACAAATCCTTTCTTTAATAACATCGATTTTGTCATTTGTGTCAATTTTTGAAGTGGATCATCCGAAAATTATGCGGTTTGGGAAAGGGTTAAGGTCACAGAATTATGTACAGGCTTATCTTGATGTATGCTGTCAGCCAAAATGGCCAGAATTATCAACAACCTTTACTTCCATCTGTTAGCATTAATCAGCTTGTTTCTAATCAACATAATTGTTTAAAGAAAAGACCAGCATAACTGTGTATTCTTTGTCATTGGTATTTACCTTAATATCTTGTTCATGATTTTATTTGAACACTGATACAACAAAAGAGTTTATACTTGCTTCATCAAAGGTTTCGAGTAAATCTAATGTAAGTATATGAACATTGTTTGAAGAATTACAGCAATGAAGTCTTGAAATGAATTGTCAATAAACAAAACGGTTTAATGTCCATTAAACATCTGTACTTACCTCCTTAATGAGGCCACTTTTCTGTAAGTTAAGGACATACTTGGATTTGGTCTCTAGGTGTCTTTTTACATCTATCAGTTCAACCTGTAATGTGCAAGGAACTCTATAGGAACTATTTTCCTTTATTTTTAAGATCACTGATTTTAAAAATTGTATAGTTATATTGCAAAATTATAATAAATTGTACCATTTTTTCCATCAGAGTAAATTAGCACAAGTGAAATTGAAAATAAAAACATAAGGTACATGTATTATTGTTCTAATATTCATCTTTTGAAAGCAATGATAGAAATCACAGTTGGGTATGTCCATCTCCATTTTTGCCTTCATTGACCCATTCCAACTAAATGACTCTTTTCTATACCCCATAAGATAAAGCTTTGGGAAAACATTGTGGTAAATGAAGAAATTGCTTGTGACAAGCAATTTCTTTGTTTTCCACAATGTTTTCAAAGCCTTTTTCTTCAAGGGTGTCAAAAGGTGTCATTATGTGGGAATGGGTAAATACTGACTAATAAAACAAGAGCCGTCATAGACGGATTATGCTCCCCGAATAAGTGTTTGTCACAAAATAAAAACTATCATACATTAAGCCCCCTTTTCCCATGACAGATTTTTTGTACACACATTATTTATAGAATATGGTCTAGAACATCTCATTTATAACAGAAGTACAAAATTTCATTAAATTCTGCCCATTAGATGAAGAGAAATTAGAGAAAAACTAATTTTTACATTAAGGCCCCTTTTTACATGACGCAGCCTCAAAATAAGAAACGGAGAAAAAGTCCCTAGGGATTATCCCAGGGAGTTCACATGTGAAGTTTCATTGAATTTGGTCCAAGGGTTGCTGAGATCTGGCTTTGGACGGACAGACGGACGGACAGACGGACAGACGGACGGACAGACGGACGGACAGCATGGCGACTATATGCTCCCCCGAAATTTTTTCGGGGAGCATAAAAAATATTTCAGTATTCACTCCATACCTTGCTGTATGTTTTCTGGTCTGTCTCCACCATTTCTATCCAGACTTCGTACAGGACGGATATCGCATGTTCTTCCACATCATCAAATAGTTCCTCAAATGGTGGATTAATACAACTGTAAATAGTCCTCGCTACTTCTGGATCACACTCGACATGGTGCGGGGCACGTACAACAACATAGTTAGAGTAGATTTTCTGTGAAAAACATAATGAAGAAATAACGATACTAAAGGATAATGTTAAACTTCAAGTTTGATCTTTTTAGTAATAGATGTTACCAACAAACTTAAAGTAGTGTCTTTGTTTTAAAATACGTAATTTAAACTTGTTGAAATGCCTAAAATGTCATTCTTTTCAAGAAAGTTTTGGATATGAAATATCGAAAAATATGATAAAAATTGGAACACGAATGCACCCGAAATGGCTAATATTAAGTTTTCAAATTAAGTTTCGGACTGACAGACAGACAGATGGACTGACTGACGGACAGACAGACAATGGTAAAACAAAATGCCCCCGATCTTTTGATACGGGGCATAAAAAGAAGAAAATTTCGGCTACCTAATTAAGATCTCATTTCCAGGGTTATCAAATTTCATAAATGAATGGCAATACATTAAATATTTTAGTTTATTTGTGTATGCGGCAATGACTTTTATCTTTTGAATGTCATTCAATTCACATTTGGCTATGGAAACTAAGCATAGAGATACACTAGAAAGTTTACCTTTGCCTTTTTGTAGACAACATACTGATCCAGACTTTTCCCATAAAACAATAAATGGTAGGCCTGTAGGTCTCTCCATAGGTTCAGGTTGTTCAACCATCTCTGTAAAATACATAAACATAACAACATCAAATTCACCATGCTCAAATAATATGGTACAGAAATCGGACAGAAAACAGGAAATGATTAAAATGTGACACGTCACGCTAAAAGGGATCTTATCCGAACTCCAAAAACCCAAAGTTTGACAAACTTGTCAGACTCAACACAGGTCAACCAGATCCTGCATGCAATAAATGAACATATTGTAAGATATGGAAAATATTCCGCAATGAGAAAATTACTTAAAAGTGAAAAATATTGGCTCTAGCCTGGCTGAAAAGAATGCGAAGACTGACTAGGGTCGATATGTTGTCAAGCTCGGATAGCTCAGTTGTAAAATACTGACATTTGACAAAAGTTGTTTGTCTCTCACATAAATGTGAATCATCCATATGAGAGAGCACCTGGAGGCTCAGACTGGATATTGTGGTTGTACTGGTGAGGGAAATGCCAGGAATCTATGGTAAGGTGCTCCAGCCGCCATGATATGGCCTCAGCACTTGAAAGAGGCATTAAGCCACAATCATTCAATCATTCATATATATGTTAATCAAGTTTCACAAAGCTATGTGAGACAAGTTTTTATTATCATACTAACCCTATTTCCACTTCTCTCCACATATCTCCTAAAGAAGCCTCCAGAATCAGGTTCTTTATGTAGGACCTGTAGTAAATGCTCCATTCTGCGTCCACCCTGAAACTCTGATGTATCTGACTGCTGACCCTCAGATCTGTGAGGGAGAAAAGAAAAATATCATACTGTATACATACTTACAAATGTCACAACTTAACCCCTTTCTTATGACGACTCTACTGGTAATACTTTAAGAATTTGTGCAGAAAATGAAGAAAATGCTGATGATCAGCATTTTCTCCATTTCTTTGAAGGTTTTTATGCTACAAATTAGAGCTTTCCATGTGAGCCAACTCTTATTTTGCATCTGCAAGAATATTAAATTACCAAAACCTTTGTGATTTGGGAAAGCATTTATAATAGTTGCAATGACATGTCTATTTTATCTGTCATTTCAGTATATGGTCATTCAGCTTTGATCGTGCTCATGAAAAATGCACATACATTTTCTATAATTCAATACAGTTAGAAAATCAATTTCAGTACATGTACTGTTTAAAGCATTAGTTCTTTCCTAAACAGTGACATATTTTGACATACTTAATAGAAAAGGCTTGGGAAACATTCATGCAATAGAAGAAAATACTGAAAACCAGTATTTTCTACCTTTGCCTCTATATATTCTGCTATACTGTACACAAATCTTATCTTCAACAACATCAATATTGTGATCTGCAACAGCTTTAAAGTTGAACAAATTATAGCCTTTATGGAACCAGTTACCAAAGTTATGTACAATCACATAAGTCTTTTGACAGTAGACATCTGATGAACCAACCTGATAGAAGCTATACTAGAGGCCGCAGATGAAGGTCTCGATCCTGACTTTGATCCTGAATCCTTCACAACGCGCGGAAGTTGTCGGGGACCTGCGGACTTTATCCTCATACGACCCGTCGCAGACTCCATCGACAGTCTCGACGATGTAGATCTGGCAGTGGACGGTCTCGTGGAGGGACGGTATGCAGACTTGGGGCGCTGGACTGTCTGTACTTGTGTCTGGGTCATAGGTGTTCTGAAATCAAAAGGATAAATAGTTTAGATGTTCAATCTATGAGTACACATGGCATTATCAGTTGAGTGTGAACATATGGTTGATAGACAGACGGATATACGGACATACATATGAACATGTGACTCACTTAGCAGATACTGGTTGTCTGATTGCAGGTATTGATGTACGGTCTACAGGTAAAGTTGGGGATATCAGTTGATGATGTACAGAAAGACAGATAGACATACATCTGTTTTATGCTTTGTCTTTGTAAATGTTTGTAGAGGCCCACAGAATATACTGTGTAGCCTCCTGAAAAAAAGTCTTTATCATTATTACAGACAGAAATGTGACTCACCTGGCAGATACTGGCTACAGGTAAAGTTGGAGGTATCAGTTGATGATAGATGGACAGACAGACAGACAGACAGACCAATGACTCACCAGGCAGATACTAGCCGTCTGAGTGCAGGTGTAGAAGTTCTATCTACAGGTAACGTTGGCGATATCAATTAATGATGTACAGAAAGACAGACAGACAGAAATGTGACTCACCTAGCAGATACTGGACGTCTCAGTGCTGGTGTAGATGTTCTATCTACAGGTAGAGTTGGAGATATCAGTTGATGATGGACCATCTGTTCTTTCTGCCAGTTGTGGACAAACTTGAGAGTGGACTCTGCGTATGATCGCTTCATACCTACGGGCGGTGATGTGTCGTTGATGAAACTTGACTCTCGTGTATAAGAATACTGAAAAACAGCAGGGGAGAGATATGCAACAGCAAAAACTCAGTATCTTAACTTTTCGTTGAAAGCCATTGCAGACAGGCATACTCCCTCATTTTCTCATTTAGGGTACATAACATAGGAATTTAAGACTTCCAGAAAGAGATGCGAGAGATTGGGACCTGTCAATTACCAACATCCATGACAGGAAGAGATGGAGAGTGGACGTGAAATCTGCCATGTGTGCAGCTAGCCAGGCATCTGGACGGGATCCTACTGACGTAGGAACAATCCCACCCCCTGCACGATAATCAAAAGACTGATGGTGAGTGAGTGAGTGAGTTTGTTTATTTTCAAATGATGAATAGTAAGAAAACTGCCTAGGCATTCATATTAGTCCTATCTATAAGCCCTGGCATATTTTATCTTTGAAGTGATGCCAGTTCTTATCATTTCCGCCATTTTGTCTATAGCACTTCCGCCGTGCAGAAAACTTCGGAGGTTTAGCCCTCAAACTACTACATTTGAAATCAAAATTTCGATCTAAAAATGGTATGAATTGAAAGATAAATCAATTGTTTTTCACTTCAGTATAATTTTGAAATAAAAAATTACCTTGTTTTATGAAAAATCCAACCAAATTTCCAACAACCCTATACAAAAGCAAGATGGCCGACAGGCTTGCCAATTGTAGTAAAAAACATGTTTCACAGTCATAATTTGATTGACACATCAGTATTTTAGTAATTTTAAGGTGGTTATAAACATAATGTAGTTATTTTTCATTGTTTATGCCTCACTTTACCATGAATAGGGACTTAGAAGAATTTAAGATTTGCTACACAGAATAACAGTAACCTGACAGGACTAGCATTCATATGTGCCTTCTCTTGTAACAATTTCATCTTTTTGAAAAATCACTGCACGAATTATAGTTTGCTCTGGGTAAACAATAAACTGGTACATTTTTTTTTTTTACATTGTAAAAAGATAAAAAAAAAACTGTTCTTGGAAGTGTTATTGTTACTGCAAATTGCATCTTATGCACACAGGACTTTGCTTGTAATGGCAGTAATTTGTGATCACTGTAAATGTGTTCAATCATCTTTTTTGGTCTGCAAATCCTTTAAATTTCGACCAATCTATAACTTCATCATTTGAGAGATTGGTTAACCCTTTCCCAAACAAGACCTGGTATTGACGTCCCTATTAGAAAGACTTGGGAAAATATTGAAACAAAAGAAGAAACTGCTGATAACCAGCAGTTTCTCCTTTTGTCTCAATATTTTCTATGCCATATATTACACAAATCATATCCTTTATTACATCCATTTTGTCATTTGTAGCAGTTTTTGAACTGAATCACTCTAAAATTTTGCCGTTTGGGAAAGGGTTAAAAGATGTACCTGATCATGAGGTGTAATAGTAACTTCCGTTCTCATCTTTGGCACACATGACTTTGGTCGTAGCGGAAGTAGCGTGGCAGACGGCGGGTTCGGGTTCGTAGATAGAGACGGTTGGAGTAACTTCTGGTGGAGATACTCCAAGTTTCTGTGAGGCTCAGCTCGCATCAGCTGCTTGATCAAAAACCGGGGAGCCCTGAAAAAAGCAACTCTTAATAAATGTTCATAAATAGACTAATACAATATTTCAGAATATGAAATTCAAATTCTTCTTTGGCAAATTTAGCAACACTTTATAAATCTATATATTGAATCACCCCTTCCAATATATAGTTACATTTCTCAATGTCATTAGAAATATGGATTTTGAATATATTCATCATGGGGGGAAATAGGAATTTTCAACAAGAGGGCCATTGGCCCTGAAGCACTCACCTGATATAATAACTTTTTGTACACCAATTTTCAGGTTGATTGGGCAAAAAATGTGACCTCTAGGATGCACACAAGGTTTAACTAAGATTTGACCTCGTGACCTAGAATTGATCAAGACAATCATTCTGATGAATTTTCAGGTTGATTGGGCAAAATGTGGCCTCTAGAGTGCACACAAGGTTTTACAAAGATTTGACCTCATGACCTAGTTTATGACCCCAGACGACCCAATTTCGATCTTGTCCGAGAATTGATCAAGACAATCATTCTGATCAATTTTCAGGTTAATTGGGCAAAAAATGTGGCCTCTAGAGTGCACACAAGGTTTTTCTAAGATTTGACCCCGTGACCTAGTTTTTGACCCAAGATGGCTTAATTATAAACTTGTCCAAGATTTCATCAAAACAATCATTCTGATAAATTTTCAGGTTGATTGGGCAAAAAATGTGGCCTGAAGAGTGCACACAAGGTTTTTCTAAGATTTGACCCCGTGACCTAGTTTTTGACCCAAGATGACTCAATTATACACTTGTCTAGGATTTCATCAAGACAATCATTCTGATCAATTTTCAGATTGATTGGGCAAAAAATGTGGCCTCTAGAGTGCACACAAGGTTTTTCTAAGATTTGACCCCGTGACCTAGTTTTTGACCCAAGATGACTCAATTATAAACTTGTCCAAGATTTGATCAAGACAATCATTCTGAGCAAATTTCAGGTTGAGTGGGCAAAAAATGTGACCTCTAGAGTGCACACAAGGTTTTTCTAAGATTTGACCTCGTGACCTAGTTTTTGACCCCAGAGGATCCAATTTCAAACTTGTCCAAGATTTCATCAAGACAATCATTCTGATAAATTTTCAGGTTGATCAGGCAAAAAATGTGGCCTCTAGAGTGCACACAAGGTTTTTCTAAGATTTGACCCCGTGACCTAGTTTTTGACCCCAGACAACCAAATCCAAATTTCGCACTTGTCCAAGATTTTACCAAGACAATTATTCTGAGCAAATTTCAGGTTGATTGGGCAAAAAATATGGCCTCTAGAGTGCACACATGGTATTTCTAAGATTTGACCCCGTGACCTAGTTTTTGACCCCAGATGACCCAATTTCGAACTTGTCCGAGATTTCATCAAGACAATCATTCTGATCAATTTTCAGGTTGATTGGGCAAAAAATGTGGCCTCTAGAGTGCACACAAGGTTTTACTAAGATTTGACCCCGTGACCTAGTTTTTGACCCAAGATGACCCAATTTCGTATTTGTCCAAGATTTTATCAAGACAATCATTCTGAGCAAATTTCAGGTTGATTGGGCAAAAAATGTGACCTCTAGAGTGCACACAAGGTTTTTTTTAAGATTTGACCCTGTGACCTAGTTTTTGACCCAAGATGACCCAATTTCGAATTTGTCCGAGATTTATCAAGACAATAATTCTGATCAATTTTCAGGTTGATTGGGCAAAAAATGTGGCCTCTAGAGTGCACACAAGGCAAAGTTTGACGGACGACGGACGACTGACGACGGACGACGGACGACACACGACGGACGCCCGACACAGCGGTATCACAATAGCTCACCATGAGCACATTCGTGCTCAGGTGAGCTAAAAACATTGAAAAATAGTTAAAAAAGAAGCATGAACTAAAAGCCTATGAATCCCGTAAATGAAAGAAGATGTTTGAAATTTCACACCTTTGGCATTATAAAGCTTGTTTATAGGTAAGCTATTTAAGTGAAGGCTTAGGCTACATACCAATATAATACTAAAGATTCCACTATTTGGTTCTGAACTTGTAGTAATTTGTCTATATTCCAAACAGATGGCTCTACCAAACCAAGTTGATTTTTCATCTCTGTTGTCAACTCAAACTCAGCACCTTGTTTGTGGTATTTCTCACGCAGTCCACAAATATATCTGGAAGAAATGATCGGTTATCCATCTATCTTATTTTTTTACCAAATATTTTTAAAATATTTACATAACAGAAAGAGCAAGAGTTTGAAAGAAGTTGAGCTTGAAGACTAACATCTAAACTTTTCAGTTAATTCAAATAAAAGATACATCATTTTGAAACTTTATAATGAACAACATGTCAAAAATACCATGAAAATATTGCATGTGGAAAGTCACATGATAGACAATTTTTTCACTTTTTTTACTCAATGTATCACAAGCTTTCTTGAAAATTTCTTGAAAAGTATTTTGTTACTTTCATACCTATTAAAAGTCTTTTATTCTATAATTTTATTGAATGCTATGTGAGTACTTACAATGGTATATCCTGTTCATTCATCAGCCTCATCCTATCTATGTCTACGCAGAAGTTCCAGTTTCTTCTCTCCTTTACCAAACAAAGCCTAGTTATGACATTTATTATAGGAAAAGCTTTGGAAAACATTGAGGCTAAAGAAGAAAATGCTGATAGTCAGCATTTTCTACTTTTGCCTCAATAATTTCCATGTTATATTTGACACTACTTCATTCTTAATGAACTTTATTTCATCTTTTGAGGAAATTGTTGTACTGAGCCAGTGTAAAATTTGGAAAACATTGAGGTAAATGAGAAAATAATGGTTATCAGCATGTCCTCCTTTTCCTTAAATGATTTATGAACCTTTCTCTGATTGTTAAAACAATCAAATCCGTATATTGCTTAGGAGAATGTGAAGAAATAAGGCTTGTTACTTACAGAGGTATATCCTGTTCATTCATCAGCCTCATCCTATCTATGTCCACCCAGAAGTTCCAGTTTCTCTCTCCTTGTGTTCCCTTCAAAAACTTCTTGAACTGGTCTATACCCTTCCTGCTGCATAAATCAAATTTCCTATGTTTGTGTTTGCGAAAGAATCCGTCACTTTCTTCGTAATCTTCGTCACTGTCGAGTAGTGAGTCCACGTCGCTCTCCTCGTCCTTTATCTTCACTCTCGGTGTCTCCACCTTCTCTGGTGCTTCATCCTCCTTGCTAACATTCTCTTCTCTTGGTTTTTCTTCTTCAAGCACATGAAGTTTATCTAATGAGTCTAGTGTTAGAGATGTATGGGTTTCGTCTTTAAAGCATTTCTGAACTTCAGGAATGTTTTGTATTTCCGATTCCTCCATGTTGGTTATGATAGCAATGACACGCTTCAGGACCACACCAACAATCACAGATCCTATATCATCCAGATTCTCAAATACAATAGGTTTGTCAGACTCGGACACAAAACTGTCATTAAACTCAACATTCTCGTCGTCTCCTTTACCAGAGTCCTTCTCGTCATCTTTAGCTTCATCGTCGATGATGCCGAGTTCTGATTCATCCAGATCGTCAGTTTCAGGTTTAGGTATGGAGTAGACAGTAGAGCTGTAGGGTCTCTGTGTATCTGAGTGGTCCTTACTGACCACACACAGTGTCTCCGTGACTCGAGGGACAACCGGCTTACCGTCCGTCGAGAATAACCGACTCATCATGATGTCATCATCATTCTCATTCAGCGTGTTTCTAGAGTGATACAGGGTACCATAGGAGCTATTTTTAGCTGACCCTTTAGATGACCCCATACCGCTGTCTGAGCGTCCGTACGGATCACTGTAGGCACTAGCTGGTCTGGCACTAGTGGGACGGATGATGGGTTTAGTGTGGACGCTCTCACTAGTGGGTTGTGACAGGGTGGTGTATGTGGTCTGCTGCTCTGTCAGGATCTTGGCACTCGTAAACCATGCGTCCGTCTCACTGGTGGAGGCGTTACCCATGGATACATACATGTTCTTCATCATAGCTTCTTTAGGATCAATCTGAACCTGCTCTTCTTCTGCCTTCTTCTTCTTCTGTAATTATCAAATATAGCTTTGTTAGTAAATAATAGCAAATGGATTGATCTTCTGAGACAAAATATTCTTAAAGTTCTGTATTCAAGATAGGAACTTGCCTTTAAATCAGATTTTAAGGATCCTGGTTTTGTAGAAATAGACAAAATACCATTATTCAATGGCAGACAAACTCTTTTACATTGATTTTTTTTTTCAAGAATATTAGATCTTAATTAAATGGATTTCTTTCAAGATGCATTCATATCAATGATTTTGTCATACTATTTTGTCCTGCTTGAAGGAATAAACATACCTTTTTTGCTTTAGGTTTAAAGTCAATCTTCATGAGGAAATTCTCCCAACTCTCCCGTGATTCTAGCCCGGGAAAGTAACTTGGACAGTCTGTATTCTAAATATAGGTCACTTACTAAAGGGTTTTCTACTCAAATATTAAGCAAGGCAACTGCCTATTCACTGGATTTTTTTCAAAGAAAGACAAAGTCCCTTTCATCAAGATGCAAGGGCTTGTCCAAGCCCTTGCATCTAAATGAAGGGAACTTGTTCCACTGGAAATCATATCAATGGCAGACACTTTATCTTGCCATCCAGGAATTTCGTCCATCTGGCAAGAGATTAACTTCATTATTTGCAATCATCATACCTTTTTAGCTTTAGGTTTAAAGTCGATCTTCATGAGAACATATTCGCCCAGCTCTCCCGTGATTCGGGCCTGGGACAGTAACTTGGACAGTCTATATTCTAAATAAAGGTCACTCTCCAGAAACGTTGGTAGTCGCTCCTCTTTGATCCAATGGATACCTTGCTCTTTATTCAGAGTCTACAAAAATCACAAGAATGTTTACTTGAGACCATCATTTTGTTGGTTGATCATTTTAAGCAACATTGCCAAAATAGGATCAAAGCATATTGTTGGTAATTTTTTGTGCATTTTGCAATACTTTTTTAATTCAGACTAGCCAAAACGGCAACATTTCAGACTTGTCAAAGTTTGAAAGCTGCTGCAGAGGACAAAATGGGTGTTGTTTACGGTAAAATTCATGATGCACACAAGAGAGTAAATATTGAGGTAGAAGAAGAAATTTTCTTATATTGTCTCAATGTTTTTCCAAATATATCCTATTAGGAGCATCAAAACCAGGCCCCAGTTTCTCGAAAAAAATTAAGTATATTCTCATGAGAACATGCTCAACTTCAAAGGGATACTCTCCAACGTTGAAGGGTATTCTATTGAAGTTAACATGGATTTCGTGCGATTTGAGCACTGTGCTCTGGTTTGAGCATGAGAACATACTTGAGTTTTTTTTAAAACAAGAGCTGTCCGAAGACAGCGCGCTCGACTTTCTGAGTTGCTTAGTATAAAGGGGGCATAACTCCAAATAGAGTGGTCCCATGGTCATGGGCCCTGATAGTAAGGTAGAGGGTGTGATGGTGAATAAGTATTCCAAGTTTGGGTTGAATCCCTTTGATAGTATGGAAGTTATTGATGTTTGAAAAAACTTTAACCTTTGTTGCAACGCCGATGCCAACGCCGACGCCAACGCCAATGCCGACGCCCTGGTGACAGTATAAGCTCTCATTTTCTTCGAAAAGTCGAGCTAAAAAACAGGCCAGGTATTGGTTGGGAAAGTATTAAGCACTGACTGGATCATAAAATAGTTGTAGAGCAATAAATATTACACCTGACCATAAAACTTAGAGAACAAAATTGCCTTCTTTATCACCATGTAAGGTAAATTATAATCTTTGTCAAACAAATATACCTTATGTTATGATGGAACAAACATAACCCTTTCCCCAACAACACCAGGCCCCGGTTTCTCGAAAAAACTTAAGTATATACTCATGAGTTCATGCTCAACTTCAATTGAACACCAATCAACATTGATTGGTATTCAATTGAAGTTCACGTGGATTTCGTGTGATTTGAGCACGGTGCTCAGATTTGAATCTGAGAACATACTTAAGTTTTTTTGAGAAACCGGGGCCAGGCCTTAGCTTTCCATGTAAAATTGGTTCAGAAAACATTGCGAGAAAAGAGTAAATTGCTAATGATCGACAATTTCTCCTATTCCCTCAATATTTTCTTTACCTTGACTTTCAAATTTTCTACTTTTTACGAAAATCCTTATGCAATCCATCTGCAGCTCCTTGTAGATTGGAGCAGTCTAAAATTGTGCAGTTTTGGAAAGGGTTAACATCTTTGATTTTGGAGGACAAGATAACAATATGTAAACAAATCCATCTCGACCATCTCAAAATTGAGGAGTAGAACAAGAGCCATTGCCTTTCCGATGATGCATAACTATGTAACAGAGCAACAAACAATCGGGAAATGGAATTTTCAGCCTTATTTTAACATTTTCCCAAATGGCAAAATTTTTGGGAGGTCAAATTTGAAAACTAATCTAGACGACAAATAGGAGGCTGTTACAGACAAATATTTGTGTATAATATATCACAGAATATATAGAGACAAAAGGAGAAACTGCTGGTTATCAGCTGCTGAGCAGTTCTTTTGTTTCAATGTTTTCCCAAGTAATTTCTATTGTTGATATAAAATCTTGGTCAGAGCGGGGCATATAATGCCCAACAGTGACTTGTCAGTAATAGTGGTCATTTTTTTCAATTCAAGGGCAGATAATTCAAGAATGACAAGAGTAATCTGAAATCTGTAAGCAGTGTGCAAAACTAGACACCATGGAGATTCTTTGTGGTAATTTTGATCAAATTCCAATGGAAACTGTGGGAGAATCGCTCACAGACAGACATATGGACAACCAGGACCATAACATAGTAGGACCCTTCAGACACACAATAAATACATACCGTGACAGTAAAGCTAGTATGAATCTCCTGGTTTTGTTGTGGTGGTAGTGTTTCTATAGGTATCAGGGGTATGTCCATATAGCTGTGTGTCTTCAGGCACATAATAAATACTTACTGTGACAGTAAAGCTAGTATGAATCTCCTGGTTTTGTTGTGGTGGTAGTGTTTCTATAGGTATCAGGGGTATGTCCATATAGCTGTGTTTCTTCGCGACCCTGTATATCTTGGACCTCTTCTGTTGGGTCCGCAACGCATCTTTGATCTGTTTGGCCAGCTCGTGTTTGGCATCACTGACCACTTCAAACCCACCTGTATCCTTGTTAAACAGTAGGGGAACAGGAAATGTCTGAAATGAAAAATTCGTATAAAGTAATTGAATGATTGGCATGCATCTGTGTCAGTTGAGATTGTTATTACTTTCAGTTGATTAACATCAATACCTTCCATTAACCCTTTCCCAAACGGCAAACATTTAGGGCGATCCACTTCAAAAACTGCCACTAATGACAAAATGGGTGTTATTAAAGATAGGATTTGTGTAAAATATGGCGCAGAAAATATTGAGATAAAATTAGAAACTGCTGGTTATCAGCAGTTTCTTCTTTTGTTTCAATGTTTTCCCAAGCCTTTACTATTAGGGACGTCAAAACCAGGTCTTGTTTGGGAAAGGGTTAAATAAGGTCATTGCCTCAGTGTTATAACCCATTCCCACACATGGATGCTATTTGACGCCCAACAAGAAAGAGACTTTGGAAAACGATATAGGGTTAATTCACGTTTTTGAGGTTGTTAACATTCGCAGAGGTCCAAGAAATATGCCAAGCACAAGAGTCATTTTCATATTTTGAAAGCCTCTGTGAATGTGAAAGATCAAATGACCAAAAATTCTAATTTCATTCAACTGAAATTTGTCATCTGCAATATCTTTGTATTTCTTAGCCTTTTCCCAAACGGCAAAATTTTAGGGTGATCCACATCAAAAACTTCCACAAACGACAAAATGGAAGTTATCAAAGACAGAATTTGTGTAAAATATGGCATAGAAAATTTTGAGACAAAAGAAGAAACTGCTGGTTATCAGCAGTTTCTTCTTTTGTTTCAATGTTTTACCAAGCCTATTCTCTTAGGGACATCAAAACCAGGTCTTGTTTGGGAATGGGTTAAATAAAATGTATAAAATTTGCTTTATGGGAATGGGGTGAATCTTGAGGTTGTTTGTTCACTGCCTGTTAAGGAAAAGACTAAGCCATCAACAAATTGACAAATGATTATGTATCACAATAAATTATTTTGGGCAATTTGTGCTCTGGAGAATGTCTTGGCAAATTGTGGAAGACTTCCAAGAGTAATATTAAAGAAAATTTTGAAATTGATTTAAAGTGAACAAGTCACTGTATGGTCAAAATTTAAAAGGACGATGGATTAGGACTTTAAATGGCTTCATTTGACAATTTTAATCTGTTAATGTATCTCTCTATGGTGACAATGTCATAACAGCAAGTTAATTGAAAAATTTGCATAATTGCTAAAACAGCAAAGCGACAAATTGAATATTGATAACCTATGATTATTTGTCATTTCCCTCACCAGCAAATTCAGTTGAAAAAGGTATCTTGTAAATTAACAAAGACTGGTAAGAGATTGAAATAGAACAAGAGGACCATGATGGTCCTATATCGCTCACCTGAACCAAAATTATATGAGTAACACTTACTTTCAATTCAATTGATATTTATGACTTTAAGACTGAATATGAACTTATGGTCAATAACGTTGTGAAAATCAAACTCATCCGAGATCTTATGGTGCCAAACATTGTTTTTTTTAAATAATTGTAGATTCTAGAGTGTAAACAAGGTCGAAAACAATAATTGTAGATTCTAGAGTGTAAACAAGGTCGAAAAAAGCCAAAAACGGCAATTTTGTCAAATTCAAGGGCACATAACTCTCGACTTTCTGATTAGATCAGACTGAAAATCAAACTCATCCAAGATCTTATGCTCCCCAACATTGTGTCCAAGTTTTGACTTGATTTATTAACAAGAGGACCATGATGGTCCTATATCGCTCACCTGAACCAAGATGATGTGAGTCATAGATTTGTTCAAATCAATTACTTGTGACTTTAAGACTGAAAACAAACTTATGGTTAACAACATTGTGTCCAAATTATGTCTGGGTTTGTCGCTATATGTGGTTGTTAGAGTAAAAACAGTTGAAAACGGCAAATTTGTCAATTTGAAGGGCTCAGCAAACTCAGCAAATTCTACTCTAATTAAGCTAATTCAAACTGGTGCAAGATCTTATGTTCAGCAACATTGTGTCCAAATTTCTTCTTGATTGGTCAACAATTGTAGATGCTAAAGTGTAAACAAAGTCCGAAACAATCGAAAACATCAATTTTGTCAAATTCAAGGGCATATAACTCATGACTTTCTAGTCTGACAAGACTTAAGTTCAAGCTCATCCAAGAAATTATGGTCACCAATATTGTGTCAAAGTTTCATCTTAATAGGTCAATAATTGTAGATTATAGAGTGTAAACAAAGTCGTAAACATTCAAAAACGGGGATTTTGTCAAATTCAAGGGCGTATAACTCATGACCTTTTGATCTGATCAATCTGAAAATCAAACTCATACATGATCTTATAGTCCCTAAGATTGTGACCAAGTTTTGTCTTGATTGGTCAATAATTGTAGATGCTAGAGTGTAAACAAAGTCAAAAACAGTCGAAAACGGCAATTTTGTCAAATTCAAGGGCGTATAACTCATGACTTATTGATCCGATCAATCTGAAAATCATACTCATACAAGATCTTATGGTTCTTAACATTGTCTCAAAGTTTTGTCTTGATTGGTCAGTATTTGTAGAAGTTAGAGTGTAAACAAAATCGAAAACAGTCGAAAATGGCAATTTTGTCAATTTCAAGGGCACATAACTCAAGACCTTCTGGTCCGATCAGACTGAAAATCAAACTCATCCGAGATCTTATGGTCACCAACATTGTGTCAAAGTTTTGTTTTGATTGATAAATAATTGTAGATACTAGAGTGTTAACAATGTCAAAACTAGCTATTTTTCGCATTCAAGGGCAGATAACTCCGGACTTTCTGGTTCGATCTGACCCATAATCAAACTCATCCGAGATCTTATGGTCATACATGTTTTGACCAGGTTTGGTCAAGATTGGCTTATATTTGTAGATGCTAGAGTGTTAACACGAAATTGTGGACGGACGGACGGACAGACGGACAGACGGACAGACGGACAGACGGACGACGGACAAAAAGTGACCACAATAGCTCACCTTGAGCACTTCGTGCTCAGGTGAGCTAATAATTGTAGATTCTAGAGAGTAAACAAGGTCGAAAATGGCCAAAAATGTCAATTTTGCCCAATTCAAGGGCACATAACTCTCATCTTTCTGGTCAAATCAAACTGAAAATCAAACTCATCCGAGATCTTATAGTCTCTAACGTTATGTCAAAGTTTTGTCTTGATTGATCAATAATTGTAGATGCTAGAGTGTAAACAAACTTAACAAGAGGGCCGTTGGCCCTAGGTCGCTCACCTGAGATGGGGTTTTATAACAGATCAGATTTCTTACAGGTAATGCAATAAAGGGTCAAAGATCATATGAACGCCGCTATGCGATTTCAAACCATAGAAAACCCAGAAAACTACCTTAGTGCAATATCATATGTAACTCAAATATGAAGTTTCATCCAATTCGGCTATTTGGTTATGGAGAAATTGCTTTGGACAGATGGAATTAAAATAAAACATACAGACTGACAAAAAAACAGAAATTTACAAATTGACCTAGATCTATGACCTTGAACCTACCTAAATATATATTTCAAATAGAACATCTACTCATGATAAAGAACACATTTACCCATACATTTTTTTAATCCATGCATAAATGTAGATGCTATGCGCCTGATAAGCAGATTTTTACTAGAAGTCCCCTTTTTCTGTGACAAGGTTTTATATTGAAAAGCAAAAAAAAGTACCTCTTAGCAATATCATAAGCAATGCAAATATTTTTTTTGTCAAATTTGGCTCTGCGGTTATTGAGAAATTGCTTCTGACAGATTTCGTGTAATTTCTCTTTTTCTTTTGCCATGGCAACCAGAATTGGTTTTTTTTTATAAATTGCAATTCTGTTAGCAATTTTTGAAATGTGACTTCCTAAGGAATATTTCTGCCTAGTTTGGTGGAAATTAGCCTGATAGTTTAGGAGGAGATATCATTCAACCATGTCATTGAGATTTGGTGGAAAATCTCCTTTTCTGTTGCCATGGCCACCAGAGCTTTTAAAAGATTTCAATTCTTTTAGCAATTTTTAAAAGGAACCTCCTCAGAAATATTTCTGCCAAGTTTGGTTGAAATTGGCCAAGTAGTTTAGGAGGAGATGTTTTTCAAAGAAATTGTTGAGAATTAGTCAAATTTCTCCTTTTCTGGTGCCATGGCAACCAGAGTTTTCAGTCAATTTCAATTCTTGTAGTAATTCATAAAGAGGACCTCCTAAGGAATATTTTTGCCAAGTTTAGTTGAAATTGGCCTGGTAGTTTAGGAGGAGATGTCGTTCAAAGATTGTATTGAGATTCAGTCAAATTTCTCCTTTTCTGTTGCCATGGCAACCAGAGTTTTTTTATGGATTTCAATTCTTTTAGCAATTCTGAAAGGGGGTCATCTAAGGAACATTCCTGCCAAGTTTGGTTGAAATTGGCTGGGTAGTTTAGGAGGAGATGTCGTTCAAAGATAGTATTGAGATTCAGTCAAATTTCCCCTTTTCTGTTGCCATGGCAACCAGAGTTTTTATGGATTTCAATTCTTTAAGCAATTCTGAAAGGGAGTCACCTAATGAACATTCCTGTCAAGTTTAGTTGAAATTGGCCGAGTAGTTTCGGAGGAGATGTCGTTCAAAGATAGTATTGAGATTCAGTCAAATTTCTCCTTTTCTGTTGCCATGGCAACCAGAGTTTTTTATGGATTTCAATTCTTTTAGCAATTCTGAAAGGGGGTCACCTAAGGAACATTCCTGCCAAGTTTGGTTGAAATTGG
Source organism: Fragum sueziense (assembly GCA_963680895.1). NCBI lineage: Eukaryota > Metazoa > Mollusca > Bivalvia > Cardiida > Cardiidae > Fragum > Fragum sueziense. Next base: position 80,159,206 of record OY804594.1, on the reverse strand, counting down.
CCCAGTAGTTTAGGATGAGATGTCGTTCAAAGATAGTATTGAGATTCAGTCAAATTTCTCCTTTTCTGTTGCCATGGCAACCAGAGTTTTTCATGGATTTCAATTTTTTTAGCAATTCTGAAAGGGGGTCACCTAAGGAACATTCCTGCCAAGTTTGGTTGAAATTGGCCGAGTAGTTTAGGAGAAGATGTCATTTAAAGAAATTGTTGACGGACGACGGACGACGCACGCCGGCCGGACGCCGGACAAAAGGTGATCACAATAGCTCACTTGAGCTTGTGCTCAGGTGAGCTAAAAACAGCATTTTTTTACATTCAAGGGCAGATAACTCCACACTTTCTGGTTCGATCAGGCCCATAATCAAACTTGTCCGAGAACTTATGATTCTTCTTGTTTTGGCCAAGTTTGCTCAAGATTGCCTAACTTATGTGGATGCTAGAGTGTATACACCCCAAATGTTGACGAATGGACGGACACCGGACAAAAAGTGACCACAATAACTCACCTCAAGCACTTCGTGCTCAGGTGAGCTAATAATAAAAAGAGAACAAGTAGACCAGCTTTTGATTCAGAGAACTATTAACCCATTACCAGACGGGAAAATACAATCTTGTCCCATTTCAGTGAAATGAATGATGTTGTACAATTTGTTTATTTCTTTTTTTTTTCTTTCTTTTTTTTATGCGGGTTAGAAAATTCAAAATCATTGACAAAAAAAGCATTCAATTTAATGTTATCTATATTTTTTTCAAAGAGCACAAAAGCTTGTTTTCTGGAATGAGGTTTATATTGCAACTTATTTTCTAAGGGTGTGTTTCTGCCTAGCAATAATCATGTGTCATATAAATCAATGACAGCTTCATTGACAAGCAATCATACAGCCTATCAAAAACTTGTTAGGAATACAAATAGAAATTGAATATTGATACATGCCAGTCTAACATGCTGTTAATGACTTCATTAACAAGGTTTTATATAGCTTTGACACAATTTCTAGGTCATCTAGAGTTAACTTATTGGTTATTTTTGGTGATGCCAGTTGCATCAAGAGATTTTTTCCAAAAAGATTAATACTAGAGTATACTGGCTCAATTTAGACATACTACAAATTGTAGTATCAAATTTTACACAGTAAGAAAAAAATACATGATGATGATGATGATGATGATGATGGTGGTGGTGGTGGTGGTGGTGATGATGATGATGATGATGATGATGATGATGGTGGTGGTGGTGGTGGTGGTGGTGGTGGTGGTGGTGGTGGTGGTGGTGGTGGTGGTGGTGGTGGTGGTGGTGATGATGATGATGATGATGATGATGATGATGATGATGATGATGATGATGATGATGATGATGATGATGATGATGATGATGATGATGATACTTACAGGTAGAGCCAGGAACACATTGAAGTACTCCACAAACAGGTCGTCGGTGGCCAGAAAGTCCTCCTGAAACACATACAGGGGGATCCATGTTATAATTAACAGTCACACAAGTAATATTTTGTCGCTTTTCAATAAATACCTCGTAACTGCAGCTTGCTTTATGCTGCAGTTACGAGGTTTTTGTTCAAAAGGAGCTATGTATTGTTTGTAAAAATTATGAGACAAGGCATTTACGAGTTTGCAAAAACATTGCCACAAAATCTTCCTGAAACAGACAAACAAACATCCCCTGTGAAAAGTTCATTAAAGTTCAAGAACTGTTCTAGAACATTCTAATATATTAAATTTCACTTCTAGAACTAGAAGTGCCATTTAACATTCTATAACTTTCCTGAACAGTTCTAGAACTAGAAATGTGTTCTTGAACTTTTTTCGCACAGGATGTAATGATGATTGTTTTAACAGATAATGAAGACAAAGCAATAATTATTGCAAGTTATAGTTTGGTTACAAAATCTTAGTGTTCGACCTATTTTTTGGACCAATGAAATTGTAGTATTTTTTTTTTAAATTTCGACGCTATATTTAGCATAAACAGGCTGTTGGCTAGTTTATGTGATGTCAATACATAGCTACACCTCCGTCTTTGATGAACCGCTAGCGAACACTAAGTCAGATAGAGTCTGTATAGTAGATTCTACGCAGCATAAACATTCAATGCGCTGCGCGCAATTGAATGTTTATTTCACGTAGAATCTACTATACAGCCTCTATCTAATACTTGGTGCATGCTTACAAAATTTACCTACACAAGTTATATACTTGTATCATAACTTTTATACAGTATCAAAACAATTGTAATTTTGCATGCTATGGTTCAGATTTTGCATGTGTCTCACACCTGCAATATTCAAACCAACACATGCAAAATTCTTTTCAAAATTCAGCTCACAAATTTTGCTTGTTGAGAAAGGTGAAATTTTGCAAAATGATCGTGCCATTTCATCATAACAGTGCTGTACAGATAATGGTAATTTTGCTGATCTCTGATCTCTAACATTTCACATATTTTTTTCTTGGATGGTAAAGAAAATGGATTATAGAATTTTGCACTCAACTAAGATGAAACAAATTCATAGAACTACGTCAATGACATTTTGTCAATAAGTCAGAACAGTATAATTGACTCTTGATAACTTCTGTTGAATTCCATTTCCTTCAAAACGACCAGAAATCAATTATTTCTTTCCCAAAAAGCAACATTTTAGACTGTTCCACTTTGAAAGGAGTTACAGATGACAAAATAATCAATATATAAAGTAGAAAAGTGTTTGTTATAACATAGAAAATATTGAGGGTAAAGGAGAAATTAATGATTATCAGCAATTTCTTCTTTCCTCTCAATGTTTTCCCAAAGTATTTCTAATTGGGTTGTCAAAACCAGGTCTTGTTTGGAAAAGGGTTTAAGATATCTGTAGAAATGGCTAATTAGTAGCAGCCTAACGATAACCATGCATTGTCATTTTTGCTGACTTTAAATCAATAATATTTTGTTTTATGAAGAGTTTCCCAGAATTCTCATTTCCTGCTAGAATTGCGCCTTTTAATCTTGTGTCCTTTAGTCTTATGCTTTGTCTTTTTTTCTCAGACCTTAACCCTTTTCCTCATGGCCAAAAAATTGTCTATACCAATTTGAAAGCTGCTGCAAAAGATGAGATAGGATTTGTGTAAAACATATTAGTAGCATAGAACAAGATGTGTTTGTGAAACACAAGTCCACCCAAAAGTTTTAAGTTTTCATGTTAAGGGTAGATAAGGGTTAAAGGATGACCTTAAGGAAGGTCATGTTGCATGGAACAGATAGTTATCATTGAAAGAAAGTTACATACCAAATTTTAGCTTTGTGTAACAAATACTTTTGGAGAAAAGGCCAATGTTAAGTTTTCACCTCAAGTTTCAGACTGACAGATGGATAGAGAGACAGACGGACAGATGGACAGACAAAGTTTGGGCCCAAAGAAAGGTTTACATGTATTTTTCAGGCACAAAGCTCAGTCAATTGTAGTAATAGGATTTTCAATGTGACTGATGATAAAGAATATTGAAAAAGTAAAAGAAATTTTTCTTCTCTTTTCTTCAAAGTCTTCTAATGTTATCGCTTTTAGAAACCTTAAAAATGGGATTGTTTGGCAAAGATCTTATGTAATTCATTCTACATGCATGTTAATGTATACATTTAAAATTAAGAGTGAGGAGACAACAATTATAGTCAACATTACACAAAAGTTGAACTCGGAGTCCCCATTTGTACAGATAACAATGTGATCCATAAATATACAAAAGTAAATATTGACAAAGTGACCAGTCTATATATCCTTACTTTCACCTGAGGCATGTTCTTTAGCGCGAGATTTTTTTAAGATTTCTTAGGATGTTTTAGATAAAGCATTTTTAAGACTGAGATTCTTACTGAGGTGTTCCAAATGCCCCATACTTCATACAAATGTCATGATGAGGTCATTTGTATAAAGTATGGTGCAATCGGAACGCTGTGGCCTATAAATCATGGAGCATTCGGAACAATTAGTTCAAAATTGATTCTACAGAATTGACAGAGGTTCTGCAAGAATTTAGCAATGGCGCTGCCCATTTAAGGGCTTTAAAAGTCTTGGTCTAAAGAACAATTTATCCTAAAACATCTTAAGAAATTTCAAGATATCTTAAAAAGTCTCACTCTAAAGAACATACTACTCTTTTGGTCTGTCGAATTGGGTATTTTTGCAGCTTTCAAGTTTTTATAAGCTATATTGCAATATTCTGCAAACATCAGCCACTGTTAATACTAAATATTACCCAAATCAATTTGCCTGCTACATCTATGAATTCGGACTAGTCTAAATGCTGCGGTCTGGTAAAATTAGGTCATTTGCTATATTTCCTCATTAAATAGAACTTGATAGCAGGACTTAAGCTCCCAAAAATGGAGCTCTGCTCTTGTGATATTAGTCGGTCATGGTACCTATTTTAAAATGTAAAATTGTTCGATCATACTCTATCAATATTTACTTTGGCACTATTAATTTTACAATATAAAATTTCACTTAAATTTAATTGAAATCTCAAACATAAATATGAAATTGGTATGAAATTTTGAAACCCTAAACTAAAAGCCTTTTATCTAAGGGCAAAAGTATATCAGATAGATTCGTCAAACACTTATAATATTGCTGATGCAGATGATAACTTGATTTAAGTAGTATTGCTTTTTCTAAAATGTTTTCCTAAACTTTCCCAACCAGAGTATAATTATATGTCATGACTATTTAGTAATTACAAATGAGTTTGTTAATCCTTAAAATTATTCATTCTTCATGTTAATCCATTCTTTGAAAACATTCCAAAATAATTAACTTAAAGACACTTTAAATGAAAGCTTTTATTCAACCTTCTACCAACAACAAAAACTTTTACTTGTTGGGTCCAGGATTTGATCCCCAGCAGAGGCAAATATTCTTTCTGGTATTTGTCTTCAATTAATTGGTGAATAATGGTAGACCTAGATGTAATCAGCAGCTGGATGATACTAGCACCAAATGTGTGGGACAAGGAAATGTCCAAGAACTACTTCAGCTTCAGGGGATAAACAATCAACTGTAAACCTCTTAGTCGCAAGGCCAGTCTTTACCTCACGACCATGGACACCATACAATGTTAGGTGTTCAAACACCCGTGATATAATAAAACAATGTTTAAATTGACATTAAACCCAATTCATTCCAAATATCCGTCTAACAGTCATGGCAAAGACCGTCTGACGGTCAGACATGTCTGATGAAATCTCCATCGGTCTGACAATTCTTTCTTTCCCATCATCCTGACAGTCTGACACAGATTTTCATCTGTGAAATAGCGACTGATAGATTGGTCTGACAAAATCTTATTTGGTCCAATACTATCTGACCAAATGTCTGACAAAAATTACAACTCCTCCGCAATGTCTACTTCTGGTAATTGGTTACAGAAAGACAGAAGACAAAATTGAAATAATATCTTGATTTTATCATAAATCCTACTATAATTAATTTTTTCAAGGGATTAAATCAATGAAATTAATCTCTCTGTATGATTCAACATTGCTGTTTTTAACAAAATTGAACACATTATAAAGTTAAATGGATTTATGTTACATGAAATCTGATCACTGTTTTTAACTTTAAGATTGATTTTATAGATTAAATAGAGGGGTTAACACTTTTAAAATGTCAAATATCATTCAATAATTCATCAAATCCTACAAGATTTGTACTCATTAGAAGAGTATATGGGCCAGGATCTGGAAAAACGTCCCTTAAGGCTTTTGAGCCCAACATAGATCCAGATCAGCCTGTGCATACACACAGTCTGATCAGGATCCATGTTGTTCTCTAAAAGCTTCTTCTTGACATGTAGTAACATAAAGAGAGCAGCATTGGTGCACATTGGGCTGCATTTAACAACATGCTGATCTTGAAACTATTTCTTTGAAAATGCTTTAATGGACGTTTTTCCAGATCCCGGCTCATATATATTTGAGTATACATAACCTAGGGTTTAGAACTGAAATAATGGCATTTGGAATAGCTTTATACTGCTATTACTATTTACAATTAACTTTTTTTTCAAATTTAGGCTACAATTTGAAAGAGAAAAGTTTGATGAAATTATGACAATAAACTTTTCACTTGATTTTTGACAACTTGATATAAAGAAGTAAAGATTTTTTAGGAACAACAAATTCATCTCAGCGTTAAAGCATGGGATTTGTTACAAACTGTGGGATTACTTGTTAAAGTAACTTGTTAAATTATCATCCCCAGGATGACCATACCACTCCATCCAGCATCCAAGTGCATTTGAAAACATGTGGCTGCTTTTCATTGCAATTTTGTAAGCCATGTCCTAAAGCTTTTTTCTTCATACTTTCATCTTTCATTCAACTTTTTGTCTTTCAAACCTATTTTCAAGGGTGATTAATCCTGGATAAGTGATGTAAGACAAGATTAAAAACATAACACAAAGATTAACAGTTTTCACATGAATGCCTGGCTAGCAATGAAATAGTTCATCAAAGTGCGACTCTGCAAAGTTTTAAAGCCTTTCATACAAATTTCACACGGTCCATTTTGCAAAATTTCTTCAAACAACAGATGGATATCAACAAAAGGTAAGTTATGTACAATAGTCCCAGCCGAAAATGACAGTGACGTAGGCTGATGTTTACTGCTGCAAAACCAATCAATTCGTCGGTGATTTTCACCGTTACAAATACGAACAGAGTTGATTGGTTGTCAAGTAGTAAACATTAGCCTACGTCACTGTCATTTTCGGCCGGTACTATTGTATATTAGAGCACAAAAATATTGAGGGATTGGGAAAGAATGTTTTGCCAGACTCTTTGTAATAGGAGCATCATAACTTGGGCTTGATTGGGAAAGGGTCAAGAATAATGTATTCCATCTGAATACATTAAGACATATTACAATGTATTGTCTGCGAAAGGGATAATCCTATTATTCAGCCACTTGAGTGAACAAAGAAGTTATTTAACCCATTTCTAGACCAGACGCCAGGCAGAGGGGCTGATTTGGTACTTTGAAAACATGCAGCACTTGGGCTTAGACACAGGGTGGGACAAGTGTGATAATTAACGTAGATGTGGAATGCCACACCAATAATTGATGTAGATAATGGACGTAGATGTGGCATGGCACACCAATAATTGGTGTAGATAATTGACATAGATGTGGAATGCCACACCAATAATTGATGTAGATAATGGACATAGATGTGGCATGCAACACCAATAATTGGTGTAGATAATTGACATAGATGTGGCATGCCACACCAATAATTGATGTAGATAATGAACGTAGATATGGCATGCAACACCAATAATTGATGTAGATAATTGACATAGATACAATACAATACAATACAATATCGTTTATTTTGTAAATGAAGGCCACCGGCCCATAATACAACATGATATATTGTCAAAAATTGAGTTGTATCCCTAACAATAATCAGTCAATTAAATTTTTGAATTGCAGTGACAGAATAATTGAAATCATAAGTAAAAAATGTTCAGAAAATATTGAGACAAAAGGAGAAACAGCTGTTTATCAGCCTTTTCTTCTCTTGTTTTGATATTTCCCAAAATATTTTGATTGGATGCGTCAAAAAGCTTTTAAAGCATAAAATAGATAATTATCCAAAAGAATCGCCTTTGATTTTCATTATAGTAGAGACATATATGTACGAAAATTCCTGGCGGACTCCGGGCGGATTCCAGGCGGATTCTGGGTGGAATCCAAGCGGACTAAAGCTTTTTGGACATAATTCCGGGCGGACATGGAAAATTCTAATAAAGTCCGCCTCTGTCACATTTGATATTCCGCCTGGAAAAAAATCCACCGGGAATCTGAATTAAAATCCGCCTCTGGTGTAATCATATTCCACCTGGAAAATAGAAGTCCACCCGGAATCTTATTTTCATACAGGAATTTTCATACTTTGACAATAACATGAGGCGAAATTTTATAACTTAGAGATTTAATGGATGCAGAATTTTCAAACTTATGAAAATTGAAGACAAATAATTATCCTCCAGGATTTTTAAACTTTGATAATTGAGGGACTCCGAATTTTTTAACTCTAAGATTTGAGAGCAGTGGGTTCTTCCACAACATCACAGGGTCAAAGGACATGGTTCCAAATGAAAGGTTGAGGCACTAAACATATGCATGTGTAAAATACCAAGGCTCCTTCTCTAAACATGCATAAGACATAAGCAAGGAAATGGTTCTGTCAGGTAGTTTAAAATCCAAGGTCAAGGTCAAAGGTCATGGGCCCAAATTTATGGTCTTAGCAGGAGGTATCCAGAAATGAAATATGAAGGCTCTATCTCTAATACTGTATGAGATAACAGAAGGCTATGTTAAAATTCATATAAAACAGACTGACCTTTAAGGTCAAGGTCAAAAGGTAGAAGTCCCAAATTAAATGTCTTGGCAAGATGTATCTTTGAGTTAAATATAAAGGCTCTATTTCTAATATTGTATGAGATATAGGTCAGGTTAAAGTTCTTATAAAGAAAGTTCAAGGTCAAGGCCAAAAGCTCAAAGGTCATGATCCAACATGAAAGGTCTTGGCAAGATATATCTTTGAGTGAAATATCAAGGCTCTATCTCTAATATTGTGTGAGATACAAGCCATGTTAAAGTTCTTGTAAAGTAGGTCAAGCTTCAAGGTCAAGGTCACAACATCAAAGGTCATGGTTCTAAATGAAAGGTCTTGGCAGGTTGTATTCAAGTGTGAAATATCAAGTCTCTATCTCCAATAGTGTATGAGATATAGGTCAAAGTTCTTTCAGAGTAGATTGAACTTTAAGGTCAAGGTCATAAGGTCAAAGGTAATGATCCCAAATGAAAGGTTTTAGCAAGATGTATCTTTGAGTGAAATATCATGGCTCTATCTCTTATATTGTATAATATAAAGGCCAGATTAAATTTCATGCAACATACATGTAGGTTAAATTCTAAGGTCAAGGTCACAAGGTCAAATGTCATGATCCTAAATGAAAGGTCTTAATAAAATATATCCATGTGTGAAATATCACAGCTGCATCTCATATAGTTCATAAGACAAAGAATTATCTTGTTGAAAATCCAACCTCCCAGTCTACAGTCTAATTTTGTTCCAGTCTATTACATGATGTAATCAGAAAATTGGAGGGAATTTTGCTTGTCTGACTTTTTTTTAAAAGAAAATAACTGTTCATCGTCTGAAGGCTTATATTCAAAGTGAAAATTATCATGAGATTAAGGAGCTCACTTTAAGTGGCAAGACCAAGTAATGCAACATTTGTGAGTGTTCTTTTTACTAAATTTCATTTTTATTTCATGTGCATTTTTACCATTCCCCACCCACAAATTGTGAAGTAAATATTATTTTGCTTCTATAAATAGAAGTCCAAGCGGATTTTTTTTCCCACCAGGAATAAATTCCACCCGGATTTTACCCGGAATCCAGGCGGAATTTATTCCAGGTGGAATTTATTCCAGGCGGATTATTTAACTAGACCTTCCAGTTTACAGTCTAATTTTGTTTCAGTCTATTACATGATGTAATCAGAAAATTAGAGGGAATTTTGCTTGTCTGACTTTTTTTAAAAAGAAAATAACTGTTCATCGTCTGAAGGCTTATATTCAAAGAGATAAAATTATCATGAGATTAAGGAGCTCACTTAGTGGCAAGACCAAGTAATGCAACATTGGTGAGTGTTCTTTTTACTAAATTTCATTTTTATTTCATGTGCATTTTTACCATTCCCCACCCACAAATTGTGAAGTAAATATTATTTTGCTTCTATAAATAGAAGTCCAAGCGGATTCTTTTTCCCACCAGGGATAAATTCCACCCGGATTCTACCCGGAATCCAGGCGGAATTTATTCCAGGTGGAATTTATTCCAGGCGGACTAATTTAAATAATCCGCCTTATTTTGTAACTAAAAATAGAATTCCGCTAGGAATCAGGGCGGAATTTATTCCGGGTGGAATTTATTCCAGGCGGACTAATTTAAATATTTCGCCTCATTTTGTTACTTAAAATAGAATTCCGCTTGGAATCCGGGCGGACTTTATTCCAGGCGGACTAATTTAAATATTTCGCTAAAAATAGAATTCCATCTCTTACTTTATCCGCCTCATGTCCGCTTGGAATCCGCCCGGATTATTTCCTATTTTCCTCATCGTTACAATGTTTTCCGATGTTAACAATCTATAGAAGCTGTTGATATCATTTCTACCAGAATACCATGTATAAAGAAGGGATTGCCTTTCAGCTAGATACTTTTCACAATAAAAGAAAGCATGATATTCATCTTCGACTACTAAAACATCTTTGACATTCAAGCAGAAAGTGCATATTCGGTCTTCTCTTTGGATATTTATGTGCCTTCCTCGTTCAATATCAAACTTGTGACTTGAACATCGAAATCTTGACAGAGCCTTTCTTAGATACGGAGACATATCCATTAATAGATATCTCTCTGTATCTAATAAAGATCGAATATTTTTATATAAATCACATCTTGATGAATTATTAATCCTTTCTGTTAAATTTTGTAGACTACAGTCGGATAATCTTTGTTTGAATTGCCTAATAAAAGTATTAATGTCTCCAAAATCCTGTGTATACCAGACGTAACCGAAGCCAAATATGTTAAGTATGTCCTTATTTTTTCTTACCCAATTTGTCCTACCTAGTTCGTCATGAGATTTTAACATGAAATAGCATTGTTTGGGGATTCGAGAGTCTTGCATACAAAGCAGGTTGCACCAATATTTGATTGCTTTTGTTGTGTAAATAACACATAAGGGTGATCGGCCACATGTGGCATGCAACACCAATAATTGGTGTAGATAATTGATGTAGATGTGGCATACCACACCAATAATTGATGCAGATAATTGATGTAGATGTGGCATGCCACACCAATAATTGATGTAGATAATTGATGTAGATGTGGCATGCCACACCAATAATTGATGTAGATAACTGACATAGATGTGGCATGCCACACCAATAATTGATGTAGATAATTGATGTAGATGTGGCATGCCAAACCAATAATTGATGTAGATAATTGACGTAGATGTGGCATGGCAAACCAATAATTGATGTAGATAATTGACGTAGATGTGGCATGCAACACCAATAATTGATGTAGATAATTGACGTAGATGTGGCATGCAACACCAATAATTGCGGTAGATGACCGACATAGATGTGGCATGCCACACCAATAATTGATATAGATAACTGACATAGATGTGGCATGCCACACCAATAATTGATATAGATAATTGATGTAGATGTGGCATGCAACACCAGTAATTGGCATACATGTTGTTTTTTGTGTGTGTGTGTGTGTGTGTGTGTGTGTGTGTTTTTGGGGGGTTTTTTTTGGCATACATGTGGTATGCTGCAACCAATAATTGCCCTGCCATTGATGTGGTAATTTATCAATGCAAATAACATGACTTAACTATGCCTGTGGAGCACAGGGGTCATAAGCTTTCTCCACCTCCTCTTTAGTCTTAAAATAAGACTTCTAACAAAGGTACCATCTCCATATGACCTTAGTAGTCATATGGCAGGGAATCAAAGGACACAAATGATAGAAAATCTTCATGAAGCAGAAAAGAGGGAAAAAGTCTCAGATTCTCAGAACATGGAAGATCTTTAAAACAGCACCGTATAGGCCTAAACAAGTTATTTACAAGAAAAGACAAGAGCCGTCACAGACGGATTATGCTCCCCGAATAAGTGTTTGTCACAAAATAAAAACTATCATACATTAAGCCCCCTTTTCCCATGACAGCTTTTTTGTACACACATTATTTATAGAATATGGTCTAGAACATCCTATTTATTACATGAGCACAAAATTTCATTAAATTCTGCCCATTAGATGAAGAGAAATAAGAGAAAAACTAATTTTTACACTAAGGCCCCTTTTTCCATGACACAGCCTTAAATTTACAAACGGAGAAAAAGGTCCCTAGGTATTGACCCAGGGAGTTCACATGTGAAGTTTCATTGAATTTGGTCCAAGGGTTGCTGAGATATGGCTGTGGACGGACGGACAGGTGCTGATTAAAAGGTCTAGGAGGTAAAATAATTTATATTTATTTCACACCCTACATTAGTAAACCAATGAAATCGTCCCATTTGTACCACGTGAGTATACAATACCTAGAGCCGTATTGTACGCACGAGATAATTGCGTGAACGCACGGGATTCTCGATACTCCAAAGCGGCCAAATCGATATTTGTACGATGCACCGGTTGAACCCTCCAAATATGCATTGCACTCATTTGAACCCTACAAATATCGATTGAACCGTACAAATATGGATTTTTCCCAAATCGAGGCTGCAGTACACAATATCCATATTCGCATCGAAGAGTAATCTCCCTTTAGTAGAGTTCTCGTTTGCAAAAGCAAAAGTGTGCATTAGAGTTGAATGTTTGTTTCAACATGATATTTTGAATTCACTGTCCTAAACAAGACATAGCTTTGATTCTGTGATTGAAAAAACACATTGGCAATACATTAAGGCAAAAGGAGAAAATGATTTTAAACATCACGAAAGAGATTATTTTCATTTCAAAACATTTCTGAATTGTAGCGCATTTAATTTGCAGCAATGATAAAAATCACACTTAACCCTTTCCCAAACAAGACCTGGATTTGATGTCCATTAAAAGGCTTGACAAAAAAGTTCTAAGAGAAAAGGAGATTTGCCGTTTATCAGCAATTTCTCCTTTTCTGTCAATGTTTACATTGTTGATTTACGCATGACATGATAGATAGTTTATATGACAAATTTCATGTACATTTCACACTATCATAATTTATGACGGTCTATTCAATCTTTTGAGACAAACATAAATCGATAAATATAGATTTAATGTCAGATGCCATGTATATTTCACAGCGTTAGAAATGTACATGAGGCCTACATTTTTTTCATGACACAGGCCTATGTTGTTTTCTTCCTTTTTTCACGTTGGAATTCTATTTAAAAGTAATTAGATCTAGATCTTAATTTTATACAAAAATAATCTTTGTCATGTTTTGTGTGAAAAAAATGATGTGAAATAAAGAGGTCATTTAACATGTCTTTGTACAATACCGAATTCTATTGGATTCATACTTTGCAGAACAAGTCTATATTTAGACTCGCCTATCGGCTCGTCCAAATATAGCCTCGTTCTGCAAAGTATTCATCCAATAGAATTCAGTATTGTACAAAGACATGTTAAATAACCTCATAGTATTAAAGGAAAAAGAAGAAATGCTGTTTAAGCAATTTTCTTTTATCCTTTAAGTTTTTTGTACTTATCAGTTATAATTTTGTAAAATTGAACGCATTTTAGGCCATCTGATACACCTATCCTTCGGTATCTTACCCAACTAATTAAAGGGTTTAATAAATAAATTATTGTCATTTTTTAAACAATTACAAGTAAATGATTTGTGGCTTTAAAACATTTCGAGAAAAAAATAAAATATCTTACCAAAGTTTTAGCTTGGTTGATAATCTTAGCCATTACTGGTATTTTATAAATCCAACCGTAAAACAATTAGAGCACAAAAATCAATCAAAAGTGATTTCTGTCAATTCTCCCATTTAACTCATTTTGATTAAACTGACTGTAACCATAATACAGCATTGACCATGCCATATTGAAAAACGTTCCCATAAAAACTCATATTTGTAGATCTAACGATCCGAAATCATTTTCACTGAACTGTCCTTTTCATATTGGCCATTTACTTTGTTACCACCGTAGCTCTAACCCTTTCCCAAATGACACAATTTCAACAGGTGTTGAAAACAATAAAATAAGTCATATAGACATAATGAAAATTCTGTTTGATAGGGTAGAAAATATTGAGGAAAAGGAAGAAAATGCTGGTGACCAGCATTTTCTTCCTTTTCCTCAATGTTTTCCAAAGCTTTAACACATAGGTGCGACAAAATGTTCATCGGGAAAGGGTTAAAAACCGTTAGTTCTTCAACCTTTCAGTTGTATTTGTATATAATACAAAGTTATGAGGGGCTCTTATACTTAATCCTTCACCATTAGCGGCCAAATATTTCAGTCTTGACTTTCCAATACTTACCAATATCGGTTATAAAAATGGGACAAAGAATTCTTCTCATGTTACAAAAAATCTACTTGTAGGAATACTTTCTGTGAATAACTAGTCACCTAACTACAAAAAATGTTCTTTTTTTATATATATATAAAGTGACATAAAATTACTAAACCTATTTAAACTAATCCAAAATTTTCTTATCTTTTTGGGGGGAAAAATACAATAAGGCTTGCCAATGAAAAACTATAAACATGAGGGAAAAGAACAATCAACTGCTTATAAGCACATTCTTTCATTTTACTCAATATTTTCCGAAATTTTCTCAACTGAAAACATGAGGAAATGTCAAATGAAACATTTATTTACACCTCACAAATAGGTTTAAGATTTGTGGGTGAAAGGTAACGATATAATCCAATACTTAAATACAGCATTGTGACTCCTGTCATACAAGCAAAATTAGTGAAAATAAATCACGGGATCTTGTTAACTCACAACAACTGTCTGAACATAAGGCATGAAAGTTTGCAATAACTATTTTCTTTATTTTCCACAATGATTGCTAGTCTTGTAATCATAGTCCAAAAAATTGATATCATTGTCTACAGCTTTTTTTTAATTTGGACCATTCTAAAATTTTGTCATCTAATATGCTAATGGGTTAATTTCAATATCGTAAAAGAAGGTATATATAGTTTGTATACTTTAAATTTAGACACCTCAATTTTCAAATATCTTCTTATTATATTTATTTAGTCTTTAACCTTGCTTACCACAAAATGCATGAATAAAGAGGGTTTAACGCACATCAATAGCTAATGTCACGTTCAATATCTTTTGAAGAATTATATAAGTGGCAAGTTAAATTAAAAGCTCAAACCAAAATGTGTTTTCTTTCTTCCATGAAAAAATCCCCATTAACCCATTCCCACACATGTTTGATACCCAATGAAATAATGGTTTTCGAAAACATTGTGGAAAATGAAGAAATTGCTTGTGACAAACAATTTCTTCATTTCCCACAATGTTTTATACCCCAACAAGAGACCCAGGAGGGCCTGAATCGCTCCACTGGTTAAAGTGGAAGA
Organism: Fragum sueziense; assembly: GCA_963680895.1. Lineage (NCBI taxonomy): Eukaryota > Metazoa > Mollusca > Bivalvia > Cardiida > Cardiidae > Fragum > Fragum sueziense. Next base: position 80,144,015 of record OY804594.1, on the reverse strand, counting down.
ATTATCCCATGGTTTCTTGTAAGCCTTACACAGCAGCAGCCAAATCTTGATATTTGTAAATAAATTTTGAAGAGAGACTCAAAGAACATTCTTGCAAAGTCTGGTTCAAATTGGCCTTACGGTTGATTTTTAAAGAATTTTCTTATGATTTCTCTAAGTCTGATAAGCCCCTTTCTCCCTGCCACGGCCACATTTTTTTTGACAAATATAAGAATTTGTGAACAAATTTTAAATAGAACTCTAAAGGCACATTCCTGCAAAGTTTGGTTCAATTGGGCACACTGGTTGATTTTTTAAGAATTTTCTTATGATTTCTTTAAGTCTGATAAGCCCCTTCCTCCCTGCCACGGCCACATTTTTTGACAAATGTAAAAAATTGTGAATAAATTTTGAAAAGAGAGACTTAAAGAACATTCCTGCAAAGTCTGGTTCAAATTGGCCCTATGGTTGATTTTTAAAGAATTTTCTTATGATTTCT
>OY804594.1:80126037-80138537 GCA_963680895.1 Fragum sueziense | reverse complement strand
AAACTAGGGGGTACGAAAAACCGATGTCTCCGGGTATAAATTCTAACTTTCAAACCAAAAATGTCAATTTCAACAATAGATTATCCTAACAGAAATGCCCCAATCTTGTACAGAAAACATAGAGCTCCAAAACGATACCAAGATTTATATAAAAAATGTAATCCAAAATTTGTAGAACAGCCTCGAGTCGTTGTCTCCAAAATTCAAAAACGTACGGGACACTTTCTTTAAAGCTAAGAAACACTGACATAAATCTACATTTAATACATTAATCTAGCGTAATCTACTTTAGTATAAATATATATAATCAAAATGAAGTCGTATTTTGATATACTTTTGTCAATATTTTCAAAAAATCAACATCATTCTTAAACAATTTACCGTAATTTTAACTCCGTAACGTACGAGGCAAGAACTAAAGTAACTCTAGTTAAAAATGTGTAACTATAAATAGTTTAATTCTTCAAGTAAAATCACTATTCGAAGTGTCATCAAATATGACAAAAAGAATTATGCCGATTACTATAATAGCATTGATACAGCAGGCCAAATAAAATTGGGTACACATTAAAAAGTGACGTACGAGTCCATAACGTTCGAGGCAATTTTTTGTTTTCAGTTTTTAAATTGCTGAAATAGAACGTTTTCTGTACTTATTTTATGTGTTTTGGGTTCCTTGAGGACTCCAGTTTAAGCAAAATAGACTTTTAATGCACATAATAGACTGTACACGTACTCGTACTAGTCTCGTACGTAATGGTATTATGATTACGCTTAATTGATACTATTTTTACAATATTGAAGAAAGTTCCACAAAATATGCCAGTTTTTGTTGATATATATAGGAATATATTCATACCCATATACATTACACTAGATTGATGCATTAAAATAGACTATTTCAGCGTTTCTTACCTTTATAAAAAGTGTCCCGTACGTTTTCGTTTATTGGATCCATCAGAGGTAAGGATGTCTAGCAAATTTTGGATAACATTTCACTTAATTAAGAAGTTATTACACATACCTCATGTGTCAAAACAATACGAACATCTCAACTTTTATAAATTGAAACTAATTTGGCTAGGAAGTCTTAATTTGTAAAACAACACACCCAGATGGCTTGTAGAGTTGTATTTATTTTCCTTTATTCATTTCATTACAATTTTTTTAACAAAGTGTCTGGCAAATGGATATTGCCTGCTAATATTATGATTTGATTGAAAAGGTAATAACACAGAGGCTGTGATGTTAAAGGAAAGAAAGCATATTACGTACGGGACAAGCTGTAGTTACGTTCGGGACAGACCAGTTTTAAACTATTGTTGATTTGTAACAAATCATTGACCTTCCATTTCGGTATATCGATTAAGGGAATAACTCATTGCTTTTGTTTAACAATACGAGAGAAAATTAAAGGTTGTTTGGTGTATTTTAGAAGAGTTTGAAGTAGTCAACGTTTTAAATTAAAGGAATTGTACAAGGATGGTCGTTTTGAATTTTCATTCGCATAGGTACAATTCGCCATTTTCACCCATATTGTCAATTGATTCACATTTTATAAACAAATACTCATCAAAATGTATCGGATTTATTATTCTTTATGCATTACTTAATGTGAAATTAGACACATATTTCACAAAGGGGTCTATTTAAAATACGTAGTTTTTTATGCACACATTTGATCCTTTAACAGTCTATAAATCCAAAACTAAGCAAGCCCACTTGACAAAACAAAAGAAATTTGCACAGAAGATGTGATCCAAGAAGAAAATTTGTCCAGAATGAGTGAAGGGTAAAATGAAAAATTTCGAAAAAAAAATAGTCAAATGTCCACTTTAACTCGGATTGCGTCTAAAGATTGAATTTGTGTACAAAGTAACACAGAAAATATTGAGGCAAAAGGAGAAACTGCTGGTAATAAACAGTTTCTTCTTTTGCCTCGATGTTTTCCTAAGCTTTTTCAATTACGGACATCAAAAGCAAGTCTTGTTTGGGAAAGGGTTGAACAATTACTTTATGGATCAGCAGTCTCTGATAAGGGAGAATACTGCAGTTTAATCTAGGGATATTTGTATTTGAATTATCTCCCCTGCATAATTTTTCAGCTAAAATGTCTACAATGAATGTACCATCCAAACTTGATACAGTGAACACCATCAGGTATACAATTGCAAACAGCTTTCATAAAGTTATGTTTTTGAAGTAAATCCATTACAAAGCAACAAAATTGAAGCAACAGTTTGGAGAAAGGCAATTAAAAAACTTAGATGGAAATGCTGTATGATCATAGCAGGTTTAGAGTACAAACATAGTAAACAAGAGCCGTCACAGACGGATTATGCTCCCCGAATAAGTGTTTGTCACAAAATAAAAACTATCATACATTAAGCCCCCTTTACCCATGACGGATTTTTTGTACACACATTTTTTATAGAATATGGTCTAGAACAGCTCACAAAATACAAAATTACAAAATTTCATTAAATTCTGCCCATTAGATGAAGAGAAATTAGAGAAAAAGTAATTTTTACATTAAGGCCCCTTTTTCCATGACGCAGCCTCAAATTCAAAAACGGAGAAAAAGGTCCCTAGGGATTATCCCAGGGAGTCCACATGTGAAGTTTCATTGAATTTGGCCCAAGGGTTGCTGAGATCTGGCTGTGGACGGACGGACACACGGACAGACGGACGGACAGACGGACGGAAGGACAGCGTGGCGACTATAATTATGCTCCCCCGAAATTTTTTTTCGGGGAGCATAATAATTGGACTCAATGAAAAATCATACTTCACGGAAAAGAGATGCAGTCCTCCTTTTACTACAAACTTTTTTTTATACAAATGATAAACAAAACATCTGGTTAACCAAGAAATATGACTGACGGGCCAATCAGGCCCGTTCAAATTGGTTGTTGTGTGATTACATAAAAATTTACACAAAAACAATTCAGAGGTTTGTTAGTAAATTGCGGCCCAGGACACAACGTAACTAGCTTGAAGGAACTTGAAGATTTAAGGTATCCAACCCCTCAAAAGCCCCAAAGAGCCAGAAGCAAAATTTGAAAAGTGCAAATAATTCCTTAACTGTATTACATTTCCATTCCAAATACAAACATAAGCATTTTGCACGGTTTAGAATTTTGAATTAATGCATACTTATGGAAATATTTGACAAAAATGTTCAAAATTACCTCACTCGCATATGAATATAGAGTAAAATAATATTTGTAAATTATTTTCTTCTTGAAGCATAATCTTGAAATCCGACACAGTGATTCAACTTATATGAAGGGTATTTACAAGTTTGTGTAATTTGGTGCATTTTGTACTGCTAGAAAGTGGTGATTTTTTCAGGGTCTGTAAACCTTAAAAATCGTAAACCCCTGAGAAAGATCAGAAAAGTATTGGTACATAGAAGATAAGAAAATGACACAACTACCTAAAATTGCAGGTAGTCAAGAAAGAAATGCATGATCTTAGACATCAAGTACTCTTCATGTGCAATATATAAGCCAAAATATGGCACTTAAAATACTTGAGACCACATCAAAAATCACTGATAACCTTAGCATGAGAGTACTTGAGAACCATAGTACCGTTTCTATGAAAAATCAAACTTTCATACCCTTCTAAAGCAATCCCCAATTTTCGATGTCCCCAATAGAACAATCCTGGGAAAACACTGAGAAAAAAATAAGAAAATGGTGATTCCCAGTATTTTCTCCTTATGTCTCACATGTGGATACTTCACATGTGGATACTTCATTCCTCATATTGAGTTTGAGTTTATTGGGGTTTTACGCCGTTTTCAACTACCAGGGTCATATCACGGCGGCTGGAGCACCTACCCATGGATTCCTGTTGTTTCTCATTAAACCAGTACTACCACAACACCCTTACCGAGCCTCCAGGTGCTCGCCCACTTAGGTTAACGATTTCAAACCCATTGGTGGGTGACAATTTTGTCAGAAAGGGTATTAGCCGTGGCCGGGTATCGAACCCGGGACCTCTCGAATGAGGGTCAGATGCGCTACCAACTGCGCTAAGGCCGCGGCCCTCCTCATATTGAATGACCTACGAAATAGCATCCGCCTAAATTTCAAGTTTATGTTGATACCAAAATCTTCCCTCAGCTGAGTACATGTAATTAGAAAATATATAAATGAATAACATGCGCAATGGTGGTTAGAGGTAAAAAAAATCATATAGAAATTATTTTGTCAGAGGTTAAGATGAGGGAAAGTTTTGATTTCTTGCTCAAATAAAGAAAGTGTTGTGTTTAAGCACACATCACTTGTGTGTACACAACCAATGACATTATCACTTTTCACTTTTCAAGCAATACAAGAGCCAAACAAACATGACCTTTTCTATACATATTTGCTCAACACTTTTCTCTCCCCACCTTGCAAACCACACTTTTCTGTATCAAGGGGGTTTAACCTAAATTTGAACTGAAGAAATATAGCCCAGCAGATAAGTGTAAAAATCATGCATTTGGTGATGCAAGCATGAAACTTGGCACATACATAGATCAGATCATGTAGTTCAAGAAAAACCCGTTAGCCACTCAAAAAATCAAGATGGCCGCCAAATTTCAAGATGGCCGCCATTGTTGACGAAAAATGTAATTTTTGCCATAGAATCCGACATATTTGTCCGATTTTCATAATTTTAACACCAAATTATATGTTTTGAAATACAAGAAAACAGAATTTTAGCATATTTTGCCAATAGAATGACTTTTTTCGTGTGTTTTGAAAGATATTTGGCAAAATAGCAGCTACATGCTTGTGAAGGATTTGCATTTTCAAGAGACGTCGGATAAAGTGTAGATAATATTAACGGGTACAAATTACGCAAAACCTGAAACTATTTGATTTAATTAAAGGCCTGATCATATGCAAAGCATATTCACTGGCGTTGTACAACAGTTTTAAGTCTTCATAGAACAGGGATTTCAAGCCTTTCTTTAAAAACTCAATGGTGGCAGATGGTCTGATTTTGTAACAGCCTACAGCTGAGTTGGCATACATGGGAAGTTTATCCTGAAGCTCCAGGTTTCAGTTTCAGATGGGAAAAAAATTGGTACCAGAGCTATAACCCAATACTTCGCAACATATTATGTACTTTACCATCCATCTGCGTAATTTTGGACTCCCCTCGCGATGTTCATACGTTAATAAACTATCCCGTGTCGCACATATATAGTTCCGGACATGGTAACAATGGGCATCAGCGTTCACATTCGCAGCTGCACAATTCAGTGCATGGTAGGCTTAATCGATAACATTTGCATCTACCACTGCAAGTCTTCTTACAGCCACATTTAGTGAGCTGCTGACAGCTCTCAGCAATTGGTGGAAGTGAAGTCCAGACAATCTGCCACGTAGTGCCTTGTTGCGTCCAACCCCATTCAGATGGACTCGGTTCTTCAATTTGACGTGTGGTTGCCTGACCCCAGATGCATCCTGCTTGGTAGGCAGCACGCTTTGAATGATATTGCAAAGCTGCTTTAGTTGGGGGTATTGCATCATATGACCTTTGCTTACGAGCAAACAAGTCAAGTCTTACACTGTCAATATCAGTTGCAGAACTAGATCTATCATACATAAGGATGACAAATCTTTCCAGAACTTTCATTTCATCATCCCCAACTACTGGTGGGTATGTGCTTAGCTTTGCAAACACAGCTGAAGCTTCAGGATAAACATCCCAGGTATACCATGCAGCCTTCTTACCCTTTCCACGAAAAGCAGAAACAACATCACACCCAGTAAAAGCATGGAAGAAAGGAAGTCCTTTCGATTTCTCAGAGCCAATACAGAGGCTGATGTCATGGACTGGTATCCATCGCAAATTACAACCTTGACCGAAAGCGATCCACAGCTTCTCAAGACCAATACTATTAAGTGTTTGAAAAACACTAATGGCTATGACAAGGACATCTGTGTCACTAGCCTTTATTATCAAAGATGTATGCCCATCTGCAACAGCATGCCTAGCATGCAAGAAAATCCGTGAGTCTGCTTCCTCGTGATTACAAGGCGCAATGTCTTCAAGACTGATTGTGTGGTTACATACAACTCTTTCTTCTCTTGTTACATTGACAACGCCTTGCTTGTGTGTCTGAACAATTTTATCGGCCAGAAAGTTAAAGAGTTCAGTCTTGTTGTCATTGTCCCTTAGAAAGCTACGCCATACTGAAGGAAGTCTGCCTTTGTCGGTCACTCTGCGTCTGATGCCTTGACCACGCTTCGTCCTAGTTTCGGCTTTTAAGCTAGTAGACCTATACAAATCGAAAACGATATCAGTTCGCCTATAGACATCCATTAAAGCTTCAACTGTTGGAATAACATCTTTGGTTGCATATTCCTCAAAAGTTCTGGAGGTTCGAGGTGGCAAAGTGTTAATCAAAGCTGACCCATCTACTATGATTGCAGACGCATTTGGTCGTGTATCTGCAACAACAACTTTGGATTCTAAAATCGACGCAAGATGAGACTTAGTACAGCTGTGAAGTTTCCCGCCATCACTCAGTGCGGCCGGGAAAGATTGATTTTCGTGGTGAAAGAATTCCAGGAGGTCACACTCTCTTGACTGGCAAGAAATGAACAATTTGGAGAAGAGCTGACAATCTTCCTTCAAAACCTTTTGTTTGATATCTCCAGGAGCTGGTTCTGGTTTTTGTTGAAAGAAATCAATCTTATTCTTCTTGATGGCATCATAAAATGAACCTTCATCACCTTTGTCTAAACCTTCAATAAATGCATTGAAGCGACTTTCTCCAGTTTGGTAATGACTCTTGACCAGTTCACCAGCTACTGGAGTTGATATTATCTTTGTGTCAAGGGTAAGTAAATCGGATGTTTCTTCTTGAAAAGGATTTCCCATTTCTTTCATGACAGTGTATAACTTTAGAACTTTGTCTAAGAACTGTTGTTGAGCCCGAGTTGTCTGTTCGTGGTGCTTAACCTGTTCATTAGCGTCTTTAGCTTCGGACACTTTTTCATAATTCGAAGCAAGACGACTAATTTCAGGCCCTGCGACCATCCACCGTCTTAGTGCTGATTGATCTTCCGTCACGCCAATAGCACCGCCTTCCCCTTTAATAACTGCATTCGCTTGTTCATGTGCCTGGTCGATAGCCATGGCGGAGAATGTGCGACTCGATTTAAAGACTACAAACTTGCCAGATTGGAACTCATGAAAGACTGCTGGATGTTTATGTTCTAAGGATATCATGTCTCTTAGATGAACAGGTAACCAACGAGCATAGTTCACATTGTTGTTGGCAAAGAAGAAAGGTATCAGAGCACTCAGTGCTTGACAGTACACCGGCCGTGATCTGGTGGATTTGCCTTGTTCTGGTAACACTAGAAGCAGACAAAAATGATTCTGCAGTTCCACTTGAAGCTACGTCAGCTTCTACAAGGGCGCCAGTCCAACCACTTGACTGTAGAAGAGTACCGATAGACTTCAAAGCAGCCATTTCTATGTGTAGACCACCAAACATGATTACAAACTTGTCTTCACCATACAGTTCTGGCTACTGCCATTGTATCTTTTTAGCAACTGCGAATATAGGTTGATCCGCAGTAATAACTGGAATTTGATCAGGGTTGAGATATGTCAATGTTTCTTTGACTTTGTCCATGACATGACGTACCGTTGCGACTGAATGGGCTTGTTCGCGAAGGAGAGGTAAAAGTGCACCAATACAAACTTCAAATGCTAGACCTCTTTTCATGGATGAATGATGTGCAGACCAGTTTAAATTGATATCTGAATCAATACTTTGGACGAGATTGATCTTCTCCAGCCACTCGAACTCAGGTTTGAGCTGAAGCTTTGGTATGTGGGTAGTTGTTGCTGTGTTAGACTTTGGGGGTGAAGGATTGTTAGCTAAGAAAGCAGCGGGGCGAACATTGGTGTAGGAGTCGGGAAGTTCAGGGACTTTTTTGACACTTTGATCTCTTATTCTTATGGGATCTTGCTTTTCTCCCTTATTGTCTTCAGTTGGATATTGGAAAAGTGATATACTTGTTCCATGGAAAGACGTGGTTGCTGTAGTTGCAGTAGGGTTATGGTCTATATTATCAATAGCCGCTGTTGTGAATAGTCTTTTCCTGAGAACAGGGGGGCAAACCACGCCTTGCTCAATGTATCTGCTAACAGCTGCATCTCCTAATTGGGCAGAGATTTCTAGCACTCTGTCATATGAAATACTGAGACCATGATCATGAAGCAGTTCTACTAAACCTCTTTTTCGGGTTTTGGCATAAACTGATACACCTAGGAACAGAGGAAATGGTGTTTCACGTTCTTTTGAATGTCTGTATGTTGATGCACCCTCTTTATATTTTGAATAACAGTTATACTGAAGAAGTTGTGCCATAGCAGAATCTGTCTTAGATGCACCGAATCTTAACTGTGATTTTATATCAACCCCGTGTTCAATCATACAAATGAACTCAAGGAGTGCAGGTGGAACTGCATCTTCGACACAACCTTCATGAAATCTACCATCAAATTTAAACTCATGATCAATCATATGCCTCCGGAGTATCTTAGCTGCTTTTCCAAGTATAATTGCTTCGGAATATATGGATGCTTGAGACAAAGCAAGACCGACATCTTTCTTAAAGGCCAAAAGAACATCTCTTCCACTCTTGTGAGCTTCAAGTTCGGGAATTTCAGCGAGTAGATTTTCCTTTAGTCTGGTTGAATGGATGTCTGGTTCAGATGTTCCTATACCAAATTGTTCAAGCCTTTCCTTATATAAGCAAGTTTGAACACAACAGGCCCATCAGTATTTAATTTAGTCTCGACTAAATATGCTAATAGCTCAGAAAAAACTAGCGGGTATATTTCCTTCTCTCGTGACAGACCTTTGTTTTCGTTTTCAACTGTTGAGAGGTGTGAGCGTTCTCTGTTATACAGAGCTGTCAAGCAAGATCTATGGTACTTAAGTTCTTGTGCCACAATGTCCCCACCAGAAAGTATCGCTAAGAGTTTACCATCATTTAGATTACGAGCACATTCGTTCAGTCGTTTATCAAGCTCTATAGTCATAGCTTGTCTAAGTTCAGACTTTGGTTCTACTTTTTCACAGAGAAAACAGTGCTCTATATCAATGCTTGCTCTCGTCATCTTTAAGCGACTCTCATCTATTGAACTTTTAGCACCAGCCTTCCTTTTTTGTGCTCTCTGAAGCTTTGTGTTATTAAACAGCAGTCTGCAGCTCTGATGGTATTTTGCCTTGTGTTTGCGCAACGTTGCTTCAACGCCATCTCCGTCATCCAATTTACTTGGATCAAAAATGATAGGAAGCTGATTGATTGCTTGAAATAGTGGGATGTTGGTGGCCAACATTGTATAGCCATCTTGCTCAGTACTACCCGGAGGCGGAGACTTTAACTCTTCCCCTTTCTTCTCCTCTTGACAAAGACAACACTTGTCCCAGTCAATAAGAAATTGTGTGCTCAATGAAGCCATCTCAATTTAGGGCTGAACAGCTATTAATTGCTCTTAATTGAAAATACCGAATCGATTAGACACATTCAGGAACGAAATACGGTGCTTCACGCCTAACTAGGTCGTTTATCGCGTTCTGACGTTATTATGACGTTGTAGGGGCCAGGGTAATGGCCTGACAGCTTTTCTCAGTGATTTTAGCGATTTAAGCATTTTTCCTTTTACAAGAGTGTTTTAAAACCGTAGTTTGTGCCTTAGACTATAATACCGCGAGGTGTCGAGTATTATTCCTAACGCACAAGCTGTTTATTTATTGATTTTCCACTGCAAAGATAGTGGCTGACATTGACCTACTTTTGAGAACTGGTCCACTTCACTTATGATCGAGTTTTACACAGAAGTGCATTAGGGATGCGAGTTACGAGTATTCTAGCTCAATTCCTTAACATACATACTGTTGAAAGATGTAGGATTTACCTTCTGACAGCGTGATTAGTCCAAGAAATCATTGATTTTACCTCGATCATATTTCATATTTTTACTAGCGGCCGCCATTTTGAATGTTATTTACAGGGAATTGTGGGAGCTGTCAAAGTTGTCAGTCAGCGTTCTTTTTGTAAACAAAGCCTAGAGCATTGACTTTTTTGGCGATTTAGGGCATAAATAACCTTTTATTTTATATTTCAATGTGCATATAAGCTATTTAGGGAATTTTCCTGGTTAAATCTGCAGTTTTCGAGTGAACTTTCATTCATGTTTCATGAGTTTGAGCAGTATTTTTGTCAGTCGGGTGACACCGTAAAAACGCGCATAGAAACGTTGCGCACTGCGCAATGTTTCCATGCGCGGTTTCACCGCGCAAGAAAGTCCTGCGCGTTTTACTATATAAAACGCGCAAGCTTTTCATGCGCACCGCGCATGAAAAGTGTGCGCGCTGGATTTAGTATAAATACCCTTGAAATCCAATATTCTGGATCTCCCGAACTTTAGAATTTTAAAGCCGACTCCACGTCGGGCATTTTGAGGAATTGTTAGGCACTGTTTGTTAAAGTAAACGACTTAGAATTATTTATTTGAACTTATTTGGAGAATTGGAGTCATAATTAAAGATTTGGATTTTTTACTTTGTCTACGAGTTTTATTTAGTTTCAAAAACGTACTTTCCCGGGAGATCGCCTTAGTTTATATTTTAGAGAGTCAACCCTACCAACAACTTAGCGAGCACGCTACAACGTCATAACAGATAAACGCTTACCTTACATTCTGCTTAAAACTAGGTCAAATACCAAGGCGGGGGCATTATCTGTTGACATGTTGGGATGGTGCATAATATCGAATTGAATCTTGTACAGAAAAACAGATGGATAATTTAGCAAAGCCAATTTCAGCTAAGAAAAATAACATTTTTCTGGATGAAAAGGCAGCCATTTTGACAAATAGCGGCGATATTGATGCGTTATAACGATATTATATCATTTTCCCGCACATACTTAAGTTTCAAAATGTAGATTCAGTAATTTTACCTTTGATTTTTTGGCAATTTGGTTTGAAATCTATATAAATCTTATAAGAAAACGATGTATATCATGACTTGGCGGCCATCTTGAAAAAAATGGCGGCCATCTTGGAATTTTAGGTGGCTAACGGGTTTTTTCGAAAGAGATATCCAATATGGATGTTTGTGCCAAATTTCATGCTTGCATCACTAAATGCATGATTTTGGTGAAAAATCCAATTTATCTGCTGGGCTAATACATATAATTGTATGAATATTTCATAAACTAATACAAAGTCATTTTAAAATGACTGAGCATCAATTAGTGAAGGATTTTTTTTATGTAGGGATTGTAAGCGATGGGTTATGGGTGTTTCTGTGTGATGAAAATATTTGTAGCACCTGTATTTCACGATAACAGCCATCAAGAATCAAAATATTTTATCCCAAATACGGATGGTATGCAAGCCTTATCAGCTAAGATGAAAGAGCTTATTGTATAAACTTGTTGACTTTTAAAAGATCTATGGTGACAAATCTTTATTTTTTTCTTCCCATCTAGTTTGATGGCATATTAAAGGGGCTAGATAACTGATGGTCTAATCGAGAAAAAAAATCAACAAGAGCCTACTGTAGCAATGCATAATACACACCTGAGGGCCCAAACTTGTCAGTGGAATTTGGCATGTTTTCTTTTTTCAATGTAAGGGCAGATAATTTATGAGAGACAAGAGTTAACTGAATTTTAAAACCAGTATACATAACAAGGCCCCATGGAGATTCATTGCAGCATTTAGTTTGATCACATTCCAACTGAAACAGCACTGTAGGAGTAGGTGCTCACACAAGAGACTGGGAATTGTATTAATGCTAAGATTGATAATACAAGAACCATAAGAGTTATCAGAGTATTGAAAGTGGCATGCGTAACTAGACACCATAGAGATTCATAAAAGTGGCAACCTTCATCAAATTCCAATCAAAATTGAAGGAGTTGCTCACACCAGAAATTGGGCATATTTTAATTCAAGGGCTGATTATTCGAGAACCAAATACTTATCTGAATTCCATAACCGGCATGAAAAACTAGACACCATAGAAAATCATTATGGCAAGTTTGATAAAATTACAATTCAAAATGTAGGAGTTGCACATACAAGAAGTTTCTTATGGATAGACACGGACGTATAGAGTGATACATGACATGGGCCATACCATAACATAAAACCATTAAAAAATTGTCGAAGAATTAACTGAAAACAAAACCCATAAGAATTGCTGATAATAGTGAGAACTCAACCATATCTTTATAATGCTGACTACCAGATGCTTTGACATCTTTTTTTATGAGATGCTTTTATGTTGGCACATGCACATTTCAGGTTTGTCTGAAAGACAAGACATGTTTCTGTTAGAGGTAGCTCAACCTGATTGTGACATCATCATGACTTAATTGTGATATTATATATCATCGCTTTTCAAAAACAAGAGCTGTCCGAAGACAGCGCGCTCGACTTTCTAAGTTGCT